>OY730195.1:78295461-78824853 GCA_963422505.1 Pseudognaphalium luteoalbum
GAGGAGCCTAGGCAGTTATTCCATGACGGAGTGCGTGAGGTTTATAACAGGATGGTTAACATCTTTCGTAAACCAGACCTCACATATTCCGGTCATTAAGAGCAGCTCATCCAAGGAATCCTTGAATCCATCAATGAATTAGGAAGAAGCGCCAGCGTGAGCACTCATGAAGACTTCCATTTGCACCTCTTCGGATTCATGGATTCATTAAGACAGGAACGACCAGAGCGTGAGAAATTTGAGTACAACGGGACCCACTTCAAAAATTCAGCTGGACCCATCTCCAAAGCAGTCTATAATATCACCTGGGACCTCTTGTACTTACAGAGGATTGATGAGGAACACTTCAACAGTTTCCCTCTCTCCGTCTCAAGGATCCCTAACATTACCCTAGTCATCACTCGCTATTTCCTCAAGTTCTATCCACAAAACTCCAGGGCACCACCACTGAGCATCTCTAGCCCTGGAGGTTCCTCTTCCTGCTGATCCAGGAGGAACAAGAGTCGAGCCCTCGACTTTAAATAGAAGTGCTTCTCGGGAGGCAACCCCTGGAATAAGTATCCTTTAGTATTAGTAGTAGTTTTTAAATTCCAAGAAGTGAATTATCTCCGACTATCCTTCACACTTAGATATACAAATGCTTTCAAAACACCACTTCATTTTTTTTACACTAACAGCTTTTACCAGATCGCAAATCCCAGAATTAAGGAAACATTTTCAAAATGTTAATTCATGTGTATCGAGCATTTGAGGTACTTGCGTGCTACTTTCATGCATTATGCTCGAACTAGTTTTAAAACACATGTCTTACAAATGATTTGTAATAGAAAACATCTCTTGCATTCTGGGATAGTGACTCCTTTTGGTAAAAAGCTATAAAAATTGGAAGATGGTGAAAAGTATATCCAACGTGTTCACACTTACGAGATATTTTCACAAGAGAGAGTTTTGAGATGAGTGAATAGAACCATTATGTGTAAAGTGCTCCTCCCCAAAAGCTGAATGGACTTCATGGAGCTGCCACAAGAAGGATATCTGGCAAGTACTCTTCTTCAAAGGTAGAATATTTTAAGACTTTCAACCTCCATCAATCATGTTGATAGGGGAGTTTTTCTCGGTCTTATCCTTATTTTTTGATTATTTTGTTCTATTTTATCAGTAGCCTATGCCACATCCTAAGCTTATCACTAAGTGTGGGATTCCAACCCAACTACAAACACTTGAAAAACATTTTCCGATATGTTCAAACTCTAACTGTGGGATTTTACTTACAATAAAATCCCAACTCAAGAGAAAATTAGGGACAATGTTCCTCTAAGTTTGGGATAGCGGTATAGAATACCTTGGGTATAATTCTTATTTCCAAAAAACAAACTCAGAAAATGTTTCTCAAATTCATAAGCCCAACTTCGACAGTGGATACACCGCTCATTCAGTTGGTTATGTTTTTTCAAATTCATAAGTCCAACTTTGACAGTGGATATGCCACTCATTCAGTTGGCTTAATTTTCATAAAAAACTCACTTTTGCTATTAATTTTTCAAAATTTTTGAGTTAAAATGTCTTGAGGGGAATCATTTTCATATTTGAGTAGTATATTTTGGAAATTAAGATTAAATAAGTTAGGAGAATTGAGCTGAAATGATGATCTAAGAGGGGCATCACATGGCTAAGCACATATAACCCATACTTGTAGTGAGGTATCTTGAGCCCATGAAAAGCATTCATTTTTAAATGCTTCATTGTTCGTTTAATGTGTGTGTGCCGATGCATGCATCCGAAATTAGAACTTGCTCCTGGTATGCACTTCGAGACCATATTGGTAAAGTACCGTAAGAGGTACAGGTTCAATTAGAGGACCTTGACATTCCTTAGGATTTAACCCCCGTTTTTAGCCTTCTTTTCCAGCCCAAAACCCTTCCGACACTCATTTCAAAGTGTTGATGATCCGCCTAGAAAACCCTGTTGATCCTTAGCCTTTTCATTTCTTTATAAAACGCCCAAACTTTAAACCCATTTACTTCCACACCCACAAAAACCTTATCTTAGAACTTTTATTTTTTTTTTGAAAAATGCTATTTATATATTCTTTTTGCTCTCACTCAAAAATAACAAATTTCGTGTTTACTCATAACTTCTCGTGTGCGTTTCCATGATCAATACTCAAAGATCGAAAGTCCTGTGGTGTGAAAAATTGGCACCAAGTAAATTCAAAATTGTCAAAAGTGAAATGAAAGTAAGAAAGGATCTCAAAAAAGGGGAATAAATAAAATTCCTTAGAAATTCCTTGGCAAAGAAGTTCTAAGCCAAAAAGATATAGAAAAAGAAAAGAAATGAAACGAAAAATATGTCATCTGAAATAAAGATAAGCACTTCAAATCTCCCGAAAACTCCGATCCCTAAAAGAGTATAAATCCTCCATGTGTTTTCAAAAGATAGAAGTCAAAAATAGCTATCTTCTACCTTTATCGTTACCCGTTTCCATTTTCATTAAAAAAGTTTGTTTAAATAAAAAATTTCATAAGTTTAAAGGTCCTAAGATAGGTAAAACCCTTAAACCAAAATCCCCACTTATCCATTCCCTTTAACCCTCACCAAACATCACAACCCATTTGAATGTCCTGGGATAATTTAAACCGTCCTCACCTAAGTGGTGGAGATATGATTCGCGAGCAAGCCTATGACGATGGATGTTGCATGACTGGCTTTTGAGCGATTTCGTTTGTTTAGAATGATAGGTAACCCAAAACACTTTTGAGTGAATTGCGTGACCACCTGGTGAGATCGCCTAGTCATGTATATTCCAAGATCGCAAGAATTGAAAGCATGCCTAAGAGAGTCATTTCATGCTTCTGAAACGAATACCTTATTTTCTCTTAGATTCCAGGATATGTTAATTTTGTATGGGATTGTTTGCTCTTAATATATTTTGATTCACCCAAAATTCATTGACACTTTCAAATATTTTCATTAGGAAGCAAGTGAGAAATTTGAGTTTTGCTTGAGGACAACCAAAGTCTAAGTGTGGGATATTTGATAACACACAAAAAGTCAAGTTTTTACGTGCTATTATCTCACCTTTTTAGCCCAATTATGGATGAAAAAATTTGAAATATACATTTTTATACTAAATTTCATAATGATGGATAAAATATAGACGATGCTTCAAGAATCAACCAAAAAGGCCTAAAAACGAGTAAAAAGAGCACAAACGATCTTAAGCATTCTCGTTCACGTGTTTTAGCACTTTTTGAGTTCTACTTAGAATTATGGCCTCTAACTTATGTCATTTTCTTTCTTACAAAATTACGAACGTGTGGATATAAAGAACGCTCAAAACGAATAAACGACGAAGAAGTTAGGCCCAAACGAAGAATCAAGGCAACCGAAGATCACCAATACGGGAGAGCCAAGCCGTATACGGCCAAGCTCAAACCGTATACGGCCTGGACAAGGGTGTATACGGCCTGGCTAAGGCGTATACGGCCTAAGCCCAACCGTATATGGCCTAAGCCCAGCCGTATACGGCCTATGCCCTCCCGTATACGGCCTGTTTCTCCCGTATCGTCTCGATTTTCTCCCGTATCGTCCGAATCTCACCTGAAATACAGTTGGATGCCCCGTATTCGATGTCTTACCCGTACAAGGAATGATTTTTATACGGTTGAGGAATACAGTTGAGATTTTGGAGGTGGAAATACAGCTGAGGAATACGGTTGAGCAACTAGTATATATATGGGGCTAAATCACCTCATTTTGACACATTCTCTTTCTCACAACAATTCTCTTCACTCCCTCACTACTCTCTCTCTAGATTTAGGTTGTTGTTTTTGTTTTCGTAGTTAGCGGCTAGTTAGTATCGGTATTAACCGGATATTGTATTATTTCTTGGAGGATACTCGAAGTTCCGCTTGTATTCATTCACGTTGTCTTCAGCTACGCTCTTATTTTGGTTATATCTATCCTTTATCTATTTTAACTATGATGATTGTTATTACTGTTATCATGCTAGATTTAGGATCGTTTGCCATGATTAGCGAGTAGTTATATTGCGTGTTTGCTATGATGTAGTTAGTCGTATTAATTAGGATGATGTCATTATGAAACAACGGAGGTAATGTTATACGGCTTTCATTTGTATAGCACAGGAAACATCACGAATGTGTGGAGTACGGAACGTGGAAGCTATGAAAGTCGTGGGCACAATCCGTTGTTGATTAATGTTAAAACTATAAGTGTGTTGACTTGTTTTCTATCTATGATTTTAAACCTCATTTAAACTAAACGCCTTTCAACCAGTAAATGTGATTACGACCATAATGATAGGGCATCGCGAACCCTATCCAAAGGTACTTAGTTATCTGTGTCTTAAACATGGTCTGATTTATTAAACAGTGTAAATATTGCTTTCAAAAAAACGAACACAAAGTACATCGTCGTCATGGAAATAATGTTTTTTAATATGAACGCAAAGTACTTGATATCGCGTAAAAAGTCACGTTTTTACTACCGATATCCCTCTCATTCTAGAACGATTCTTGGCATTTGAACTCAAATAACACTCAAATCAACAAAACGGATGAAAAACGAAGATTCCACGTATGTTTGAAGATTCAAGGCATCAAAACAAGATTTAAAGACTAAAGTGCCCATCGTCAACGTCCATCTTATCCAAGATGTTCGTTTTCAAAATACGAGTCTAACAGAAGAAGAATCAACAAAAACGGATAAAGAATGAAGATTCTACGCCCACAAGAAGATTCAAATGATTCGTATGCAATATCTGGAGATAGGAAACTCATCTTGGGGATTTATTTATATCGAAATCTTTATTTTTGAATTAAGAATCCAACGCAAAAAGAATCGACGTAAATGGACGCATAATGAAGAATATACGCACAAACTAAGAAACAAGATGAAAGACGGCGAACCGAGGCGGGTGGCTGCCACCAGCCGCCGCCGGCCAGCTGGTGGGCGGTGCATGCCGCCTGTCCCCTGTCCCATTTCTGCTTTTTGGTCCTTGCATGTACCCGGTGCCAACCTTTACGCGATTGTACGTACCCGGTGCCACACCTTTACGCGACTGTACGTACCTGGTGCACTACCTTTTCCACCTTTTGCTAAAGTGCTCCCCAAGTTTCTAACGTGAGCCGAATTTCACCTATAAATAGGAGGCATGAGGCTTCATTTCAACACACACCATATGCATTAGTCATATTACTTTCTTGCATTCTCATTCTATTTTCTTACTTCAAAATTAGTATTAGGCTAGTTAAGAAGCTTGTTTAGGGTAGAAAGAAAGCAAGGAACATCTTGTAATCTTTGGTGTACGCTTGGAGTTACGCTTATTAATTCAAGTCTATTCCTTCTCGCATTCTAATCCGGGTTCTTTCTTTCCTATTCTATCTTAATTAAATATGTATACTTTAATTATGCTAGAACTAGTTTATGCCATGATTAGTGACTAGATTACTATTGTATTTGTTGTGATGTAGTTAGCATATATAATTATGGGATGACTTTAAATACGTCGTGAAATAATATGACGGCCCCTATTCAACTGTTTACTTGGTATAGTGCTGGAAATGCTTTTAGCAAAGTACAAACGTATGGAAGCCGGTAAACGACACGTTATAAAAATGGAAACTTTATGGATGGGCTTATCATGTGATCTTAAACCTAAAACTTACATTCGCCCTTTCGATTAACAAACGTGATTGTAACCTTGTAAAGAGGAGTCGCGAACCTTAATACTTGGTCAATAATTATCTGCGTCAAAACTATGGTTTAGTTGTAACGTCATGCAAGCATCATAAAATGCAATGTGATTACGTGCAATTACCATGAGTATAGTACACTTCCAATCACAATGTAATTATCATGTAAACATCACGAAGCAATTAAACTCACAACGGAAACATCGGTAAATGATTAAATACATTGTGAACTACCATAGCATTTTCTGACATGGTCTGGGTTTAACTTTCTGCAAAAAGCCGTCAGCATTTTAATTAGATTAGTTAGTTTAGATTATATTAGAGTAGGTAGGCTATAGGCTAAATAACCATTTACGAAAACCTAGGGATTTGTTAATTGTATCAAGAAAAGCAAGTTTAAAATCCAATCCAAAATGATACTCTTTCCTAACATGTGAAACTCTAAAGTAAGGTACGCAAGAAACCTAAACGTTTTCCCTCGCTTATCACTCTTAAGTTTTACAAATAGGAATTGATAAATAAGTCCGAACATAAACCCAAAGTTAGTTATTTATAAGAATCATAATCTTTATGGTATTAAGAATGGTTAGACGTGTTATGGACTTGCTACTCTATTCCTTCGCCCACTAGCAAATGCGTTCAATAATATGGGCCACTGACTCCCTCACTGGAGTGTGGAGAGTTGAGCATCGTCTGTCTGACCAGAATCATGACACCTTAGTTCCTCGTGACATATTAGTTGATAACTGACTAATAGGGAAACTATTGGTTATATCATAAGTTATTGAATCTTGCAAACAATTCTAATTTAGTTAATCGTTTTCCCGTAAAAGTCATCATCCCATATTATTAGCTAATGAACTCACAACAAATACTATTTTCCATTATCTAATTTATTATTACATTTTATTTGCTTTATTTACTTTACTTAGTTAACTGAACCAAATTCCCAACGCACTCTTTTAAAACCCCTTTACTAGAAAAGAAAGATTGATTGGATCACCTCCGTTTCAATTCAGTTTCTCTTTAAGAACGACTCTAGGTCATACTTACCATCTACTAGCCCTTGGTTCAGTATTAGTAAGTCATACTTAGACCCCAGCAAATATAAATTTAAAACCCCCACGATCGCCCTCTGGCGTTGTCATCATACAGTCGCTGACGGGTGCCATCAAGTTTTTGGCGCCGCTGCCGGGGAGACTAACTGTCCGATACAGAGGCCCAACCAATCCTATTTTCTAGTATACCCTTAGTATAAAACATTATAAAATATATATATATATATATATATATATATATATATATATATTCTTTATTGTCTGTTTTTAGTTAGTGTATGACCTGTTCCCCTAGATCTGCACCGCTTTTTAACTTTCCTGGTCCATTACTTATAATACGCACTATTCGACGAGAAAAGAAGCAATCTGCAATTAGACAAGAAATGGCTGATCGCATCACTCTTGCTCACAACAGTAAACCCTCTATTGAAGGAAGAGGAGGCCCAATTCTCTACCTAGAAACCCCAGGAAAATCATTCGAGCTTAAGAACCACATCATCCAACTAATCCAAAACCACTGTCAATTCCATGGATTACCAAGTGATGATCCAAACTCTCACCTCGACAAGTTCATATCTCTTTCAAACTCCTACAAACAAAATGGGGTTAGCCAAGATACAATCCACTTGTATCTTTTTCCTTATTCGCTCACACATCATGCGCAAACACGGTTTGAAGGTTTAGAAACCAGCTCTATCCCTTCATGGACGGTAATGGCGACAAAGTTTCTAACCAAGTACTTTCCGCCTTCTAAACAAACCAAACTCCGAAATGACATCATCAACTTCCACCAAGCTTTTGATGAGTCATTATACACCGCATGGGAACGATTTAAAGGAGCACTGAAGAAATGCCCTAATCACCAACTCGACAAATCTGCACAATTGTGTACCTTGTATAATGGTTTAGACCCTAACCACCAAACCACCCTCGACGCTGCCGCACAAGGAAGCTTTATGACAAAGACAGACGAAGAAGGATGGGACCTTATAGAAAATATGACTATGCGTCACCATGATTGGAACTCTGGAGATCACTCAACATCTTCACCACCTCTCGCTGCATCAAATCCAATTCGAGTCGAAGCAATTAAGGTATTAACAGAGAAGATGGACACACTTGTCAAACACTTCGGAGAACATAAAAAGCAACAACACCAAGTACACTAAGTGCAAGCCTGTCAAAACTGCACCAACTCGCAACCACCCGGTGAATATCAAGTTAAATATGAAGAGACAGACGGCACCGTCTACTATGCTCAATATCCCGCTCGACCACAGAATTTTCCACCCGGTTTTAACCAAAACAACAACCAAACTAGAGGACCTCCATTCCCACAAAGAAACAACCAACACTTCCTGGACCCACTTCTGACACAAACCAAAACACTGAACAACCCAACAAGACAAATGCCCCAACTTCGAGTTCAGAAGACGCCTTTACCCAGTTCATGCAAGGCCAACACATACTCAACCAAAAGGTATCCGCTAGGCAAGACCAAGCCGATCTCTTCATGAGAAATCAATTAGCCATACTGAAGAACTTGGAAGCTCAAATTGGACAGTTGGCATAACATCTTGAGAACAGACCCAGAGGAAGTTTGCCTAGCAACACAGTTCAAAACCCACATGTTGAGGAGGCAAAGCAAGTTACCACCACCAATGAGGCAGCAACTCCACCACCGACTGCTGTCCCAGTAAAGGAAGAACCAAAGGTCAAGACACCAGCTGTGGAAACCACTCCAACCATAAACAAAGAGGTTAGAATCCCTTACCCCGCTAGACTTAAAGTTCAACCTAAGAAACTATCATCTATTAAGTTAGATGGAAAATTCCTTGATACCATGTCTAGAGTTCCCGGTCGTAATAAATACATTAGGAAATTGCTGTCCACTAAGGATAAACTGCCCGAAGTAAACAACATTCCCCTTAGTTCTGAAACCTCATCCCTACTTAAGAATAGCCTTCCCGAAAAATTAGGAGACACCGGTAGATTTACACTCCCTTGTTCTATTTACCAATCCGGAGAAATAAGCGCCTTAGCCGACCTAGGAGCTAGCATTAACCTCATGCCCTACTCACTGTTTAAGAGGCTAGAACTTGAAAATTTGAAACCCACTAAGATGACCGTCCAGCTAGCTGACCAATCCGTTAGATACCCAAAAGGAATAGCTGAGAATGTCCTAGTTCAAGTTGACAAATTCTTCTTTCTGATAGATTTCATGGTAATGGACATCCACGAGGACATAAACATCCCGATTATCCTTGGAAGACCATTCATGAATACAGCCCGAGCAGTAATTGATGTGTATAACCACACAATTGTCATACACTCGCATGGCGAAAGCATCACCTACAAGATCGACCAACCAGAATGCACTCCAGAACAAGAAGAATGTTATGCTATATCAACAGGCAGAATTACGTATAATGATGAATCAGAGCCCGAAGAAGAATAACCTTTCACCCGATCATCAACCTTCATCTCTGACACTGAAACTGACCCTGAAGAGGAAGAGGAGTATCAATCTGCAGAGGATGACTTGGAAACTGAAGAAGAGGAAGAACCTGAAGAAGAAGAAGAGGAGGAAGAACCCACTGAGGAAGAAGAAGAAATTGAAGAGGAAAAAGAAGAAATGGATGAAGAGACCGAAGAAGAGGAAGTAAGATCTGAAGAAATGGAGGAAGATGAAGATCAAATTAATTCACCCTAAATAGCTGAAGTCAAAAGGATACAATGCTCCGAAGATAACAATTCATCAGACGAATCCGTTGATTATGAATCCGTCCGTTAATACTTCAGATCCACTCATCTCAAGAGAATGGAAACCATGCTCGACTCTCATCTCGACCCTTCGAAACCATTCACCCGAACCCAACTCTGAGATATAGGTACAATTGAAGAAGAGTTCCGATCCTCAAGCCAATCGGAAATGTATGACAAGCTATTACAAAGAATAGCAGCGTATAAGGCAAGTCAAACGAGTGGCTTTGTGGAAGAAAACCTTCAAGATTCAGCCACGGAAGTCAGGACCATTGAAATCGATAGCTCCCAACCTTTCAATAACGCACCCTCGGATGAAGAATTCCACCAATTTCCAGATTCCCGTGATGAAGGTTCTGAAGAAGAAATTGAGTATGACGACGATTGTATCAACGTCACTCTCGACGAACACTCTATTCCCCCTGCTCCAGCAAATTCCCCTATCTCCACAACCGAGATATTGGAAATCCCTCTCTTAGATACCCACCAAGAGATGATTGACTTGATTGATGAAAATGACGATGTTCGCATGATCGTAGAAGCTATCAGAGAATCAACCAATGACTACACCACCGCTCAAAGGCACCTGATAAGGGAGATCGAACGAGAATACGATTCACACCTCACCAATTATGGAGAACCAGAACCCCACTCTCCTCGAAGATATATTCAAGAATTCTCCGATTCCCTTGAAGCACAAATCACCAGAGAAGCTCAACAGCCAGAAAGACCCCACTACCCGATGGGAGAAGTCGAGTTCTACAATAACCAAAGGCAAATATACCAAAAAGTGTATTGTGCCTTAGCTGGATCAGCTTTTCCCTACTCATCGAGTCAGAAGGCTATACTTGCGTCAATGAGAACCAATCTTGAAAGAGCTACTGGAAACCCAAGAAATTATGCCGACATCAGAATGGTGGGAGATCTTAGAACCCTTCTAGATCTCATCAAAACTGGAGAACATCTCACAGCCTCGGAAAACTACAGGATCGTCATTCACTCCACCATTGGTCATCACGTTGAACTGAAAATTGATGAGCTGAACGAGTCAACATATGAAGAAGAAACTCGTGAGGTACCAAGATTCATTCCACACATGTCACAAATCAACCTAGCAATTTATGTGACGACTCGACTGCGCGGAATGTACCAAGAAGAAGACGTAGAACTTGACGTTTACCGAAATGGATATCGCAAAATATTCAGCAAGTTAATCTACATCTTTACAGACTCGGATTTTCCCTTCAACCGTGAACAACATCAAATCATCAGACAAGTATGCCAAGCAACAAGATCCTTTGGAGGAGATCCTTTGGCTAGTGACTTTGAAGAAGTAAGAACTGAGTTTATGGCTTTAATCGCCTCGATAGCTCGAAACCACCCCCAAGGTGAGGTTGTCCGAACTTACACCTGCACCAGAATTGACCCTAACGGACCAGTTACACGATCAGTTAGATACATCAGCTACGGGATGGTAATCCTCGACAGATTGGCCACTGACCACTTCAAAAGCTTCAGATTGGAATCCACCAACCCACCAACTCTTATTGCCGACATGATAGAGCAATTCCTCCAATACTTTCCTCCAAGATACGCCATACCTAGAATTCCCAGTGACCACTCCAGCACTAGGGACGCATCCAGCATCATCTGAAGAAGAAAGAACTAAGTCGAGCTCTTGACTTTAAAAGAGCACTTCTCGGGAGGCAACCCGTGTTTTTATATTTCTGCAAATTTTACTTTCCAAGAAGTGATGAAATCTCTGACTATCTTTCACACACGGATCATACATGCCCCAGCCTGCAAGAAAGTATCAACACCCGAAGAATTGTATATCCGACGTGTTCACACCTATGAGACCAATCACAAGAAGACTTGATCAAGAATGCACCTATGAAGACGAAGTCCGACAGATGCAAGCAAAGGAATACTGCAACTACTGGGGAGTACTTCTATACTGTCTCTTTCACTCGTTATAAATATACCATATCCACTATGCTTATCACTAAGTATGGGATTCAAACCCAACACACACCGCTAAAAGAATATGTCTTAGATGTTTCAACTCCTAAGTGTGGGATTTTGACCTCGGACAGAGCTTAGAATAACATCAAGGACGATGTTCCTTTAAGTGTGGGATAGCAGTAGTTGCACTACTGTGAAATGGATAATGGTATATTCTTGATTCTAAAATCGTTGCTCCTTAGACCCTGCTTCTTCAAAAAGTAACTCGAAAATTTAAAAAAAAATTCAAAATTGAGTTAAAAATATGTTGAAAATGAAAATTTTAGACGAATAATGATTTACTTTGGGAAAGAAGGACAAATAAAATACAAATTCTCTTAAAAAATTAGTTTAGTAATCCCATAAAGAGCATCGTATGACTAGGCACACAAGAAACCAACTTTCGATTCGTGAGGTATTTTGAGCTATATAAAGAGCATTCACTTTTAATGATTCATTTTTTCGATTCTTGAGTGTACCGATGTATGCGTTTAGAATCAGATTTTGCTCCTGTTATGCATTTCAAATCCGGATTGGTGAGTAAAGAGGAGATCGAATCACTTCATTCTTAAACCCATCCATATACACATAAATAAACACATTATCCCTACCTTCTTGAAAGCATCCCTCAAACTTCATAGTAAGTCCCAAAGATGAAAAGAAGCTGCAAGGATATGACATCAAAGAAGAAAACCCAAGAAAGAAAATCAATTGGAGAAAAAGACTCCTTCTGCAAACACCGAAAGAAAAGGGTGTCAATCCTCCCAAAAATTTCAACTTCACCAAAAAGAAACCAATGAAAAACCAACAAAATCCCCTCTCACATCACAACACTTCACCCCAAAAACCCTACATCACTTCCCTTAGAATGATTGTGGCTAGATCGACTTCGCGCTCACCAAAAAGGTAACGATTTGATCCTCGATAAAGCCTATGACGATAAACGATACATGACTGGCGTTCAGAGTGAATGATAATACTAGAATAGGAAACTCTAAACACTTTGAGTGATTGGAGTGACCACTTTGAGAGGATCGCCTAGTCATGTATCCAAGATCAAAGATCAAAAGCATGCTCCCAAAGATTACAACCTTGTTTTTCAAAGAACAAATATTTCATTTTTTCCAAAACCCCCTTTATTAAAAAGTTCGCCTCAAAATATTTCATTATCTACTTATCTTTAACCATGTTGAAATTCGAGTTTGCTTGAGGACAAGAAAAGTTCTAAGTGTGGGATACTTGATATCGCGTAAAAAGTCACGGTTTTACTACCGATATCTCTCTCATTCTGGAACAATTCTTAGCATTTGAACTCAAATAACACTCAAATCAATGAGAATCGGCCAAGAAGGTCAAAACAAGGTTGCACGATAAAAATCAAGCAAAACGGATAAAAAATGAAGATTCCACGCACGTTTGAAGATTCAAGGCATCAAAACAAGATTTAAAGACTAAAGTGCCCATCATCAACATCCATCTTATCCAAGATGTTCGTTTTCAAACTACGAGTCTAACAGAAGAAGAATCAACAAAAACGGATAAAGAATGAAGATTCTACGCCCACAGGAAGATTTAAATGATTCGTACGCAATATATGGAGATAGGAAACTCATCTTGGGGATTTCTTTATATAGGAATCGTCGTTTTTTAATTACGAAACCAACGCAAAAAGATTTGACGTAAACGGACGCATAACAAAGAATATACGCACAAACTAAGAAACGAGACGAAAGACGGCGAACCGGGACGGGTGGTAGCCACCAGCCACCGCCGACAAACTGGTGGGCGGCGCCTGCCGCCTGTCCACCATCCCATTTCCGCTTTTTGGTCCTTGCGTGTACCCGGTGCCACACCTTTACGCGATTGTACGTACCCGATGCCACACCTTTACGCGATTGTACGTACCTGGTACCTGGTGCACCACATATCTGGAGATAGGAAACTCATCTTGGGGATTTCTTAATATCGGAATCTTCGTTTTTTAATTACGAATCCAACGCAAAAAGAATCGACGTAAATGGACGCATAACGAAGAATATACGCACAAACTAAGAAACGAGATGAAAGACAGCGAACCGAGGTGGGTGGCAGCCACCAGCCGTCGGCCAGCCACCAGCCGCTGCCGGCCAGCTGGTGGGCGGCGCCTGCCACCTGTCCCCTGTCCCATTTCCACTTTTTGGTCCATACGTGTACCCGGTGCCAACCTTTACGCGATTGTACGTACCCGGTGCCACACCTTTACGCGACTGTACATACCTGGTGCACCACCTTTTCCACCTTTTGCTAAAGTGCTCCCCAAGTTTCTAACGTGAGCCAAATTTCACTTATAAATAGGAGGCATGAGGCTTCATTTCAACACACACCATATGCATTAGTCATATTATTTTCTTACATTCTCATTCTATTTTCTTACTTCAAAATTAGTATTAGGCTAGTTAAGAAGCTTGTTTAGGGTAGAACGAAAGCAAGGAACATCTTGTAATCTTTGGTGTACGCTTGGAGTTACTCTTAATTCAAGTCTATTCCTTCTCGCGTTCTAATCCGGGTTCTTTCTTTCCTATTCTATCTTAATTAAATATGTATACTTTAATTATGCTAATCATGGCACAAACTAATTCTAGCATAATTAAAGTATACTCATCAAAATCTTGGTGGAAGTTCATGATGTCATTTCGGAGTTTGATTTGTTTAGAAGGCGGAAAGTACATGGTTAGAAACTTTGTCGCCATTACCGTCAATGAAGAGATAGAGCTGGTTTCTAAACCTCAAACCGTGTTTACGCATGATGTGTGAGCGAATAAGGAAAAAGATACAAGCGGATTATATCTTGGCTAACCCCATTTTGTTTGTAGGAGTTTGAAAGAGATATGAACTTGTCGAGGTGAGAGTTTGGATCATCACTTGGTAATCCATGGAATTGACAGTGGTTTTGGATTAGTTGGATGATGTGGTGCTTAAGCTCGAATGATTTTCCTGGGGTTTCTGGGTAGAGAATTGGGCCTCCTCTTCCTTCAATAGAGGGTTTACTGTTGTTAGCGAGAGTGATGCGATCAACCATTGCTTGTCTAATTGCTCATTGCTTCTTTTCTCGTCGAATAGTGCGTATTATAAGTTCTGGACCAAGAAAGTTAAAAAGCGGTGCATATCTAGGGGAACAGGTCATACACTAAATAAAAACAGATAATAAAGAAAATATATATATATATATATATATATATATATATATATATATATATTTATAAGGTTTTATCCTAAGGGTATACTAGAAAATAGGATTGGTTGGGCCTCTGTATCGGATAGTTAGTCTCCCGGCAGCGGCGCCAAAAACTTGATGGCACCCCTCAGCGGCTGTATGATGACAACGCCAGCGGGCGATCGTGGGGGTTTTAAATTTATATTTACTGGGGTCTAAGTATGACTTACTAATACTGAACCAAGGGCTAGTAGATGGTAAGTATGACCTAGAGTCGTTCTTAAAGAGAAACTGAATTGAAACGGAGGTGATCCAATCAATCTTTCTTTTCTAGTAAAGGGGTTTTAAAAGAGTACGTTGGGAATTTGGTTCAGTTAACTAAGTAAAGTAAATAAAGCAAATAAAATGTAATAATAAATTAGATAATGGAAAGTAGTATTTGTTGTGAGTTCATTAGCTAATAATATAGGATGATGACTTTTATGAGAAAATGATTAACTAAATTAGAATTGTTTGCAAGATTCAATAACTTATGGTATAACCAATAGATTCCCTATTAGTCAGTTATCAACTAATATGTCATGAGGAACTAAGGTGTCATGATTCTGGTCAGACAGACGATGCTCAACTCTCCACACTCTCCAGTGAGGGAGTCAGTGGCCCATATTATTGAACGCATTTGCTAGTGGGCGAAGGAATAGAGTAGCAAGTCCATAACACTTCTAACCGTTCTTAATACCATAAAGATTATGATTCTTGTAAACAACTAACTTAGGGTTTATGTTCGGACTTATTTATCAATTCCTATTAGTAAAACTTAAGAGTGATAAGCGAGGGAAAACGTTTAGGTTTCTTGCGTACCTTACTTTAGAGTTTCACAGGTTAGGAAAGAGTATCATTTTGGATTGGATTTTAAACTTGCTTTTCTTGATACAATTAACAAATCCCTAGGTTTTCGTAAATGGTTATTTAGCCTATAGCCTACCTACTCTAATATAATCTAAACTAACTAATCTAATTAAAATGTTGACGGCTTTTTGCAGAAAGTTAAACCTAGACCATGTCAGAAAATGCTATGGTAGTTCACAATGTATTTAATCGTTTACCGATGTTTCCGTTGTGAATTTAATTGCTTCGTGATGTTTACATGTTAATTACATTGTGATTGGAAGTGTACTATACTCATGGTAATTGAACGTAATCACATTGCATTTTATGATGCTTGCATGACGTTACAACTAAACCATAGTTTTGACGCAGATAATTATTTACCAAGTATTAAGGTTCACGACTCCTCTTTACAAGGTTACAATCACGTTTGTTAATCGAAAGGGCAAATGTAAGTTTTAGGTTTAAGATCACATGATAAGTCTGTTCATAAAGTTTCCATTTTTATAACCTAGATCCATAATACAACTACCTTCGGTCGTTTACCGGCTTCTATACATTTGTACTTTGCTTAAAAGCATTTCCAGCCCTATACCAAGTAAACAGTTGAATAGGGGCCGTCATATTATTTCACGACGTATTTAAAGTCATCCCATAATTATATATACTAACTACATCACAACAAATACAATAGTAATCTACTCGCTAATCATGGCACAAACTAATTCTAGCATAATTAAAGTATACATATTTAATTAAGATAGAATAGGAAAGAAAGAACCCGGATTAGAACGCGAGAAGGAATAGACTTGAATTAATAAATTGTGAACATCGGTGAACGATTAAATACATTGTGAACCAACATAGCATTTTCTGACATGGTCTGGGTTTAACTTTCTGCAAAAAGCCGTCAACATTTAAATTAGATTAGTTAGTTTAGATTTTATTAGAGTAGGTAGGGTATAGGCTAATTAACCATTTACGAAAACCTAGGGATTTGTTAATTGTATCAAGAAAGGAAAGTTTAAAATCCAATCCAAAATGATACTCTTTCCTAACCTGTGAAACTCTAAAGTAAGGTACGCAAGAAACCTATATATTTTCCCTCGCTTATCACTCTTAAGTTTTACTAATAGGAATTGATAAATAAGTCCGAACATAAACCCTAAGTTAGTTGTTTATAAGAATCATAATCTTTATGGTATTAAGAACAGTTAGACGTGTTATGGACTTGCTACTCTAATCCTTCGCCCACGAGCAAATGCGTTCAATAATATGGGCCACTGACTCCCTCACGGGAGAGTGTGCAGAGTTGAGCATCGTCTGACCAGAATCATGACACCTTAGTTCCTCGTGACATATTAGCTGATAACTGACTAATAGGGAATCTATTGGTTATACCATAAGTTATTGAATCTTGCAAACAATTCTAATTTAGTTAATCATTTTCCCGTAAAAGTCATCATCCCATATTATTAGCTAATGAACTCAAAACAAATACTACTTTCCATTATCTAATTTATTATTATATTTTATTCACTTTATTTACTTTACTTAGTTAACTGAACCAAATTCCCAACGCACTCTTTTAAAACCCCTTTACCAGAAAAGAAAGATTGATTGGATCACCTCCGTTTCAATTCAGTTTCTCTTTAAGAACGACTCTAGGTCATACTTACCATCTACTAGCCCTTGGTTCAGTATTAGTAAGTCATACTTAGACCCCAGCAAATATAAATTTAAAACCCCCACGATCACCCGCTGGCATTGTCATCATACAGCCGCTGACGGGTGCCATTAGTACAATACGGCTATGGTATAATGTTTTCTAAACTGAAGGCAAAGTACATCGGAACTGTGGAAGTACTGCTTTCTTGTCCTAACACAGAGTACACAGTGACTGTGGAAATACTGTCTTCTAAAAAGAACGCAAATATTGCACTGTAAAAAAAATTATGGATTTATTGGGACTTTAAAGTAAGGGTTGGTTTATATCATAGATGGATAATTACTGTTCTTAAATATAAACTAAGTTAATAAGTCTAGGATTCCTTTATGAAGCAACTAATGTACCATGTTTAATACTTGGTGTACGTAGTAGAAACACCATTGGTGGAGTACAACGTGGACACCACGGAAATGCTTGTTACTTCACTGTGTGGATTAACGGGGTTGTTGTATAAAGCAAAATGAGTACTATCAGTCGGCTAAGTACTTGGTTAAGCCACGAAAAGAGCCACTGTTACTTGTTTTGAACACTATAAGTGATCATACTATCCCTAGACTTTACAAACCCATCGATAGAAAGTAATCAATGCATACAAAACCTGATCTTGAACTTAAATGTTTTGTTTGAATTAAAGTATTCTTGTGGGGTTAAGAAAGGTCGGACATCGAGATTGGTATGTCGCCTTATTCATGCCCCTAGGATTCATTTCCATATAATGGTCACTATATGTTCAGTGGTTAGTGTTGAGGGCTGGATAAACTACTCCGATTAGAATCATGATAGCCTAGTTACTCAGTGACATACTGATCAATAAATCTATCAGTAGGGAACTAGTGCTTACTCCACTAATACTTGAAATGAACAAAATACAAATCTTTTAAGATCATTTTATTCATACATCATCCCAGTTAAGTAGGCTACCGAAGTCATAACAAACACCTCCTCTAGATTATCTGCTAACTACTTATATTTTATTTTGCTTTATTTAAATTTTCTGCCTAAGTATAAAACCCAAAACAAAACCCCAACTCTCTGTTAAAACCATTACTAGTTAGATAGACCATCTCCAACGTCAACGTTTCACAATACAACTGATTTATAAGAACGACCCTAGGTCATACTTACTACTGTACTCCAATAGTTTTAAGTATACTTAGGCCCCGCATTTACAAATTATAAAACCCACTGATCGAGGCTAAGCGGAAGGTTCACAATGACAGGAAGCGATTCCTAAAAACCGACTGTTCGGCAGCGCATCAGGTTCCCAAGAGAAATTAACCTTTCTCTTTTTGTTTATATGTGCAGAACAAACCTAGGAGCTTATGGCATATTGACAGTGGTTATTCAAGACACATGACTGGTGATAAAGGAAAGCTACAGAACTTCAAAGCATTTGATGGAGGATATGTAGCGTTTGGAAGCAATCCTAAATGAGGAAAGATCACAGGGAAAGGAACAGTAAAGAACAATAAGATATGTTTTAATGATGTTTACTTTGTTGAACAATTGAGGTACAATTTACTAAGTGTGAGTCAAATCACAGATAAAAGTAACCCAGTTTATTTCACTAACACTGAATGCATTATACTTTCTGAGAAATTAAAGATTCTTGATCACATGATTCTATTAAAAATTCCCAGAAAGGATAATGTATATAAGTGTGACTTAGCAAATATGGAATCTCAATATGAGCTAAACTGTCTTATCTCTAAGGCATATGTGGATGAATCTGAACTGTGGCATAGAAGTATGTGTTACATGAATTACAAAACCATTAACAAACTTCTCAAAGGAAAGCTTGTTAGAGGTTTACCTGAAAAGGTATATTCATATGATGATCATTGTGTTTCCTATCAAAAAGGCAAGCAACACAAATCTTCTTTTAAGTCCAAAACTGTGAATACAAATTGCTCTCCCTTACACTTGTTGCATATGGACTTATTTGGACCAACAAATATAAGTAGTATGGGGAAGAAGTCTTACTGTTTAGTGGTGATTGATGATTAACTAGATTTACATGGGTATTCTTTCTTAGAAAAAAAGTTGAGACAGGTAAACAACTTAGATCATTTATAATTAAGATAGAAAACCAACTGAATCAAAAAGTAAAAATCATCAGGAGTGATAATGGAACAGAGTTTAAAAATAATCATGAGATGGATAAATTCTGAGACATTAAGGGTATTAAAAGAGAATTTAGTGCACCTAGAACTCCATAACAGAAAGGAGTAGCTAAGAGAAAGGAATAGGACACTAATTGAGGCTGCCAGAACTATGTTAGTTGATTCTAAGTTACCTATGTCATTCTGAGTTGAAGCAGTTAGCACTGCTTGCTATGTTCAGAACAGGGTATTAGTTGTTAAGCCTCATAACAAGATACCTTATGAACAGATTTTTAAGACAAAACCATTGGTTAGTTTCTTAAAACCTTTTAGGTGTCCTTGTACCATCTTAAATACCAAAGACCACTTAGGAAAGTTTGATAGCAGAGCTGAAGAATGTCTCTTTGTTGGTTACTCTATTCAAAGCAAGGCATATAGGGTATTCAATCAAAAGACTAGGGTAATAGAGTAGTCAATACATGTAACCTATAATGAACACACTGCAAATGCAAGAGGAAAAGGTTCTGACTCTTTGTTTGATATTGATGCACTAACCCATGCTTTTTGATATCCAAATATGCAATCTAGTGCAGGTTCAAGTGCAGGTACAAACAAAGGAACAGGTGAAGCAGATATTGGGAAGACAACTGGAAAGAAGAATGATTCTTTGGAATATGTTCTATTTCCAATCTGGACTCCTGATACCCCAGAAGTTTTTGACTCCAATCCAAGATAATACTCACAGAGTTCAGATCCAGGCAGAGCAGATCAAAACAAGAATGAGAATGAGAATGGCAAAACTCCATTGAATTATGATATAGATCCAGATATGCCAATCTTAGAAGAAAGTGTACCAAATGGATGTCAAGAGTGCTTTTCTATATGGCACGATTGAGGAAGAAGTTTATGTATGCCAACCACCAGGGTTTGAAGATTCCAAGTATCCAGATAAGGTTTTCAGACTGGACAAAGCTCTTTATGGCCTGCATCAGGCACCAAGAGCCTGGTATGAGACTTTATCAGAATATATGCTGAAGAATGGTTTCAAAAGGGGTACAATAGACAAGACTTTGTTTGTCAAAAGAATTAAGAATGATACTCTGCTAGTACAAATCTATGTGGATTATTAATATATAAATATAGCATTATTTGATGTTATTAAATATCCTCACACTTAAGTTCTGCTTGTCCTCAAGTAGAATACATTCAAAAACTAAAATTGATAAGCATCAAAATAATATTTAACAATCAAAATACTTAAATTAAAAATCTATTTCATAAATTAAAACTTTAAACAATTTAATTAACATGGATAACTATAATGTACAAATAAAAATTATTATTATTCTTTGCAAAATATAGTTCACGAATGATTACTAATATATTTGTCCACTTTAAACAATCTATACTCATTTTTCTGAATATATCTTTATTATTTGTGTATATATTACTTATGATTTCCACATATGACATACTCTTAAACTTACTCATGCAATTTTCTTTTATATTCAAAATAAATATATAAAATCCATTTTTAAGAATCAAGACATTAGTGACAGGTAACTTAGAATTGAAGAAAATGGTTGATTATGTATGGTCTAAGTTTGTTAAGGAAAGGAAGATAAGGAAAGAACGGGGTATTTTAACTGAGAAGCTGCAACAACAAGTCAATGATCTGCAGAGGCTTGTAATTAAATGTTTGAAGGAAGGCAAGAACTGTTATATTTGGGAAGATTTTGAGAGAGTTGATTGGGGATCTCTCAAAAAGGGGGAGAAAATGAAAATACCCAAAGAAGAGGAAGATAATGGTGATGATAGAGATGATAATGAGCATCCAGTGGAAAGTGATGCTGAGGTTGATTAGGAGATAATAATGGAAACTAGTGATGTGAATGATGATGAAATTATTGAAAAATATGTTGAAATTGAGATGATGGAAGGAGATGGTGAGATGGTTAATGATGATAGAGAGTCAGTGCATACTGAAGTTATTGAATCTGAACCTGACAAGAATGCTGAGATTAACTTGGATGATAAAACTAAAGAAGTTAATCAGGATGAGAATGGTGAAGAGGTTAATAAGCCTGAAACAACTGCTACTACAAAGGTTGAACTAATATATACAGGCAGGAAGAAGAGCATTCTAGTTTTCACTATGAAAGGTAAGAAGGTAGAAACTCCAAAGAAAAAGTCTACACAACCTTCTTTTCCTGGATTTAAGATAAAAGAACCCACTGTAGCTCCTACATCAAGAACTGAAATGCCAAAGATAGATCCTAAAGATAAGGGTAAAGGGAAGTTAGTTGATGAGCCAGAGAAGAAGAACGGATCTAAGTCTATTCTAGCTGAAGCAACTGCTCATGATGAAGAATAAGCTCAAAGATTACAAGCAGAGTTTGATGCTGCAACTGATGCTGGTTTGGTAAGAGTTGAGGTTAAACCTGGTGTATTTGTGATGATGACTAAGGAACAGGTTGCTGCATGGGATGAACAACTTTTAAAGAAAGATACTGAAGAGTCCATTGAACACTTAGTTGAACAGGTCAGGAAAAAGAAGGCTGAAGAAGCTAGGTTAAAAAGAAAGTTAAAGCCTAAAACACAAGCTCAGATTAAAAAGGAGTTAGAGCTTAGGTTGAGAGGTACCTTACCAGATCATAGGTTGAAGAGGTTGAGTATTGAAGAGTTGCAGAGGAGATAGGATAATGATAATTTTATTAATCCTGCTGCAAAAGCAAGAAAAGAAGAAAAGAAAAATGGTTGAAGAAGAAAGAAAAAGAAAAGAAGAGAAAGATAATCAGCAGACAGAAAGTGATAACTGGATGATCTTGAAAGAGATGTAGAAAAGATGAATAAGATGATTGTGTTAAAACCAGTGAGTACTGCAGAGGCATTAGATGAAGATTTGCCTGAGATTACCGATTGGTCTGTAGTAAAATTAATCGAGCCCATCAAGATTGAAAAGATCAGGATTGTGAGAAAGGATGGAGGCATAACTTTTTGGAGATCTTTCAGGGAGTTACTGAAAAGAATCAGCAGAGCTGATTTGGTAAGGATGTTTGAAATTTGGAATGAGAAGAGACTGAATCAAAAGATTTTTGATTGTAAGCTTGAGAAGGTGGTATGGGATTGGATTCTTAGCATGTTTGAACCAGAAGTATTTCCTCTTTTATGGAATACTTTTAAGAATGTGGATCAATGGGTTTATTATGCAAGATCTGGTGTTCATCTGATAGTATTTCATGATATGTCTTATGTGTGGATGTTGATTGAGAGGAATTATGATATGAATATCAGTTTGCTGAGATGTTTGATAAGAGTAAGATTACATGCATCAGTACAGAATGATGTAGCTCAGAATCTGCTATACATGATTTGGAATCAACTGCACAAAAAGGAACAGCTTGAAAAGTTGAGACATGGAAAGAAGAAAAAGGATTAAGTTTTGAAAACATTTTCCAGAGCAAACAGTGAAGAATTGAAGAAGTCATGTTTTTACGTATGTTATCTTCCACATTTCTGGCACAAAGTTAACAAAAACATACCTAAAAGGACATTATTCATTAAATTTTGTTAACTAAGTCAAAACGGAGTCGATGTTTGTAAAATCACTAAAAATGGCATGAAAAACGTGAGAAACAGAGCAAAACTGCTCCTCCACACCTTCATTAACTCTTTTTAATGAACCATGACCTACACTTCACATTACGACCTCTAATTAGTGTCATTTTGTTCGTTAGGAAATTATGAAATCGTGGACGTAAGAATCACTTGAAATGGATAAACGACGAAGAAGATACACCCGTCCGAAGAAACGAAGAACCGAAGAGCCAGCATACGGCTGTCCCCAGTCGTATATGGCTGGTCCAGACCGTATACGGTTGGACACAAGACGTATACGGCCCACACAGACCGTATACGGCCTGTATCTAGCTGTATATGGCCTGGACCAGCCGTATACGGTTGGTGTCCACCCGTATTTGCTCCAGGACAGCCGTATTTGCCCTAGGACAACTGTATTGGTGCATTTGGATGATAAAAATCAGATTTTGATACGGTTGTGCGATATGGCTGTGCATTTGAGGTTCAGGATACGGTCTACGGATACGGTTGTGCGTTGCCTATAAATACCAAGCACAACTTCTCATGTCAACACACTACACACCTCATACACTTCACTTCTTCACAATTCATTTTCTTACTTTTTCATACACATTTACACTCTCTCTAGGTTAGTTTAGTTAGATAATTAGTTTTGGTTTCTCTCTAGAGCTTTCTCTCTCTAGAGAGAGATAGATAGTTAGTTGGTTAGTAGTTAGAGAGAGAAGGAAGCTGGTATTGTAATCACGGTGTAAAGGAGCATTCTTGGTGCAAGAGTACGCATTTCTTTTCAGTTGTTACTCTGCTTAATTTACTGGTGATATCTATCTTTTCATACTTATACTATGTCCGAATTATTTCTGCCTAATTGTATGATGTATGTTATTGTTATTGACATGCTTATTGAGTAGTATGCTGTTGCGGTTATTGAAATGTAGATAATTAGGTGTAGGGATGATGTTGAATTAATCTTTAACAACATATAATTGGGAATTGTTATATTTGTTATATCTAAACTTATCATGCATCTAGACTTAGCTATAGATCACCCTTTCCAGTCCTTTGCGTGACTACTACTTTAGGCTTAGAACTTGATCACCTCTAGGTACAGTAGGAAGTTATCTATATTATAGTATGAAGCTATGTCTGACACTATAATCCGGTTGAAATACTGGGCATATGCCCCGAAAAGAGCCGTTTATGCCTACACTGTGGATTGCCTAGAAACCCTAGAATATGGTCTAGGAACCAATATAGTTGTGGAAATGTTACAGCACACCGTATGCCTGCCTCTGGTACTGAAGCTGTAGAAACACTTAGACATTGTACACCATACCTATACCTAGGGACAGTAAAGCTGTGGAAACATCACAATACACCGCAAATCTAACCCTGGTTATGAAGGATCTGTGGAACTGTTAGAGTGCAGTACACCGTAAACGGTACCTAGGGTAGCAAGTTGTGGAAGGAGTATGCACTGTACACCGTTGGTGTTCCTAGGGACGAATGATTGATTGCAAAGGAGAGGCTAGATCATGACAGAAGTAATTGAACTAATCAAACGTTAGGAATGAGTCTAGATATGAAAGTCAAGCCCAGCAGTGGTTCAGGATTCTTAAACCCCTAGACTATACAAAACTGATAGTTTAGAATAACAGGTTAATAATTTGAGCATATTTAGATAATGGAATTTGTATTTAGGTGTTAAGAACGGTCAAGATTACCAGTATGGCAGTCTGTTACCTTATTCCTGCACCCTTCAAGGGTCACTTGTCCAAAAGACAGTGTGGGGGGTTGAGTAGCCTGTCCTGATCAGAATCACGATAGCCTAGGTCTCGTGACATACTTATAGCAAAATAAGTAGGATCCTAGTGTTTACACCTGTAATACATGTGTCTGTTAACTAAAAATGTCTCTAATTATCTTTATAATAAACATCATCCCCACAACTGATTATTGAAGTTTCAACAGCCGCAATTCTCTATCTGTTTACCTAGCTACCGATTCTTCTCTATTTTTACTTTTCTGTCTTTAGTTAATAATTCCAAAACCCTCAAAACCTACCAATCTACACAACTCCTATCCTAATAGCGAACTTTATCTTTGGCCCAAACTTCATTTCAATTTGCTCCGATTAAAGAATGACCTCGAGTTATACTTGTTGCTTACTCACCATGTGTAGTAGGTAGTACTTATAAGTTGAGACCCAACTCTTTATAAATTTAAAACTTCCACCGATCGGCGCTCGGTACTGTCCGATCAGTCCCTTAACGACGGGGACGGGTTCTCCCTCTTCACAAGGAGAGAGTTTTGAAAACCCGACTGTTCGGGCACCATCAAGTTTTTGGCGCCGCTGCCGGGGATCATAGAGCGTTAAGATTCTGAAGCAGCCTTAGATAAATTAGCCTTTAGGAGATCCTTTTCGCTTAGGTTTCACAAAACTTATCCGAAAGTTACTTTCTTTAGAATAAATTAGTTTAGTTTAAAATAAATGAAAAATCCAAAAATATCCTTCTACGATTCGCCGCCTTCTTGCCCCATTTCTCCATCCGCTCACATAATGATCGAAGAAATGATGGCCATGAACGATGTTGAGTTCTTCGACCACTTGGAACAAGAGTTAAAATCCGACTTCTACTCATCAAAATCACCGGAAGAAACCTCCGCAAGCCCGGACGACGATTCTAGAACCTTAGGGAAATTCTTAGATCTTGACTTAGGAACCCATGAGTCTCAACAAAAGATTTCAACTTCTGTCTGCAGCATTCCAAGCTATCAGGTTTTACTTGCACCTGAGATTTCATACCCCTTCGAAAACTTCTCTAAATTCCCTGATTTTGTCGATAATATTCTTGAAAACCCTCGAACCTTTAGTTCCTCATCCGATGAAAAACGAATCCCCATAAGGAAAGAGGATATTCATGAACATCCTCTAAAATCACAAATTTTTGTATACCTTGTACCAGAACCTTCGTACACCATATATCGTGTTGTTGATAAGGAAATACCGAAAGATTCAAATGGTGATGAAATCCGATACATTGTTTACTCTTTTGATCCTGATAGTAGATTGGATGTATGTAAAGCATTTGCCTTACACTTAAATATATCCGATTTTCCTTACTCAGTTGAACAAAGGGAAGCCATCTTAAGGATAGACATACTCGTAGGTATTCTCCACCGTCTTCCGACCCAAAAGAAAGATGGTTTCTTCATACGATATCGAGGGCAAGAGCGAAAGCTATTATCATAAATAGATCTCCTCATGGGTCTATTTGCTTGCACCGATTATCAACCGGTTTAACAAACCGTGATTAATCATTATGTTGCAGCTATGATAAATAAGCTTGAGCTTCTAACTTCTAAAGATCTCGCAATCACTCTCGTCATTTCTGAAAAAATTCCATTTTTCATTGTCCCCGCCGCCTATATAATTACCAAGTTGAAAGAGACATTTCCTGGAGCTGACGACGACAAAATAAAAGTTGTTATCTTTGCTGAAAGAAAAGATATCCACGTTAAACTCGCTTCGTTGTTCGATCAATCCAAATTCCCTTTCACCATTTCTCAAAGATCTCTAATCTGGGATGTCACCTTTGCAGTTCAGACTACAAATGGAGACCCCGATTCCAAAGTAGAACTTAGGTTTCAGAGAATTGTAGGAAATCTTCTTCATGGCCTTAATAATATAGACCGCGGTATGCGAATGGGAATTTCAAGTAAAAAGAAAGTTAGAAGGGAATTTAATAAGTTTGTTAACAATCTTCTAGAGTTAGGCCGAAAAGAACGTAGGATTCTTAGCGAATTCAAAAATTTTTCACTACACCCTGTCGAACTAGTTGATTATGTCATTAACATTTTAAACTGTGATTTTATTCCTCGCTACACTTTCCTTAAACCAAGGGCACCAGGATTGCTTTCAAGCAATTGCCCTTAGTTAATTTTTGATCAAAAGTCGAGCTACAGACTCAAACCAAGCGCTTTTTGGGAGGCAACCAAATTTTAATATTAGGTCTTTAAAATAATTTTATTGAGTCAAAAATAAGTTAGTTTAATTCGTTTCTTGATAAAAAGCTAAAAATCTCTAAAAATCCTTGTCTCTGCAGAATCTGCGCAGTTTCTGAAACTTGACAATTTTAATAAAAAAAATTTAGAAATTTTTAAAAATGTTTAGATTTTAAAAGTTTCCAGTTTTTAGACCAAAAATATTGTTTCCTTTTATCTAGTTAAGTTGTTTCCTTTGCGTCTAAATAAAACAAGTCTCTTTGCTACACGCAACTAAACGCAGAATTTTAAACTTTTGCTAAAAACATTTGGCTAAGGTTTTAAATTTCCTAAAATACCTAGTAATTACAATTGTTATATTAATTAAACATAAATGGTAAAAGGAGGAAGGATAATAAATAGAATAAAAAGGATCGTAATTATTAAAAATACAAAAAATCATTTTTTTCTCCTCCTACCTCTCCTTTGCATCGGTCACCCACAACCCCCATCAAAATCACCATTTTCCTCCATTGTTAACTAAATCAAGCTTCATTCCTTTATCATTTGCATGTATATGTGATCCTTAACCTCATTGCATCTAAATCAAGGTAAAATTCAACCCCTAAACACCAAAATTCTCTAACTTTTTAAACCTAGGGTTTCAAGTTAGTTAGTGATGATTTGTGGGTTGCATTGCAAAGTAGCCTTTGATTCTTGCTTAGTAGTGTTGTATGATGATGTAGGAACTAGCATTACATGTTTTATTGAAGTAATTTGAACTTTGACTTTGAAAGTTGACTTTGTTTGACTTTTTGTGACTAGTTGATCCATTTTGACCAATTGATGATTAAATTGCTTATGATAAGTTATTTGTTAGTTGATTTATGCTTAATAGAATTAGTATAGCTTATTCATTTGCTTCATTTGCGGATAAATGCGAGTTTTGGTCAAGTTAGTAAATTAAAGTAAACAAAAACATTGACTTTTGTTAAAACGTCACCATTTTGAAACAAAACTCTTGGTTAAATGATGTTTTGCCTTAAATTGATATTATTGCCTTACTTTGATTCTCTAATGCAAGTTAGGATTGCTATGGATTTAACCGATGACTTAAAGAAACATGATTTTGTTACATATTGAGTTAATAAGACTTTTGAAAGTCATATGGTTGATTTTAAGCATCCTAATGACCAAAATCACCATAAAGGTCAAAACTTGCGGTTTCAAATTGTATCTTTAAAGTATTATGGCAAATCTCAAATAGGTACTACTACTTTAATTTCCTATCTTTAAAAATCAAAGTAGTGTCTATATTTAGAATGACATAACCATTTTAAAGTATTTCAATCTAAAAACGCATGTTTTTTAAAAAGGTTAACTAGGAAACTTTAATTTGCAATACTTTTGATATGGTCAAACTTTCTTACTTGTTAAATCCGACATCATACTAGTTTGCATTCATTCATAAGGATAATTTATTTTCACCACCTTAAGGTAATTCCATGATTAAGGTTTTGAACTTAGAAGTAATAACCTATGCTTTTGGTAAAAATCTAAATCATAAATGCTTATGTGGTTGACTACTCTTTAACTTTTTTAGAAAATGTTATAGCCTATTTGTATGAACCAAAGTTTCTGGTGATGGTTGGAAATTGAGATTGGGATTATTACTAGTTATTAACAAGTTTATGGACTACTCATATTCTAAAGCCCACATTTCGAATTTTCGATTAAAAATATGGAATATGAGTTAGTCCATAAGCTTGTAATGATCTTGTGTAATTCACTATATTGTTTGTTTTTCTCTTATTGACAGATGGCCACAATCCCTCGTTATATCAAACATTCCATAAAAGATCCAGAGAAAAGGGAATTGTACCAGACTTGGTTAACACATCAGCTTGGGGAAAACAGATACATAGTATGGGAGGATTTGGCTGAAATTGGTTTATAGGAGGGATTTGAGAGATTGATTCAGTTTAAGGAGGGAAAGAGAAATCTACGTGCCTGGAAGAATCTGTTTGAGATTAGAGAGACTGTCTATCATGAGCTAGTTGCAGAAGTTATGGTTACTTTCCAGTTTGACAAGATGATCGACAAGCTTAATGATGACAAGATGATCAGATTTAATTTCCTGGGTAACCCGCATCACATGTCCTTAGCAACCTTTGCGAGACACTTGGAGTTGTATACTAAGTATTAGGTGACTACACCATTCTTCCTAAAAGAAGACCGAGAGGTCAAGCAACGAGACCACACTGCTATATGGTGAGAGTTGACTGGGAGTAGATTTCAATCTAATGTCAAATCCACCTCTTTTCTTGACAAGCACCACCAAGTACTCCATAATCTGATTGCTTGTAGTAGCCAGGGGAAAAGGAAGACAAAAGGGGTTGTAGGAGTGAAAGACTTGCAGATTATTAAGAGTATTGCTGAGCAGGAGCATGTGAATGTTGCTTATCTGGTTGCTGACAGGATCCTCATTGAGTCAGGGTATACTAATTCAGAGTTTGCTTATACGGGAGTCGTGATCACCAAGTTAGTTGAGAGTATGGGGATATTGACTGAGGAGGTGCTAGGTAGTTTGACACCAGTAAGGAACAAGGAGTCGAAACCATATAACATCAATTATATGGTCAAAGTTTGGTTATTGGAAAAGGATGTTGCGGGTCAGATTAAGTGGAAGGTTGGTGATATTATACCGGCAGTCTTCATGAGACCCCCGAGGAGCAGGAGAGTTAGGTTTGAGTTTGATGACAGCACGGTCCACCGCCAGGCTAGGATTGCTGTCAGACACGAGCGAGAGGAGGGAGAGATTGTAACACCACCAAATTTACTGTTTAGCGGAAGCAAGCTTTTGGGTGCTACTAATCAAAAATCAAAACACACAAGGCATATAATGAACGAATCTATATGCGTCATTTTACAGATACATTGATAATATAAAGTTTTACAATGTATAAAGGTTAACAAAAGCCCAATAATTACAATGTTTGGAGATTAATCGGCATAACTTAGTTACAAAATGTAGTAATGCAAAATAATCTCATGATGTGTATGCTGACTCGAGCTATGGGCATCCTGAGTGAACAGGTCCTACTGCTGTTGGGTACCTGAGAACACATGCTAAAAATGTCAACTAACGCTGGTGAGCTCACAAGTTTGCATAATAATTATGTAAGTGTGAACGACAAGATTTAATGATAACCATTTGAAATGAATCAAATGATGTATATGTCTGCCATGAGGTCATAGTCTGCGCTTAACGTGGGTGTCAGGATCATAATAAAGTGCCTGATCATGGGTGCCTCCGGGCGAGTGTCTAATCTACACTCTTGACGAGGATGGTCAGTCCTATATGGTACCATACACTAATATTCATGCTACATAAAGTATTACCAGAACTATGATCCTAGAGGACTTAAAAGTGATTAGAAAACAGCTCATGCAGAATATACCGAGTTTCGTACTCGTGCTCACGTGTAAAACAGTTAGAGCATGTATTCTTACCCCGGGAGTAAAAAGAGTAAAAAGTTGGGGCTGTGAGACTCACCTGAGCCTGAAGAGTTGCAATGAAGCAAATGTGGTGAAGTAAAAATGGGGTGTCCGAAGACTGTAACCTGTAGGGCGTCTATAACGCGCAAGTTTAAATAAAATAAGTAGGTATCTTAAAAGATAATCTATGTTAGTTGTTCATCCAACTAGTAATGTCCAATGATTTGATTTGATTGATAAGTTTGAGTTTTGAAAACGTGTACGGCCCATTGGTGACTGGTTGTAATGATAATCTCATTAATATTGTTATAATTTTTGGAGTGTTATACTTAAAAAGTATTCACAAACTTTAGGTGACGGGGGTCTGGGGGTGGCGCCCCTGGTTAGCGGGGTCCCAGGGCTGGATTATTCGCAGTTTGTTAAAACGTGTTTCATATGCAGACCATGCCTTTCAATGATAGACAGTGTACTTTACACAGTAATTCCATGGTTTCTCATATCAACATGCGGTCAAGAGTAATTGACAGTGAAAGTGACACTCTATCTAACTAAATGTAAAGCAGTGCAGAAATATAAACCTAATATATACAACGAGTGGTTTCAATGTATCTTACTTATTGCATGTCATGGGAACAGATAACTACTTACCATAATTAAGGTTGATAAGGTCCTAATTACTAGGTTGCAGTCATGTGGATAACCAGAAAGGGTAATCCATAAATTAAACTTGAATTCATAAAGTCTTAACGCTACAAAGGTTACTAATTCCTACTTTATCTGAACGTATTTCACGAACATCATTTTATAATGTTTTGACTTTCGTAGGATATACCAGTTGGTTGTGAAGTTGTATTATCTATTCGGGATTCCAACTATTAAACCAGAGCTGATTCCAGAGATATAACTACCTTCGGTCGTTTACCGACTTCCATACATTTGTACTCCGCCGTAAAGCGTTTCTAGTACTATATCGGATAAACAGTCGAATAGGGGCCGTCATACCTCTTTACGATTGTCGTGCATTAATTATATAATGTCATCCTTACTTATAATTATCTACATCATCAACAACCACAATAATAAACTACTCGCAATTCATGGTAACAAATATATCACATACCAAGCAATAACACATATTTAATATATGGAATAAAATAAGTATGATAAAGGTTTAGATATCAACTGTTTTAGTATTATGATTGACAACTCGTGTACACGTACAAAGATAAATCTTCAAACCTCCTAACGTTCGTTCTAGCCTCTATACTAATCCGAAGATTAATTACAATAATCCTAGACTATAAGAGAATTTCTAGAGTGAGAAAGTGGAAATGGAAAAGGAGTGTGTGGAAGTATTAGAATGTAGAAGTGTATTCTTGAGTGTGTGTTAAAATGAGACTTAGGGGCTACTATTTATAGGCAAAATATGGCTCACATTAGCACCCTTAGGCTCACATTAGCAAAAGTAGCGAAAGGTGATGCACCAAGTACGAAAAAGTAACGAAAGGTGGTGCAACAGGTACGAAAAAGTAGCAAAAGGTGGTGCACCAGGTACGAACAAGGACGAAAAAGCACAAGAAAGATGGGGGTGGCGGCGCCGCCTGGATGCTGGCCGGCGGCGGCCGGCTGCCACCCGTCCCGATCCGTCGTCTTTCATTGCGTTGCTTAATTCGTGCGTATCTTTGTCGTTATGCGTCCGTTTGCGTCGATTCTTTTTGCATTGGATTCATAATTCAAAAACGAATACTTTGATGTAAAGATATCCCAAAAATATGTCTCTTATCTCCAGATGTTGCGTACGAATCATTTGGATCTTCCGGCGGGCATAGAATCTTCATTCATTATTCGTTTTTGTTGATTCTTCTTCTGTTGGATTCGTAATTTGAAAATGAACATCTTGCGTGAGATGGATATTGGTGATGGGAACTTTTGTCTCGAAATCTTGTTTTGATGCCTTGAATCTTCAAACGTGTGTGGAATCTTGGTTTTTCACCCGTTTTGCTTGATTTTTATCATGCAACCTTGTTTTTACCATCTTGGCATAATATCACTGATTTGTATTGGTTTTGAGTTTAAAATGCCAAGAATCGTTCCAGAATGAGAGAGATATCGGTAGTAAAAACATGACTTTTTACGCGATATCAAGTATCCCACACTTAGAATTTTGCTTGTCCTCAAGCAAAGTCATTCTTAAAAAGCTTCTGGAAGGATTCTATTCGCATTAGTTTTTAGAGATACCATTTTCCAAAGATATAAAGTTACAGTTATAAAAGAGTTTTCACCGGAAACTAAGGGTTTATAGAATTTGATACCTTCTTCGAGCAATATAAATGATGATCATGACTAGGCAATCCTCACAAGTGGGTCACTCAAATCACTCAAGTGTTTAGGGTTTCCTACTTACTAGTTTCAATCACTCAGATAGCCTGTCATATAGCATTCTCGTCATAGGCTTGACCGAGAATCAGATCTTCATCACTTTTGATGAGGACGGTACTAACCTTTCAAGATATCTTGGAAGGAATCGGATGTTTTGGGTTGAAGAAGGTGTGAGAGTTTTCCTTGTATTTTCTCGAAACTTTTCTTGAGAGAGTTTCTTTGGAATTTCTCAGATTTTGAAAGGACTACATAGCCTTTTTCTTTCTTTTTCTTTGGAATTTTTCTTTTCTTGGCCCTTTTACTTGATTCTTCGGCTTTTAGGTTTCTTCTGACAGCTTTTGCTGAATTTCTTTTTTTTGGAGCTCCTTTTACGGATGATGTTCATCCTTTGGGGAACGCTCTGATATATTTTATGGCTTTGTATTAGGCTGCAGAAGTCTTGGAAAATCAAGAGTATCTTTTAGAGTTCATTGGAAAATGAAACTTCTGTAAGTTCGGGATGAATATTAGGAGGTTTTGATTGGGTGTGAAGAGTGAAGGTTGAGTGGGTGGATGTTTGATGGTGGAAGGGCATTTGGATTCCTTAGAAGTTATCAAGATGGGTTGTACCTATGCCACGTATGGCACTCATCGGTGTGATCTCGAAATGCATTACAAGAGCAAGTTCTAATTCAAATGCATACATTGGCGCACACATGAAATGAAAAGTGAAGCATTTTAGAGATGAATGCTAATGATGGGCTCAATCCTCATGAATCGAATGTTTTGGTCAATGTGTGCCTAGCAATGTGTTGCCCTTTCCGTCCGTATCTTATCCTAAAATAGTTTTGTTTCGTTGTCAAAACTCGTTTCTGCTGTAATTTGTAATTTTGAAAGATGGGATTTCTAAAGAACGATGTTTTTGAATCTAAAAATTTGAAATTTTATCCATTTTTAGCCTTTTAATGAAAATATTGTTTGTTTGATTTACGGACAAGAGGTAAAAACTTGCGGTTGAAGGCCGTATATCCCACACTTAGAGGAACATTGTCCCTAATGTTCGAATCTATTCATTGAGTACCTCTTGTTGAAGTATCCCACACTTAGAGATTCTACTTATTTTCGGATTGTTTCGTAAGTGTAATGTGGTTTTGATTATCCCACACTTAGTGTTTGGAATATCGGATGAGATAATCAATTCTTTAAACGGGTAGAGGGTTTTGGAACGGTGTACCGCTTTTGCTGTGGACGTTGTTGGCTACTCGTTAGAAGTTTGCTGGTCCGTGGCTTGTAGCTTATGGCTCTCGGCATTCTTCATCGTGTGGTCCACAGTTTTCCCTTGCTTCGGTCTTCTATAGTTTCTCAAACAAACCAGTCAATTCAATCAAGTAATAGCTGCTAATAAGAAAAGTAAAGTAAATCTTAATAAAGTAATAACTGGATAGATGTGATGTCTATGCATCCACAGTACATCAAATACACAAAATAATAATAAAGTCTTGGTAGAAAATAGAAAGGAGTGAGAAAGCGGAGCAATCTATTGCTCGGTTGGTGGTGATACTGCAGTTGAAGATATTATAGGTCCAGGAGATGTCTCATCTGATGAAGAATCATCATGCTGATAGTGGGTGCCTTTGTCTGATGCATCTCGATCGGCCTCTGCATCTAGTGTACCTATGGTGAATACTCCATCCTGTATCAAATGATCAACAAATTCCCCTGCGGACATGTCGAAGCTGTCAAGTGGAATCTCAGGTGTCCTCTGGGAGTGTCCTCTGAATAAATCAGTCTGTCTATGAGAGGATACTGGATCAATCGGTGCATCTGCAGGGCTGGTGCTCCTGAGAATCCTGTGACTCTGAACAATGGTGGCTCGTGTAGGGGTTTTGGATATCCTACTGCCTCTCAAAGTCTGACCTCTAGCCGAACCAACAACAGAAGGAACATGATGTCTCTGAATAGGAACCTGTGCTGGTGGTGGTTGTGGCCTAGGTGGAACTGTGAGAGGTGGTAACCCATGGCCACGGTCAAGAATTGGATGTCGGTGAGGTGCTGGAGTAGGAACTGCGGGGGGATATAAGTGTGGTGGTGCTCGGCTCAATCCACAGGGTAAGTCAGGAAGTGGGTTCACTGGTATCCCTGCTGTTTGTTGTCTCATAGCCTTATAACATAGGACCTGCATCTGCATTAGCCAGTACCAATAGTCTGGCCCTTGTGGTGTCCTATAGTGGTATATGTAAGGGGGCACCCGAGATCTAGGAGCTGGGGTGGAAGGTCCTTCTCTAGTAGGTTGTGGCACTACTGGTGGTGGTGCAACTGGGTCGTCATAATCATCCTTATCCTCGTCTGACTCTGAGTCTGAATCCGAGTTATTTGGCTCTTTTGGTTGATGCCTCTTTCTTCCCTTTCTTGGTAAAATTAAACATGGTACCAATTCATCCATACTTTTGGTTTCTGATGACCGTGCCCTGATGTAAACTGTGTCGTCTCTCATAATCTTGAGTATATCCATGCTTCTAAGGAACTCATAATCTATCGGTTGGGCACTCCATACTGGCAGGCTTTTGAATTTTTCTACCTCTGTCGTCTTAAGCAATCCCATTCTGCGAATCAGCCTTGTAATTATTGGACCCATATATGATCTCTTTACACTAAAATCCTTTTCTTCCAGAATCTGCTGGGCAGCTAAATAGTTAATCTGAATATTCCTCTTCTCGAGGATGCATGTCATCATAGCAATATCAAATCTGGAAACTCGATCGCTTGTCGTGTATTTTCCATCAAATGAACAAGCTATCAGCTTGTGTAGGATTTGTAAGACTGGATCTCTGAGTTTGGTAGCTTTTATAGCCGAGAAATATGTTGTTGATGATAACTTACTCCATGCCTCGGATGGTGTGGTCGAGATGGATATCGAAGTGGCTCCATTAGTGAACAGTGGGGAATGTATCTCCTCAGGTGTGTATAGATCCAAATGTTGTGCGAACTGAGCCAATGACAAGGTGAATGAACTTCCCATGTATCGAAACATGATCAAACTGTCTCCAACTCTACTCCTTGTCTTAAATGTGTATGTGGTCATGAACTCGGTAACCATTTCCATGAATACCGGTTCATCAATGCTGAACAGTTTCTTGAAGGACTCGAACTGCTGACCCTCAACTGGATAACTGAGTAGGTTCTCTAGTCTTTGTCTGAATCCCAATACTTGCACCACATATCTAAAACGCCCGAACTTCTTGTCTCTCCAAATGCGTGCCATCTGGTCGTGATCAGGTGATGCACTAAGATAGGCGAGAGATCCTGTAAGTGGTCATGCTGGGTTTAGTTTTTTCTTCTTTGGCGGCATAGTACCTGAGAACATGAGAGATTTAAAGTAATAGATTCTCAAGAAGGAGAAAATTTAAAGCACTTATTGAAATTTCCAATGGAAGATTTGAAATGAGGGCTATAAATTTTTGACAGTCCAAAGATTACAGTAAATATCAAATGTCCCTAAGTAACCAATAATTAGTTTAAACAAATAATAAGGCAATCATTAATAGGTGAAAAATATATAGTCATGAAATGGCAATAGCTTTATTGTGAAGTAATGCAATTTACAAAGTTTGGTGTTACCCAAATTTGAAATGTCATTAATTCACAATTTATAATTATTAGTAGGTTTTGACTTTTAAAAGTTCAAGTTGAAGTAAGGTTTAAAATTCAATTGATTTGTTTTAAGAATGCGATACTTCAAGTTGAATTTTTATGTCAAAGCTTACTTCAAATGATAACTTCGTATGCCAAAATTATATCCTATGCATGTAAATATGACCTAAACTATTTCAATCATTTCCTGTTTGGTAAACAAGCTAGGTCATGCAACAAGAGTTATGTCATCCATGTGTTTGATTTTATTCAAGACTTTTATTTTCACAATAATGATTTTCTAGTTATTTTGCCTACTTTGACTAGTCAAGCAAGTACAAGATTCTAGTGAGCAAGAATTGTCAAGTAATCTTAATTTACTATTCTATTCAAGCAAGCTAGCTAATCTTTTATAGATTTTCAAAAATCAACTTGCTAATCCTAATTCATCCGCATTGTGCAATTAACATAGAGTCATCATTCAAATCACCATGATCATTTAAATATCTAACAACAACACCTAAGCATGCAAAATCATAGACTTAATTAATAGGTCAAAGTTCTTCCTTTTAATAAAGTCAAACATGTGTGGATTAGCATGGGTAAGTGGTAGTAGTATGTAAATTCTAAGCATTCAACCAAGAAAAGTAGCAATTCCTAGTTACTAACTTAGCTAATTTCATAAAATAGGATATTCAAAGTTCATAGTGGGTTTCTTATGATCATACCTTTGTAGTGCTTGAAACTTCAAAACAAATGTACAACCGCAAAGAATATGCAATGAGGAGTTCAAAAGGACGCAAAGTTATAGAGTTTGATGGAGATTTAATGGAGGTTCATGGTGGTGTGGTGTAACACCCGCAAATTTAATGATTCGCGGAAGCATAATTTGGGTCTTACTAATCAATAATCAAAGCACACAGATATATAGCAAACGACTCTGTATGCATCGTTTTAACAAAATATATTAATATTAAAAAGGTTTACAACAGTTTGAACTCATACGTAGCTCGTGATCGTAATATGAGAGATTTAAGTACATAATTAGTTATACAAAATCTAATAATGCAATGAAATCTCTGAAGTTTGCATGAAGACTCGAGCTAAGATGCATCCTGATGGGCAGTCCAAATCTACTACTGAGTACCTGTGATACATGCTAAAATGGGTCAGCTAACGCTGGTGAGCTCACAGGTTTGAGTATCAAATACTATTCTATGAACCACAAGATTTAAGTATTGATTTGCATCCAGCAAATAAAGTTACAAATAATGTATACAACCATGAGCGCATAGTCTGAGCTTAACTCGAGGGTCGGGTCCCATATAGAGAATTTCGAGCGAGGTGCCTCCACGAGTGCCTAATCTACACTCGTCTTCCCAAATATTAGTACGTCCGTTTACCCGGTTAGTACTTGCTAACCCGGACGAGGAGGGTCAATCCTATATGGTACCATATACTAATATTCACGCTACTTTCGTATTACCAGACTATACTGACGGAGGACTTTGATTTGATTAGTTGAAAACAACTCATGTAGTATATTGAAATATGTACTCGCGTTCATGCGTTAAAAACAGAGCAATGTATCACACCCCTAGTAAAACAGTAAAAAGAGGGGCCATGAGACTCACCTGAGCCTGAAGAGTTTATCTTAATAAACTTAGATTGATTAGCCAAGAATCCAACGACTTGTAACCTGAGGGTGTCCACGACACGCGATGGTTATGACATGATTGAGTATCTCAAAGATCACCCTTGTAGTTATTTGTTCAACTAGAATGTCCAAATTACCACGATTTGGTTGTTTGTTTAAGTGTTTGAAAATGTGTACGGCCCGTTGGTGATTGTTTGTAATAATAATCCCACATTATTATTTTGATGATTTTGAAGTGTTATACCTAAAAGTAAGTTCCAATTTGTTTTAGAAGTTGTGTCGCATTCGTGTTTGATGTTATACAAGTTTAACACTTTGTGTGAAAGTTTAGATGTAACACCGTTACTCGTGAACCTAGGGTAAGGGCGAAGCCCGTTAATGACGGGGGTCCGGGGGCAGCGCCCCTAGTAGCGGGGTCCAAGGGGCGGCAGCCCCTGGCGGGGTCCAAGGGGCAGAGCCCCTGGCTTGGGTCGAGCTGGACTTGAATTTGGTTTGGTGAAAATTTTTGCTTTGGTGAAATTTTTTATTTCTACTATATTGCTTTGGTGAAAAACGCATATGGACTTGAATTTGGGTGAAATGGGGCGTCAAATTTGGGCCTCAATACTTAGTGTAAAATTAGTTTGAAACCTTCTGTTTTATGCGTCACTTATAGCATCACTTGGGGCTTAGGCGTCACTTAGGAAGTGACGCATGAAATGGCAGAATCTGAGTGAGGGCGTCACTTATGGCTTGGGCGACACTTAGGAAGTGTCGCATAAAATTGGAAATTCTGAGTTTAGGGCGTCACTTAGGTAAGTGACGCATAAGGTGGCGACACTTCATAAGTGACGGGTGTAAGTGTCGGTTAGGCGTCACTTAAAGGAGTGACGCATACTTGGGCGTCACTAAAGCAGTGTCGGGTTATTAGTGACGGTAAGGGTCCTAGGCGTCACTAAGCAAGTGACGGAGGTAAGTGTCGGGAAAAAGGGGTTTTATGCGGCACTTATGCAAGTGACGCATGATTAGGGCTTTTAGCGACACTCAATGCGTCACTTAAGTGACGCATGAAGTGACGCTATACTGCACCTTCGTTGCGACACTTAAGGCTGTTAACGAATTTTTGAGCCAAAAATGAGTTTTCGGGTTTCCGTTTGGTCTGATTCTTTTACCCAACCCTTATAGGGACATTCTAAGCTTAAAGAAACAACTAGAACCTAAAAATACTTGAAATCGAGAGTTTTCGGGTTTTGTCGGAAACTTACAAAGTGTCGAATCGAATTTTCGAAAAGGTAGAAATGTAGATCGTTGTGTGGTGATTGTTTTTCTCCAAAGAACTCCGGTGATTTAAAGCCGTTTGGTGGTGTTATTTGCTAGATTTAGGTGATGATGGTGGTGATGTAGTTTGAGAGAAAAAGGGTGAGAGAGAGAGGAAAGAAAGAAAGAGTGGGGGTGGAAATGAAAAAGAATTGAGGAGGGAGTGGGGTTTTGTTGAAAGCCTCACTTCCTCAGCTCCTGCAGTCGTTTTCCGTGCGGTGTTTTGTTGCGCGCTTAAGTTTTAATTGAGTACACGTTATTTGTACGATACAAATTTGAAATGAAATATTGTCTAATTAATATTTTGGATAGAAGTGAGTTATTTAATAATGTTATATTATTTAATAACTCTTTTCACCAACGTCCGTATAAATTGAATCGAATTACATTCGATTTGGGATTGCGTACGATTTAATCAAATCGCATGTTCGTATATATTCATCAATATGTATTGAGATACATTAATTATCCTAATCTAAGGTCTAATTACTTGTATTAACAACTGATTAGGTACTAATCACTAGTCCTAATTTGGTGGGTGTTACATGTGGGTTTGGAATTGAAGGTGGAGGTGGTGGTCGGCCATGGGGATCAAAAGGGAGAAGAAAGTGTTTTTGTTTTTGAATTATGGGAGTGCATGGAAGTCTTCATGGTCCCCTAGGAATATATGTCCTAGTTTCAAGTACCATATTCCTTACATGGTCCCTAATGTACTTTTTAAATTAGTAATCTAAGTTAACTTCTAATGTCCTATTAATAATGATTACGAATCCTAAGTGTATTTATTGTGACTTGGTACTTGTTAGTTTCTTGTCACGTTATAAATAACTTAGGGAACGCGCACATTTTTGCGGGACGATTATAATTAACCTAAAACATTAAACTTAAGTTATTTAATATATATATTTATTATTTCTCTTTTTTTATAACATAAACTTTCAAAAATTATTAAAAATAAGTTCGTTTAAAGCTGCGAGCCTCGACCTTTTAGGAAAGAATCGTTTTATGATTCATTCCGATCTCTTTGTAGAGAAAGGGTCGAGATTTGTTCCCTTAGACGAATGTTTTTAGGTACAAAACATTTTGAAAGCTCCCAGATGACGTTATAAGTTAAATAATAACTGTTCTCTATGTCCCCTAGGGTTTTCCTTTCTTCATATCCTAAATTGACAAGATCACTAATTAACTTATATATGCCTTTCTTATCTTCTTAGGGTTTGACAATCCGTCACGAGGTCCTTGATCTTTGTAATTTAGATCGTGATTGAGTTTATCCATGATTTCCAGGAATGCTTTATATTCTTGCGAATCAGGTTCTCCGGTTGTAGAATTGACTATTCTTACGAGTTTACTGATTAGGGCTTTTTGTGTGGAAATGAAGGGGTATTTGGTGAAAGCGAAGATTTGAACAAGCTTAACGTGAAGGTCTTTCCGTTTAGCGAAGAAAGCGGTGTCATGTATTTTGGTGGAATCAGGATAAACATCTCGCAATTTTGAGATCAAGTAAGAAGCGGGGTCAACAAAGAATGGATTTTACCAGGGATGATGATAGGAATCATCAGGTCCCGTTCTACCCAAAACTCAAGTTCATTGATCATTGTAGCGACATTATGATTGATTAATATCATAGATATTGGTTGGAAATCCATGTCGGCAAGTGATTCAAAAAGTAGATCTAAATCTGCTGTGAACTTTAGTTCTTGGTCTCTGAAATTGGTGGAAGTGCTTTCGCATTCATGATTTGACAGGCGAGATAAGAATTTGAGTTGTTCGTCAAGATTGGTAATCTTTTCTAGTTGGTTATATGAAAAAGGAAAGTCAGAGGAGTCTAATTTCCTAACGAATGCCCTATAAACATCTATTCTGCGAGAAGGATTGAAGGATGCGCCGAGGTGGCATTCTTTAGAACAAGGTTTTCCTGGCTCAATTGATGGAACTTTGTCCACCACTCGATAGATGGTGTATTCATGTTCTTGTGAAAGGAATGGAAAGATGCGTCATTACGAGAATTTGACAGAGTGTTGTTGTACACTGACGTTTTAGGAATGAGGGTGGTTAAGTCACATGATTTCAGAGGTTTTTCTGCGTAATCTTCTTCGGAAGGACTATCGAAGTGGACAGAATTTGGTATTTGAGGCGAATGCAAAGTTGGAAAGTGATCATCTGGAGACGATGCCAGGTCAGGCAACTGATCCGTGTCATCAAAGTCCAGGCAATGTTTTGGAATAGAAAGTGAGGTCCTAAATTCTTCTAGGGTTTTGGAGGTTTCTTTAGTTTTAGAGGAAGAGGGTGAAAAGAAATCAGATCCTATTTCTCCTACTAAGTAGTCAAAGAATTCCGTATCGTCCATTGCCATCAGTTCGTCTTTTGAAATGAGGTAAGAAGTGGGTTTTTGAGTTGTCATTTTGAATTAATACTATCCTAATTAACTAATGCTAAACTAAAACTAAATTAATACTAAATTACTCAATTTAACTTCCGAAAGATACCTGGAGAGGTTTCGTTCGGAAGGATCTCCTAAATACTACTACTTAAGGTGGCTTTAAATTGTACGTTTGTGATTCCCCGGCAGCGGCGCCAAAAACTTGATAGCACCCGAAAGCGTCGGTGTCGTTGATTGTAACTTAATCGGGCGTCATCAGGGGTTTTAAAATTTATAATTAGCGGGGCTTAAATTATATGTACTACCTACTCTGGTTAGTAAGCGGTACGTATAACCTAAGATCGTTCTATGAATCCAAACGTGTGGGTAAATTTAAGTTGGCACTTTCGGTAGGGAAGTATCTAGGATGGAACAAAGTAGGTAGGTTTAGGGGTTAAAAACAAGTAATTAAAATGCAGGAAATTAAAGTACAGGAAAGCAGATAAAGATAAATATGTGATTGTTGAGATTTCGATAATTAATGTTTCGGGATGAAAGAATAAATAGGGATGATACTAATGTGTCAACCAAACTACTAGGCGTAAACTCTAGAACCCTACCAACTCAATTTCCCATTGGCATGTCACTAGGAACTAGGTTATCATGATTCTGATCGGAGCAATACGCAAACTTCCAATACTTATCTAGTTGAAAAATAAGCAACATATCTTGGTTTTATACCAAGGTTCATGAATCAGTAGCGTATCGTCTCATAGGTCCGATCGTTCTTAACTCCTAAAATAGTTTACTGTTCTATTAGCATGCAGATTAATAACTTTGTATGTTTGGACCGCCGATTTTATAAGACTTGGTGTTTTAAGGATTCTAGGTCATTATGACTTTGATCTAATTCCGAAGTCTTGTTATCATTCATTTAAGTTCTAGTTACTTCAACTTATGATTCAAATCTCTCCTTTTCAAACAGTTATACATCCCCGGATTATTCGCAGTTTGTTGAAACGTGTTTCATATGCGGACCATGCCTTTCAATGATAGACAGTGTACTTTACACAGTAATTCCACGGTTTCTCATATCAACATGCGGTCAAGAGTAATTGATAGTGAAAGTGACACTCTATCTAACTAAATGTAAAGCAGTGCAGATATGTAAACCTAATATATACAACGAGTAGTTTCAATGTGTCTTACTTATTGCATGTCATGGGCATAGATAACTACTTACCATAATTAAAGTTGATCAGGTCCTAATTACTAAGTTCCAGTCACGTGGATAACCAGAAAGGGTAATCCATAAATTAAACTTGAATTCATAAAGTCTTAACGCTACAAAGGTTACTAATTCCTACTTTATCTGAACGTATTTCACGAACATCATTTTATAATGTTTTGACTTTCGTAGGATATACTAGTTGGTTGTGAAGTTGTATTATTTATTCAGGATTCCAACTATTAAACCAGAGCTGATTCCAGAGATATAACTACCTTCGGTCGTTTACCGACTTCCATACATTTGTACTTCGCCGTAAAGCGTTTCCGGTACTATATCGGATAAACAGTCGAATAGGGGCCGTCATACCTCTTTACTATTGTCGTGCATTAATTATATAATGTCATCCTTACTTATAATTATCTACATCATCAACAACCACAATAATAAACTACTCGCAATTCATGGCAACAAATATATGACATACCAAGCAATAACACATATTTAATATATGGAATAATGTTGATGCATATTAGGTTGTCTGTCAGTTGGTCTATCGAGTTGTAATAAGTATCGTTAGTCGTATAGTGAAAATATAGTTTTTTTTATATGCGACACTTACGTTTTAGGTTAGGCGTCACTTGCCTTAGTGACGCATTAAGGCGGCCACATGTGACACTTCCACAAGTGACGCATGTCGGCCAGAATTTGTGTATAAATAGAAACCTACGGGTTTTCGGCTAGGGTTGACGAAACCCTAGCACCATTTGTCGACTAAATCATCTGTAATCAAGTTCCATTCGTTATTCAAGCTAATAAACACTTCTACTTTGTTTGAATCAATTGTTTCGGTTTGTGTTTATTAGTGTTTTGTGCAATTGAGTGATTCCGCCTCTCAATAGCAGTCAATCATCACTTAGGTCCAACGTTTAGGGCACTCTCAAATAAAATAAGTATGATAAAGGTTTAGATATCACCCAGAATTAAATGCGCAGCAGCGTATTATTATGATTGACAACTCGTGTATACGTACAAAGATAAATCTTCAAACCTCCTAACGTTTGATCTAGCCTCTATACTAATCCGAAGATTAATTACAATAATCCTAGACTATAAAAGAATTTCTAGTGTGAGAAAGTGGAAATGGAAAAGGAGTGTGTGGAAGTATTAGAATGTAGAAGTGTATTCTTGAGTGTGTGTTAAAATGAGACTTAGGGGCTGCTATTTATAGGCAAAATATGGCTCACATTAGCACCCTTAGGCTCACATTAGCAAAAGTAGCGAAAGGTGGTGCACCAGGTACGAAAAAGTAGCGAAAGGTGGTGCAACAGGTACGAAAAAGTAGCGAAAGGTGGTGCACCAGGTACGAGCAAGGATGAAAAAGCACAAGAAAGATGGGGGTGGCGGCGCCGCCTGGATGCTGGCCGGCGGCGGCCGGCTGCCACCCGTCCCGGTCCGTCGTCTTTTGTTGCGTTGCTTAATTCGCGCGTATCTTCGTTGTTATGCGTCCGTTTGCGTCGATTCTTTTTACGTTGGATTCGTAATTCAAAAATGAATACTTTGATGTAAAGATATCCCAAAAATATGTCTCTTATCAACAGATGTTGCGTACGAATCATTTGGATCTTCCAGCGGGCGTAGAATCTTCATTCTTTATTCGTTTTTGTTGATTCTTCTTCTGTTGGATTCGTAATTTGAAAATGAACATCTTGCATGAGATGGATGTTGGTGATGGGCACTTTTGTCTCGAAATCTTGTTTTGATACCTTGAATCTTCAAACGTGTGTGGAATCTTCGTTTTTCACCCGTTTTGCTTGATTTTTATCGTGCAACCTTGTTTTTACCATCTTGGCATAATATCACTGATTTGTATTGGTTTTGAGTTTAAAATGCCAAAAATCTTTCTAGAATGAGAGAGATATCGGTAGTAAAAACATGACTTTTTACGCGATATCAGGCTTGTTTCCAGAGTAGCCCCTTTTTGGTTCAAACCCAGAAGAGTAGGCCTAGATGGTTTCGGGTTTCTTGGATGATGAGGTGTTGTCATTGTTTTTTCCAGACCATTTGCGTTTGTTATCCCCGGACTGGTTCGGATTGTTGGCAGCAGATGTTCCTCGACAGACCACCTGTGCCATGAGGTTATGTGCCATTCGGACGGCAGCTTGGATAGTGGCGGGGTTGGAAGCAGTGACCAAACCTTGAATGCGTGGGGGAAGTCCCCAGATGTAACGCTCGATCCGCTTGTATTCCTGATCAACGAGAGATGGGCACAACAGTGCCAGTTGGTTAAACCTGGTAGTGTATCCGGCAATGTCATTGCCTTGGGTAGTGAGGTGCCAGAACTCGTGCTCTAGCTGCTGAATCTCGTCTCTAGGATAGTACTCGTCCTTCAGCATTTGTTTCAATTCCTCCCACGGAGTCAGATAAGCAATGTCGATGCCCACAGTCTGAGCATAGGTATTCCACCAAGTCAGAGCACCATCCAGAAAGGTACAGGTGGAATACTTGACCTTGCAATCCTTCAAGCAGTTGCATATACGGAAGACTGACTCTACTTTCTCCAACCATCACAATAATCCGATGGCACCCTCGGTGCCTTTGAAGTTCAGCGGCTTGCAGTTCTGAAAATCTTTGTATGAACACGACTTAGGTTGTGGCCCGTTGGCAGCTGTGTCTTCGCTACCAGAATTTGTTGTTCGGGTAGCCATGGCTTGAGCCACACTCTGGGCGATGAGCTGGGCGATTTCAGTATCGTTGAATTTGTATCGTCTCGGAGGCATATTGCTGAATCAGGAAAAAGAACAAATGAGATGTTTGTAGGACATTATGATGTATCACAGTTGTATATGTGTTGAAATATACAGTGATAACACAATATGATAATCATAATCCATTTAGATAATTAAGTTGGATACAAGGCGTGAGTTCCAAAAGATACAGAACATAAGGGTTACAAAAGATGTCGGGAATTGTTACATCCGGTCGAATTACAACGATTTTACATAGATACTAGAAAAGTTATAAGATAAGGCTACACTAATCTTGACGCAGGTTAATTTGTTCCATTAATGTGACAAGACGATCCACGGTGTTTGCAAGGCTGCTGGCCTGTCGGGCGTTGTCTTCTACCAAGACTAGCCGTTGCACTAGACCACGGGCGTACTCTTCAGTATCCCGTAAGCGTTGCTCACATTCTCCCATTCTGTGCCGTAAAAGTGCGGATTCCATGGCTAGATCTATCACTTTGTTGTAAAGGACGTCCATGTTGTTAACAGTGTTCTCATGGTCTTCAGCAACATTATTGATACGTTCCATTGCTGTGAGTCTCCGGTGTTCGCGAGTTTCTTGGAGTTCGATGTCCATATCACGTAGTTGTTGCTCGTGACGGTGTACTCTGGCAGCCAGGACAGGTACAGTGAAGTGAGCAGGTCCTTGAGTATAAGGAGAGACGTCCATATTGGCAAGTCCTCCGTTCGATGTGGGGAGTTGGATTCCTTCCTCATCCTTCCAGGTGTTAAGTCGGTTTGATAACCATCGCCATTGGCTAGTTGTTGTTTGCCTTTGGGACTGGTTATTGAGTTGGTTTTGAATGGAATATGGGCTAGCTCGAGGTGACTCAGTGTTCCTCCTAGTTACCCTTGAGTTTTGTGATCCGTACGGATGAGAGCGAGACGAATTAGGTGGTGTGTTTGCCATTTCTGAGACAAAGCGTTATAAAGAATGAGGCCTATATTCGTATATAATATAGCCTAAGATTTGTAGAGAGGTCTATCTATGTATATATATATATATATATCACATAATAGCCTATTGAGTGTCTAGCACAGACATGTTTTGAGTCCCGGTTCTCTCGAGGTCAAAGTCATCTAGTGTATCCCTGTTCAACATAACTGTTTCAGCTCTTACATCATCTTCATTTAATTGTACATAGTTGATCAGGCTATGTTAAATTAAACCCATATGATGTAATCCCTGAACCAATCATGCCTAATAAGGAAATACTGCCTAACGGTCATAGTCTAGGCCAACTAAATGCAACCTAGTTCACTATAACCTTAGGCTCTGATACCAATCAGTAAAACCCCCAAATTTACTGTTTAGCGGAAGCAAGCTTTGGAGTGCTACTAATCAATAATCAAAACACACAAGGCATATAATGACCGACTCTATATGTGTCGTTTTACAGATACATTGATAATATAAAGTTTTACAATGTATAAAGGTTTACAAAAGCCCAATAATTACAATGTTTGGAGATTACTCGGCATAACTTAGTTACAAAATGTAGTAATGCAAAATAATCTCCTGATGTGTATGCTGACTCGAGCTATGGGTATCCTGAGTGAACAGGTCCTACTGCTGTTGGGTACCTGAGAACACATACTAAAAAGGTCAGCTAACGCTGGTGAGCTCACAGGTTTGCATAATAATTATGTAAGTGTAAACCACAAGATTTAATGATAACCATTTGAAATGAATCAAATGATGTATATGTCTGCCATGAGGTCATAGTCTGCGCCTAACGTCGGAGTCAGGATCACAATAAAGTGCCTGATCGTGGGTGCCTCCGAGCGAGTGTCTAATCTACACTCGTATGAAATAAAGTTAATGCGTCCGTTTAACAAGTCAGCGCTTGCTAACCTTGACGAGGATGGTCAGACCTATATGGTACCATACACTAACATTCGGCTACATAAAGTATTACCAGAACTATGATCCTAGGGGACTTAAAATGATTAGAAAACAGCTCATGCAGAATATACCGAGTTTTGTACTCGTGTTCACGTGTAAAACGGTTAGAGCATGTATTATCACCCCGGGAGTAAAAACAGTAAAAAGTCGGGGCTATGAGACTCACCTGAGCCTGAAGAGTTGCAATGAAGCAAATGTGGTGAAGTAAACATGGGGTGTCCGAAGACTGTAACCTGTAGGGCATTTATAACGCGCAAGTTTAAATAAAATAAGTAGGTATCTTAAAAGATAATCTATGCTAGTTGTTCATCCAACTAGTAATGTCCAATGATTTGATTTGATTGATAAGTTTGAGTTTTGAAAACGTGTACGGCCCGTTAGTGACTGGTTGTAATAATAATCTCATTAATATTGTTATGATTTTTGGAGTATTATACTTAAAAATTATTCACAAACTTTAGGTGACGGGGGTCCCGGGGCTGGGGTCGAGATGCCAGGTCAGCTCAAAATTTTTTTATTTCTACCATATTGTTATAGTGAAAAACGTATCTAAGATTTGAATTTGGGTAAAATCAAGTGATAAAATTTCAGGTCTCGACACTTATTAAAATCCGAGTTTTCTAGGTTCTGTCATCTGCGACATTAGGTGCGACATAAGACTCTGTGTTGCTAAGTGCGACATAGTCTGTTGTGTCGCAGATCATGACTGCGACGTAAGGGCTTGTGTCGCTAAGTGCGACATAAGGTGTTGTGTCGCTATGTGCGACGGGAATAAGTTTTGCGACATAGTATTTTGTGTCGCTATATGCGACGTCCATAAGTATTGCGACATAAACGTTTGCGTTGCAATATGCGACATCCGTGATGTAGTGCGACATAGAGGCTTATGTCGCTATATGCGACATAAAACCTGATTTGGCGACATAAGAGTTTATATCGCAGGTGGCCTTGAGCCTCAGCAACATAACGAGCTGTTGGCCGGAAAATGAGCCGAAGAGGTGTTTTCCGGTTTCCGTTTGACTTGAAACTTTTACCCAACCCATATTTGGACATTTTAAGCTTAAATAAACAACATGTCAAAAACACTTGAAATCGAGGAGTTTCGAGATTTTGTCGGAAACTGACAAGTTATTGCGTGAAGAATTCAAAAAGATAGGAAGGTAGATCATCGCGAGGTGAACATTTTTCTTCAAAGAGACAAGATGATCTGGGGTCGTTTGATGGTAGATTTTGGTGGTGGAAGTGTGGTGGTGGTATGGTGGTGGATGTGGATGAGAGAAAAAAGAGAGAAAAAGCAAAAGAAAAGGGAGAAATGAAATGAGAGGGGAAAAGGGAAAGGTGGGGGTTTTGGTGAAAGCCTCCACTTTTCGGTCCCCGTGCTCCGTGCGGTGTTCGTTTCCCCGGTCGTTTAAACGCATATTTGTGATGTTAATTAATTATTTTACATACGTTTTTAAATAAAAATTAACTCTTCAATATTTTAAATTTGAAATCTTAATTGTTAATACTCAAAAACATTTATTAAAATGATTTGAAAATGTGTTGGTCATTTTCACCGGTTCGGGTTTCTCTTATAAATAAGATGTGACGTTTTTATAAAATATTTTATTTTATAACTTTTAAATACTACAAATTAAATAATGTACTCACATAAAATGATATATTTTAGACTTGTAAAATATATTTTGATCTTTATTCGGTTGTCGGACGCGGTTCGTGTGTTTCGGTCGCGTAGGGCTTTTTAATGTGATACAAGATACATATAAAATATTATTGAAATAATGCTTGGAAATAATTAGGCTTATCAAATAATTTAATATTACTTAATAAAATGATGTTCACCAACATCCGTATGAGTGTATCGGAATTCGACCTATATAATAAAATGCATGATTTAACTCAATCGCGTAGATGCGTATATATATTAATACACGTAATGATACATACAAGTAGCCTAATACCACACTAATTACACTTATTACAAAAATAATTAGGACCAAATGACTAGCCCTAATTTGGCGGGTGTTACAGAGACCGAGGCTGCAGAGGCACAGAGTCCGCTTATCCCACCTGCCATAGTCATCAACTGGGGAGATCCGGTATCATCAGAGCTGATGTATGGCATGCTTGGCATGCTTAATTCGCATCGTACTCATGACGCATACTTAGCTCTTGAGTTTGGATTCCCACAGCCTGCACCACCTACTTGGGTATGCGGCCCACTCCCACCATGTAACAACCCCAAATTTAATGTTTTGCGGAAGCATAATTTGGGTGTTACTAATCAATAATCAAAGCACACAGATATATAGCAAACGACCACTATATGCGTCGTTTTACATTGATATTAATAAAACCAAAGTTTACATCAAAATATTGTTTACATTAACTCGGTTTGAAATTGAGAGATTTAAGTACATAATTAATCTATACAAAATATAATAATGCAGCTAAATCTCTGATTGTTTGCATGCTGACTCGAGCTAATGGATCTTGATTGAGTAGTCCAACCTACTGCTGGTCACCTATGATACATGCTAAAATTGGTCAGCGAAACGCTGGTGAGCTCACAGGTTTGTATGTCAACATATATTTGTATGAACCGCAACATTTAATTGAATTTAAAATGCAATTAAGCAAAATAAAAGTTATACAGCCATGAGCACATAGTCTGAGCTTAACTTGAGCGTTAGGTCCAATTAAGGAAACCTAACTGAGTTGCCTCCTACGAGTTCCTAATCTACACTCGTCTTCCCAAATGCTAATACGTCCGTTTGACCAGTTAGTGCGTGCTAACCCGGACGAGGATTGTTAATCCTATATGATATCATATACTAACATTCACGCTACAGATGTATTACCAAACTATGTTGTGGAGGGCTTTGAAATGATTAGTGAAAACAACTCATGTAGTATTTAATTTGTATTGTACTTGCGTTCATATTGTAAAATAAAATGAGCAATGTAATCACACCCCAGATGAAAACCGTAAAATAGGGGCTATGAGACTCACCTGAGCCTTGAGTGTTTAACTTAATAAACTTGAATTGATTAGCGGTGGGTTTATGTCCGAAGACTTGTAACCTGAGGGTATCCAAGACACGCGATGGTTATATAACATGAGTAGGCATCTCGAAAGACTGCCCTTGTAGTTGTTCGTCCAACTTAGAATGTCCAAATTACTACGATTTGGTTGATTGAATTGTCCAAGTTACTACGACTTGATTGATTTGCTTGTGTTTTGAAAAACGTCTACGACCCGTTGGTGATTTGTTTGTAATAATAATCTCATATTATTATTTTGATTTTCGAAAGGTGTTATACTTAAAAGTATTTGTAAACTTTAAGTGACGGGGTTCCGGGGGCAGCGCCCCTGGTTAGTGGGGTCCCAGGGGTGGCAACCCCTGGCGGGGTCCAAGGGGCTGGCCCCTGGTTGGGGTCGATATGCCAAGTCAGCTCGAAAATTTTTTATTTCTATTAAATTGCTTTGGTGAAAAACGCACTTGGGATTTGAATTCGGGAAAAATGGGGTGTCAGATTTTAGCCTCAATACTTAGTGAAATATGGATTTTAAACTTTCTGTTTTTAGCGACACTTGATGCGTCACTTCCAAAATTTGGGCGACACTTAGGAAGTGTCGAATAAAATGACGGTTTCAGAATTATTAGCGTCACTTGGAGAAGTGACACATAAGGGGGGGCGACACTTAGGGAGTGTCGGGTTCGAGTGTCGGTTTCTGATCATAGGCTACACTTAGGAAGTGTCGCTAGAAATGTCGGATAAAGGTGTTAGGCGTCACTAGGAAAGTGACGGTTGGAGTGTCGGGAAAAAGGGATTTTATGCGGCACTTGGGCAAGTGACGCAAATTTAAGGTTTTATGCGTCACTTAATGTGACACTTGAGTGACGCATGAAGTGACGCTATACTGGACTGGCATATGCGACACTTACGTCTGATCGACGGATTTTGAGCCAAAAATGAGTTTTTCGGTTTCTGTTTGGTCCGGTTCTTTTACCCAGCCCTTAGATGGACATTTCAAGCTTAAAGAAACAACCAGAACTTGAAAACACTAAAAATCGAGGAGTTGCGGGTTTTGTCGGAAACTTACAACTTCGCGCGTGAGAAATCTGGAAAGATGAAAATGTAGATCGTTGCGAGGTGGTCACTTTTCTCCAAACGAGCTTGACGATATAATGATGTTTGATGGTGTTTTTATGTGATTTAAGGTGATAGTGAAATGGTGGTGATTTAGAGAGAAAAGAGGGAAAGAGAGAGAGAGAGTGGAATGGTGAAATGAAGAAGAAAGAGGGAGGGGGTGGGGGTATGGGGGCCGGCCCATGGTGGGGTCCACCATGTGGGCTTCACCAATTTTCCTCCTCCAAAGTTCATGCTCCGCGTGGTGTTCGTTTTTCAATCGTTTAAACTTTTAAATAATTTAATACGCGTCTAATTGTGAGTTTTTAAAATACGAATGTTTTATCAATAATACTTAATAATGGTGTTATAAAATACAATTTAACTTTATTTTAGTTGTTTACGCGTTTGATATTTTAATCGTGTAGACTTTGTTTGTACGATACGAAATATTATTAACATAATATTTTGAGTATAATAGTGCTATTAAATAATGTTATATTATTTAACAAAAATGTTCACCAACGTCCGTATTTACTTGAACCGAATTCGATTTGAAACTTGTACGATTTAATCAAATCGCATACTTATATATATTCAACAATATATATATTTCGATACATTAATTAGCCTAAACCCAACTAATTACATGTATTAACAGAGAGTTATGCACTAATTACTAGTCCTAATTTGGCGGGTGTTACACACCATCATATAACACCATGCCACTCCACCCATTCGCCATGTCACCATTCACCACCACCATACCCAGCACTACCATACCACCCACATCTTCCACTCACATCATACCCAGAGATATCCCTCATGCTCGTCGAACCAGGACTACACCTGCAGGTGAGCCGGTATTCTCTGTTCACACCACCACACCACATGAGCCGCATATCCCACGTACCATTGGGCAGCCATCTTCCCGTGCCATGACCCGTCCCAGACCTGCTGAGTCAGCCACATCAGATACATCTTCAGAGACAGACTCACCTCAGTCAAGGTATATACAGGACATGCATGTTGACGACCAGGTACAGACAGACTACATGCCAGATATGACTACTGCTACTTTGCCTACTTTTTCAGGACTCACTAGGATGCTTAACACTAACCCAGTGCCATCCTCTGAGCTTCCACCGTATTCGATGCATGTGCATCTCTTGGATCATATGAGATAGTTACGATGGGATTAGATCCCAACTTTCATTTGTACCCGATCCAGCCATCAGCATCAGGCAGACAGCGCAACTCTTAGCCTCAGTCTCCCGCAGAGCATTGAGTGGACAGCACTCTACTTTGTGACATGTACCCTACAGCTCCATGCCTCCTCCAGCTCATGGACCACCATCCGACCAGGATCCTTCTCACCCTTGATCTTATCATCTCTTATTATTACTATTAGTGTTGGATGACTGTATAACATTATTATTATTACTAGATATATGGGATGACTGTATTATTACTGTTGTAGACTTATTATGGTTCCAACCTGTGATCTGGGTGGACCTATCTATCTTATCAGTATCATTTATCTATCATTTACTTATGTTATGTTCTTCTTAGTTTACTTTTCAGATTACTTACGAATAAAAGAGAGTAGTGAATTGTGATGAAAATTCCCCAAGGAGAATCTGAAATGATGCACAATCCACACAAAGATCCTGACCCGAGCCTATTGAACTACCCAACTAAATTGGAATCTTAAAACACACATCTCAGTCCTTTCTTTATAGGGGAGTTTTTCGTTCTATTTTTTAGTGATTTCCTTTCATCAAATATATTATTTCCGTTATCCCATCATGCTTAAATTCTAAGTGTGGGATTCTAAATCCCACACAAATCAAATCAACTTAGAAATAGGGTTCCAAAATATTATCAAACTTTAAGTGTGGGATTCTTCTCCCAAAAGAAGAATTTTTAGACTTAGTTTGAGAATATTAGGGACAATGTCCCTCTAGGTGTGGGATGCACGGTATGATATACCGTATTCTTTGACTTTGATTGCTTGTCCAAAGCATAACTTTCTTAAAAATAAGCTTAACTTCGACAGTGAAAAGTTTCACTCAGTCAGTTGGCTTAAATTTTCTAAAAACCTCATTTTTGCTCAATTTTTTAAAATTTTTTACTCTAAATAATTTTGGGAAAGATAAATTTGTCAGAAATTAATTAAATTGCTTTGGAAAGTAAGATAAGTTAAGATACGAATTCTTTAAAAATGAAATGTTAACTAAAGAGCATCACACGGCTAGGCACATACAAACTCTGTTGCAGTAAGGTACTTGAGCTAAATAAAAGCATTCATCTTTAATGCTTCACTTTTTCATTTGATGTGTGTGCCGATGCATGTTCTTTTAATTAGAACTTGCTCTTGGTATACGTTTCGAGACCACGCCAATGGGCACTGTACGTGGTGAAGGTGCAGTCAGAGGACCTTGACATTTCATAGGATTAAAACCCCCACTTTTCACAAACCTTTTTTTAAGCTTAACCTGACCAACTCTCATTCGTGAGTGTTGAAAATCCACTAGTTAAACCCTTTGAGCCTTAACCTTTCATTTCTTCAAAACCACCATTCACCACCTTCCCTTACCTTTCCAAAAACTTAAACTTAGAACATTTTGGAGTTATGAAAAGCGTTATTTAGACATCCTTGTTACTCTTGTCTCAAAAACTCCCATTTACTCTGCGTTCTCTCAGAAAAATCTTGCGTGTGTTAAAAGTCATATATTGAAAGCAAAAAAAAAAAAAAAAAAAAAAAAAATTCAGGTGAGAAAAATTAGCACCTTGTCTGAATAACTCAGAAAAAAAATGAGATGTCGAAAGGACAAAATATCCAGGGTCTCTCGAAAAATATAAAGAAAGGAAAAGAAAAGAAAAAAATCATCGAAAAAGTCCCACAAAAATAGAATAAAATTCCTTCGTTTGTGTTTTCCGTTCTCAGAGTGTCTAGATAATTCAATTCATGACTTTAGAACTTCTAAGTTTAAAGAAAAAATATATATCCCGTTTTTCACTCCTAAAAATTCACCATCCTCCGTACCCCTTTTACTAGCACTAAAAACTCGAAAAAAATGTCTTGGGATGATTAGCAGCGTTCTCATTGAAGTGGTGGAGATCCGATTCTTGATCAAGCCTATGATAAGAAGCAATGCATGACTGGCTTTATGAGCAATTTCGTTTGATTAGAATGATAGGAAACCCGATACACTTTGAGTGAATTGAGTGACCACCTGGTGAGATCGCCTAGTCATGTACAATATCCGTCGAGAATTGTGAAAGTGTGTGATATCGCGTAAAAAGTCATGTTTTTACTACCGATATCTCTCTCATTCTAGAATGATTCTTGGCATTTTAAATTCAAAACCAAAAACAAATCAATGATATTATGCCAAGATGGTCAAAACAAGGTTGCACGATAAAAATCAAGCAAAACGGGTGAAAAATGAAGATTCCACACACGTTTGAAGATTCAAGTCATCAAAACGAGATTTCATGACAAAAGTTCCCATCATCAACATCCATCTCACCCAAGATGTTTGTTTTCAAATTACGAATCCAACAGAAGAAGAATCAACGAAAACAGATAAAGAATGAAGATTCTATGCCCGCTGGAAGATCCAAATGATTCGTATGCAATATCTGGAGATAGGAGACATATTTTTGGGAATTTTTATTATATCGAAGTCTTCGTTTTTGAATTACGAATCCAACGCAAAAAGAATCAACGCAAACAGACGCATAACGAAGAAGATACGCACGAATTAAGCAACGCACGAAAGAAGACGGACCGGGACGGGTAGCAGCTAGCCGCCGCTGGCCAGCCACCAGCCGCTGCCGGCCAGGTGGTGGGCGGTGCCGCCTCCCTCCCCCCGTCTCTTTTCCGCTTTTCCGTCCTTACGTGTACCCGGTGCACCACCTTTCGCTACTTTTCTGTAACACCCGCCAAATTAGGACTAGTAATTAGTGCCTGATTCTCTGTTAATACATGTAATTGGTTCTGTATTAGGCTAATTAATGTATCAAATTATATATTGTTGAATATATACGAAAATGCGATTTGCTTAAATCGTACACAAACTAAATCGAATGTATTTCGGTTCAAGTAAAATGCGGACGTTGGTGATCAATTTTATTGGATGATATAAAAATTATTTAATAACGATAACATACCGAGAATATTATTTTGATGATATTTCGAGTACTCTTCGTATCGTATTATAAGCATCTACGCGACTCAAACATTAACGCGCAAACAAACGAGACCAATTGAGTCATTAAGCAATTGATAAAATACTCCAACAAGTTTATTTAATTAACTTTCGTTTTCTTCAAAAACTTACATTATTTGACCATTAAAATAATTACTTAACGATTTACGGTCGGGGAATCGAACACCACACGGAGCGCGAATACACGGAGCTAAAAGTGGAGACCCACACATGGGTGGGCCCCCACCCAAAAATCTGCCAAGGGGTGAGGTCACCACCTCCCCACCCCATTTTCCCTCTCACTTTTTCTTCTTCTCTTTTCATCTTTCTCCTTTTCTCTCCACAACAACACCACCACCATTTCTACCACCACCTTCCACCACAAAATAACACCATAAAAACACCTCAAATCACCACGCTCATTTGGAGAAAAAGAAGCATCTCGCAAGGATCTACACTTCTATCTTTCCGGAATCCCGATTCATCGCGTTGTAAGTTTCCGACAAAATCCCGAAACCTTTCGATTTCGAGTATTTTTGAGTTCTAGTTGTTTCTTTGAGCTTAAAATGTCCAAATATGGGTTGGGTAAAAGTTTCAGGTCGAACGGTGGCCGGAAAACACCTTTTTGGCGAAAATTCCGGCCAACAGCCCGTAGTGTCGCAGAGGCTCCAGGCCATCTGCGACACTAGGCTTAGTGTCGCATGAATCACCCTAGTGTCGCATAGTGCGACACTAGTAATAGTGTCGCATAAGTTCCTAGTGTCGCATATAGCGCCACAAGCGTTAGTGTCGCATAATCTGTTAATGTCGCATGATGCGACACTAGTCGTAGTGTCGCATAAATTCTTAAGGTCGCATGGTGCAACACTAGCCGTAGTGTCGCAGGATTCGTAATGTCGCAGAAACCTTTGTGTCGCATAAGTCACTGGTGTCGCATGTAGCGACACTAGCCCAGTGTCGCATGAGTCAGAAAACACAAATTTTACCAAGTGTCGAGACCTAAAATTTTATCACCCGATTTCACCCAAATTCAAGGCCAGATGCGTTTTTCACCAAAGCAATATAGTAGAAATAAAAATTTTCCAAGCTGACCTGGCAGCTCGACCCCAGCCAGGGGCTCTGCCCCTTGGACCCCGCCAGGGGCTGCCGCCCCTTGGACCCCGCTACCAGGGGCGCTGCCCCCGGACCCCCGTCATTAACGGGCTTCGCCCTTACCCTAGAGTCACGAGTAACAGTGTTACATCTAAATTTTCACACAAAGTGTTAAACTTGTATAACAGCAAACACGAATGCGACATGACTTCTAAAACACTTTGGAACACGTTTTTCAAGAATAATGATAATATTATTATTACCAACAATCACCAACGGGCCATACACATTTTCAAACACTTAAACAATCAACCAAATTGTAATCATTTGGACATTCTAGTTGGACAAACAACTACAAGGTAGTCTTATGAGATGCCTTCATATGTTTATAACCATCGCGTGTCATGGACACCCTCAGGTTACAAGTCTTTGGACTTCGATTCCCGACTCATCAATCTCAGTTTATTGATATAAACTCTAAAGACTCAGGTGAGTCTCATAGCCCCTCTTTTACTATTTTTACTCAGGGGTGTGATATATTGCTTGTTTTAACGTGTGAACGCAAGTACAACTTTTCATGTACTACATGAGTTTTACACAACTAATCTTTTAAAGCCCTCCATCAGCATAGTTGTTAATACATTTGTAGCGTGAATATTAGTATATGGTACCATATAGGATTGACCCACCTCGTCCGGGTTAGCAAGCACTAACCGGGTAAACGGACGTACTAATATTTAAGGAAGACGGATGTTGATTAGGCATCCGTGGAGGCGAAAACGCTCAGGCTGTGTCCTGACCCACGAGTTAAGCTCAACTATGTGCTCATGGCTGTATACTGTTACCACTATCATTTGCTGGATGCAAATCAACTATTTAAATCTTGCGGTTCACACAACTTATTTGATACTCAAACCTGTGAGCTCACCAGCGTTAGCTGACCCATTTTAGCATGTATCGCAGGTACAAAGCAGTAGGCAGGATTGCCCCAGGAAACTATAGCTCGAGTCAGCATGCAGACAATAGAGATTTTCTTGCATTAATATATTTTGTATAAGTATTTATGTATTGAAATCTCTCATTTTAAACGAATACGAGCTATATGTAGCTTCAACCTTGTAAACATTTTGTTATTAATACATTCTGTTAAAACGACGCATATAGAGTCGTTTACTATAAATCTCTATGCTTTGAATATTGATTAGTAACACCCAAATCGTGCTTCCGCTAAACAATAAATTTGGGGGTGTTACATTTTCCGTACCCGGTGCACCACCTTTCGCTACTTTTTCGTACCCGGTGCACCATATTTCACTCTTTTTCTAATGTGAGCCTAGGGATGCTAACGTGAGCCACTTTTCACCTATAAATATCAGCCCTTAGACCTCATTTGAAGACACACCCAAATACACTCCTCCATTCTAATACACTCACATACTCCTTTTCCATTTCCACTTTCTCATTCTAGAAATTCTCTTATAGTCTAGGATTATTGTAATTAATCTTTGTATTAGTATAGAGGCTAGAACGAACATTAGGAGGTTTGAAGATTCATCTTTGTACGTGTAAACGAGTTGTCAATCATAATAATACGCTGTTGCACATTTATTTCCGGGTGATATCTAAACCTTTATCATACTTGCTTTATTCCATATTTTAATTATGTGTTATTGCTTGGTATGTGATATATTTGTTGCCATGAATTGCGAGTAATCTATTATTTTGATTGTTGATGATGTAGATAATTTTAAGTAAGGATGACATTATATAATTAATGTATGACAATCGTAAAGAGATATGACAGCCCCTATTCGACTGTTTATACGATATAGTACTTGAAACGCTTTAAGGCGGAGTACAAATGTATGGAAGTCGGTAAACGACCGAAGGTAGTTATATCTCTGGAATCAGCCCTGGTTTAATAGTTGGAATCCCGAAAGGGTAATACAACTTCACAACTAACTGGTATATCCTACGAAAGTCAAAACACTATAAAATGATGTTCGTGAAATACGTTCAGATAAAATAGGAATTAGTAACCCTTGTAGCGTCAAGACTTTATGAATTCAAGTTTAATTTATGGATTACCCTTTCTGGTTATCCACGTGACTACAACCTAGTAATTAGGACCTGATCAACCTTAATTATGGTAAGTAGTTATCTGTGCCCATGACATGCAATAAGTAAGATACATTGAAACCACTCGTTGTATATATTAGGTTTACATTTCTGCACTGCTTTACATTTAGTTAGATAGAATGTCACTTTCACTGTCAATTACTCTCGACCGCATGTTGATGTGAGAAACTGTGGAACTACTACGTAAAGTACATTGTCTATCATTGAAAGGCATGGTCCACATATGAAACACGTTTCAACAAACTGCGAATAATCCGGGGATGTATAACTGTTTGAAAATGAGAGATTTGAGTCACAAGTCGAAGTAACTAGAGCTTCAATGAATGATAACAGGACTTCGGAATAAGATTAAAGTTGTACTGACCTAGAATCCTTAAAACACCAAGTCTTACAAAATCGGCGGTCTAGACTTACGAAGTTATTAATTTATGTGCTAATCGAGCAGTAAACTATCTTTAGGAGTTAAGAAAGGTCTGACCTATGAGACGATACGCTACAGATTCATGAACCTCGTTATAAAACAAAAATAGGATGCTTATCTTTCAACCAGATAAGTATTGGAAGTCTGCGTATTGCTCCGATCAGAATCATGATAACCTAGTTCCTAGTGACATGCCAATGGAAAATTGAGTTGGTAGGGTTCTAGAGTTTACACCCAGTAGTTTGGTAGCCACATTAGTATCATCCCTATTTATTCTGTCATCCTGAAATATTGATTATCGAAATCTCAACAATCACATATTTATATTTATCTGCTTTCCTGTACTTTAATTTCCTGCATTTTAATTACTTGTTTTTAACCCCTAAACCTACCTACTTTGTTCCATCCTAGATACTTCCCTACCAAAAGTGCCAACTTTAATTTACCCACACGTTTGGATTCATAAAACGATCTTAGGTTATACTTACCGCTTATTAACCAGAGTAGGTAGTACATATAATTTGAGCCCCGCTAATTATAAATTTTAAAACCCCTGTTGGTGCCCGATTAGTTACCATCAATGACACCGACGCTTTCGGGTGCCATCAAGTTTTTGGCGCCGCTGCCAACGTACAATTTAAAGCCACCTTAAGTAGTAGTATTTAGGAGATCCTTCCGAACGAAACCTTTCCACGTATCTTTCGGAAGTTAATTTGAGTAATTTAGTATTAATTATTAATTTAGTATTATTTTAGTATTAGTTAATTAGGATAGTATTAGTTTAAAATGACAACTTAAAAACCCACTTCTTGCCTCATTTCAAAAGACAAAATGACGGCAATGGACGATACGGAATTCTTTGACTACTTAGTAGGAGAAATAGGATCTGATTTCTTTTCACCCTCTTCCTCTAAAGCTAAAGAAACCTCCGAAACCCTAGAAGAATCAAGGACCTCGCGACGGATGTCAAACCCTAAGAAGATAAGAAAGGCATATAATAAGTTAATTATTGATCTTGTCAATTTAGGATATGAAGAAAGAGAAACCCTAGGGGACATAGAGAATAGTCATTATTTAATTTATAGCGTCATCTGGGAGCTTTCAAAATGTTTTGTGCCTAAAAACATTCGTCTAAGGGAACAAATCTCGACCCTTTCCCTACGGAGAGATCAGGACGAATCGTAAAACAATTCTTTCCTAAAAGGTCGAGGCTCGCAACTTTAAACGAACTTATTTTTAATATATAATTTTTGAAAGTTTCTGTGAAAAAAAAGATATATATATATATATATATATAAACAACTTAAGTTCAATATTTTAGGTTGATTATAATCGTCCCGCAAAAATATGTGCGTTCCCTAAATTATTTATTACGTGACAATAAATTAACAAGTAACAAGTCACAATAAATACACTTAGGATTCGTAATCATTATTAATAGGACATTAGAAGTTAACTTAGAAGTACATTAGGGACCATGTAAGGAATATGGTACTTGGAACTAGGACATTGATTCCTAGAGGACCATTAAGACTTCCATGTACTCTCATAATTCAAAAACAAAAACACTTTCTTCCTCCCCTTTGATCCCCCATGGCCGGCCACACCTCCACACCAAACCCACACCACCATGAACCACCATTAAATCTCCATCAAACTCCATAATTTTTCATCCTTTTGAACTCCTCGTTGCATATTATTCTCGGTTGTACATTTATTTTGAAGTTTTACGCACTACAATAAAGGTATGATCATGAGAAACCTACTTTGAACTTTGAATATCCTATTTTATGAAATTAGCTAAGTTAGTAACTAGGAATTACTACTTTTCTTGGTTAATAGCTTAGAAATTACATACTACTACCACTTACCCATGCTAATTCACACATGTTTGACTTTATTAAAATGATGAACTTTGACCTATTAATTAAGTCTATAATTTTGCGTGATTAAGTGTAGTTGTTAGGTATTTAAATGATCATGGTGATTTGAATGATTACTCTATGTTAATTACACAATGCGAATGAATTAGGATTAGAAAGTTGACTTTTGAAAGTCTACAAAAGATTAGCTAGCTTGCTTGAATAGAATAGTAAATTAAGATCACTTGACAATTCTTGCTCACTAGAATCTTGTACTTGCTTGACTAGTCAAAGTAGGCAAAATAACTAGAAAATCATTATTGTGAAAATAAAATTCTTGAATAAAATCAAACACATGGATGACATAACTCTTATTGCATGACCTAGCTTGTTCACCAATTAGGAAATGCTTGAAATGGTTTAGGTCATATTTACATGTATAGGCATAAGGATAGTTGAAGTTATAAGTAAGCTTTGACCTAAAAAGTCAACTTGAAGTATTGCATTCTTAAAACAAGTTAATTGAATTTTTAAAACCTGACTTCAACTTAGACTTTTTAAAAGTCAAAACCTACCGATAACTATAAATTGTGAAATAATGACATTTCAAATTTGGGTAACACCAAACTTTGTAAATTACATTACTTCACAATAAAACTATTGCCATTTCATGACTATATATTTTTCACATATTAATGATTGCCTTATTTAAATTGATTATTGGTCACTTGGGGACATTTGATATTTACTGTAATATTTGGACTGTCAAAAAAATTAAAGCCCTCATTTCGAATTTTCCATTGGAAATTTCAAATAAGTGCTTTAAATTTTCTCCTTCTTAAGAATCCATTACTTTAAATCTCTCATGTTCTCAGGTATTATGTCACCGAAGATGAAAAAAACTAAACCCAGCACGACCACTTACAGGATCTCTCACCTATCTTAGTGCATCACCCGATCACGACCAAATGGCACGCATTTGGAAAGACAAGAAGTTCGGGCGTTTTAGATATGTGGACCGGGAAAAGTTGCAAGTATTGGGATTCAGACAAAGACTAGAGAACCTACTCAGTTATCCAGTTGAGGGTCAGCAGTTCGAGTCCTTCAAGAGATTGTTCAGCATTGATGAACCGGTATACATGGAAATGGTTACCGAGTTCATGACCACATACACATTTAAGACAAGGAGTAGAGTTGGAGATAGTTTGATCACATTTCGATACATGGGAAGTTCATTCACCTTGTCACTGGCTTAGTTCGCACAACACTTGGATCTATACACACCTGAGGAGATACATTCCCCTCTGTTCACTAATGGAGCCACTTCGATATCCATCTCGACCACACCAGCCGAAGCATGGAGTAGGTTATCATCAGCAAGATATTTCTCGGGTATAAAGGCTACCAGACTCAGAGATCCAGTCTTACAAATCCTACACAAGCTGATAGCTTGTTCATTTGATGGAAAATACACGACAAGCTGTCGAGTTGCCAGATTTGATATTGCTATGATGACTGATAAGCATCAAATAAATACTATATTTTATACTATTTATCCCTGTATTTATATACATTTTAATGCATTTATATGATTTTAGATACTTATTTTGTTAATATTTGCATAAATGTAATTTAATTAAAGATTGAAGAAAAAGGAAAGAGAACAAGCTTGAAACTGAAGAAAATGAAGCACTTGAAGAATTTGGAGCTTAAAACCTTAAAGAATTGAAGACTAAAATGATAATATTAAAGAATTGGGCCAAAATGAAGATTAAAATCCGTAAAAGAAAAGAAGAGAGTCCAAAATAGAAGCCTGGCCCGAAGTTGGAAGATTCTGGAAAGAAGATCCAACCGGCGGTTGGATTACCCAACCGGCGGTTGGATTACCCAACCGGCGGTTGGGGTATTAAGGGATTAAGGCAGTGGAAGATGCGGAGTTGGAGTAGGACTCAAGTTAACCCAACCGGCGGTTAGACTGGCGGTTTGTAAAACTATAAATAGAGGCCTAGTTTAGGGTTAACCATATACGATTCTTAGAATACAAACACGAATATTAGGGTTTGTCGACTTTAAGTGCGATTTTGGAAGCTAAGGAGCTAGGGTTTGAAGGTTTCCAACCCTAGGAAAAGCTGCTTCGACAATTGGTTCGGTTTCTTTATCCTTGTAACTTTATTAATCTTTTGGGTTATTTAAGGATATTGTTTATTTGAATTACTTGTTAATTAGGTTTTCGTTATAAATATTTAAATGAATGATTGATTGAATTTATTATATGAATTATATGTTTATGTTGGAACTATATTATTGAATGTTTATTATACAAGAATTGTCTGTGTTATATTATATTAATAATGATTCTTGACATGATTAACTAATTTATATCATAACTTTATTAATCTTTTGGGTTTTATAAATTAAGTGATTTTGTTTATGTCTTGATCTTAACCTTTGCGATAGACGAAGAATATCATTTATTAATGTTAAGTAACATTGTAATTCAACCAAATCAGGAATTGTATTAATAAACTGCTGATAGATCTTAATAAATAGTAATTCTTTTCTTAACCTTTGACTGTATTGCTACATGAAAATTATCTTAACCTTTGTGATTTTCTACATTAGTAATTCACCAATAATAATAGCCAACAAAGCAAATAGACATAAGTTAATATAATAAGTTTAATCAATAATAGTTTAAGTAATTATAATCATCTATCTAATTGAGTATTCTTAAGTTGAACCTTAGACTTATCTATTAGAATCTGTATCAATTATAAATATGTTCGATCGGAACTAAAGCGTCCCCCTTATCTTGTATATTATTGTATATTAATATATATATTATTATTGTATATTAATTGTAATTAGGAATAAATAGATAATTAGTTATAGATTAGAATCACGTTCCCTGTGTTCGAACTTGGACTTACTTAATAAGCTATGTTATACGAACAGGTTAATACTTGCCTGAATTGTGTGATAGTATTATTTAGTATTCCTTAATTTAAAACTTTTGATTATAATTGCCTATACTTAGCACACATCAAAGTTTTTGGCGCCGCTGCCGGGGAGCGGTGTATTTTAATTAAACTAATTATTTAATCTGTATAAATTGTAAATTTTTATATATTTAAGTCAATCGAAAAATCGGCTCACCCATTGGGAGTACTAACAAAAACAAAGGTATAAGGAGAGTTTCGCCCTACCTCATTGATTTATCATATAAGAGGTATGGTGCTTCTCGAAAGAAAGAGGTTTTTAATAAGCTTCGCGCTGACCTATTTCTCCGCTTTTGTGTACAATCTTTGGAGCTACCGAGGACTTTTGACTAAATTTGTTAAAATGTGTAATTATGTAAATGTATCTTATCTGTATAATATGATATTCTTGTCTATATGTGTTCTAAATTAAGTGGTAATTTGTGTATTCAGAATTCATTAACTGTTAGTGAAATGGAAAATAAGCAAATGGAAATTTTGAATGAAACTGTGGAATGCAAGGATGTCTGTGTTGATGAACATTCTCTTAGGATATTTGATAACCCTACATTAGATACTCTATCTGAAGAAGAGGTAGAGGATTTAGAAAGTATATCTGAGGAAGAAAGGAGTGAGTTAGTTGTTAGCACTGAGGTTGAAAATACTAATTTAGGAAGGATACCTGTACCAGTAGTTAATACGAGAGATGGAATGATTCATCTTTTAGAAGTTGGAAAGGATGATACCTATTATATAATGGCTGTTATCAGGGCATCTACTATGCACTTTACACCTGCACAAAAATACATAATTGAGAAGATTGAAAAAGAATACGAAGAGTGAGATGGTGAACTATTTTGATAAGTATATAACTAAACTAAAAGATATGCTGTATCAGCAAGAAGTTCAAGAGGAAGCTTTCTTTGAAAATCAGAAGTTTCTGTATTCATGTGTCTACAGAACATTGACAAGATACCCATTTCCTTATTCTGATAAACAAATGAGTTTATTGGAGTCCTATAAGAATCAAATGGAATGGGCAACTAGAGATCCAACGCAGATAGCAGATAATTGTTTGATAGAAGAATTGCATAAAGTAATAAGCTTGATGGAACGAAAGGATTATAAGAATTGCAGCACTTATTATGTAGACTGTACGGTGGAGTATTATGTGCAGCAAATAATCGATGATTTGTACTATCCAGCACAAGATGAGTAAAGAGGAAAGTTCCGGATGGGATATCTGAAGTGGCACTAGTTAATGTGGCAAATTATGTGATTATGGAGCTTAAGTCAATTTTTCATGGGGTAAATCGTTTTTTTCATATTGATCTGTTTCATTTGGGATTATCTCAAATTTATACGAGAATGATGAATATGTTTAGGTTTTCGGGATTGTTATTTACTAAGCATTAGAGGGAGTTAATGAAAGGAATGCTACAGGAAATTGAAGAGGTAGTCAGAAATCCTACAATTGGAAAGTATGAAATGTTACATTTAGGGTTTTATGGTTTTATAGATGAGTTAAGACGTAATCATCAAGAGCGGGAAATAAAGGAAGTAAATGGATGTAAGATGATTGATGAGGAAGGACAAGTATCTAAGGCAATAAAGAAAATAATGAGGGAATTTTATGAATTACAAATAGCGGCTGATGAACATCACCGACATTTTGAAAATTCCATTGCTCAAGTACCTGATATCACTAAGACTATGTCTAGATACTTTCTGAGAATCTTTCCACCTGACCGGAAAATCCCTATAACCTTTATGCTACCAAATGGCTATTATGTTTCACCACTAGCTCGAGAATGGGTTCATCAACCTTGAAGACATTCACAACATTCTTATTCCCATTTGTGTTTTCATTTTCTTATTAGTTATGATTTCTTATGATCGAACGTTTGTTATTTGATTGTTGACAGTTATTAAGTTTTTTTTTTAATATATGTGTTACTTTAGGAATAATGGTCATCTTCATATATATGTTGAATTGTTATTCCTCTAGTAATATTTACATGGTTAAATGTTTTCATATTAATCTCGGTTACCCAACCGGCGGTTGGGGTATTAAGGGATTAAGGCAGTGGAAGATGCGGAGTTGGAGTAGGACTCAAGTTAACCCAACCGGTGGTTGGACTGGCGGTTTGTAAAACTATAAATAGAGGCCTAGTTCAGGGTTAACCATATACGATTCTTAGAATATAAACACGAATATTAGGGTTTTAGGTCGACTTTAAGTGCGATTTTGGAAGCTAAGGAGCTAGGGTTTGAAGGTTTCCAACCCTAGGAAAAGATGGTTCGACAATTGGTTCGGTTTCTTTATCCTTGTAACTTTATTAATCTTTTGGGTTATTTATGGATATTGTTTATTTGAATTACTTGTTAATTAGGTTTTCGGTATAAATATGTAAATGAATGATTGATTGAATTTATTATATGAATTATATGTTTATGTTGGAACTATATTATTGAATGTTTATTATACAAGAATTGTCTGTGTTATATTATATTAATAATGATTCTTGACATGATTAACTGATTTATATCATAACTTTATTAATCTTTTGGGTTTTATAAATTAAGTGATTATGTTTATGTCTTGATCTTAACCTTTGCGATAGACGAAGAATATCATTTATTAATGTTAAGTAACATTGTAATTTAACCAAATCAGGAATTGTATTAATAAACTGCTGATAGATCTTAATAAATAGTAATACTTTTCTTAAACTTTGACTGTATTGCTACATGAAAATTATCTTAATCTTTGTGATTTTCTACATTAGTAGTTCACCAATAATAATAGCCAACAAAGCAAATAGACATAAGTTAATATAATAAGTTTAATCAATAATAGTTTAAGTAATTATAATATTCTATCCAATTGAGTATTCTTAAGTTGAACCTTAGACTTATCTATTAGAATCTGTATCAATTATAAATATGTTCGATCGGAACTAAAACGTCCCCCTTATCTTGTATATTATTGTATATTAATATATATATTATTATTGTATATTAATTGTAATTAGGAATAAATAGATAATTAGTTATAGATTATAATCACGTTCCCTGTGTTCGAACTTGGACTTACTTAATAAGCTATATTATACGAACAGGTTAATACTTGCCTGAATTGTGTGATAGTATTATTTAGTATTCCTTAATTTAAAACTTTTGATTATAATTGCCTATAATTAGCACACATCAATGACATGCATCCTCGAGAAGAGGAATATTCAGGTTGCCCATTTAGTTGCCCAGCGGATTCAGGAGGAAAAGGATTTTGGTGCAAGGAGATCATATATGGGTCCAATAATTACAAGGCTGATTCGCAGAATGGGATTGCTTAAGACGACAGAGGTAGAAAAATTCAAAAGTATGCCAGTATGGAGTGCCTACCCGATAGATTATGAATTCCTTAGGAGCATGGATATACTCAAGATTATGAGAGACGGCACCGTTTACATCAGGGCACGATCATCAGACACAGAAAGTATGGATGAATTGGTACCAGGTCTAATTTTACCAAGAGAGGGAAGAAAGAGGCAATAACCAAAAGAGCCAAATAACTTAGATTCAGACGAAGATAAGGATGATTATGACGACCCATTTGCACCACCACCAGTAGTGCCACAGCCTACTAGAGCATGACCTTCCACCCCAGCTCCTAGATTTCAGGTGCCCCCTTACATATACCACTATGGGACACCATCAGGGCCAGACTATTGGTACTGGCTGATGCAGATGCAGGTCCGATGTTATAAGGTTATGAGACAGCAAACAGCAGGGATACCAGTGAGCCTACTTCCTGACTTAGCCTGTGGATTGGGCCGAGCACCACCACACTTATATCCCCCTGCAGTTCCTACTCCAGCACCTCATCGACATCCAGCTCTTGACCATGGCCATGGTTTACCACCTCGCACAGTTCCACCTAGGCCACAAGCACCACCAGCACAGGTTCCTATTCAAAGACAGCATGTTCCTTCTGTTGTCGGTTCGGCTAGAGGGCAGACTTCGAGAGGCAGTAGGATATCCAAAGTCCCTACACGAGCCACCATTGTTCAGAGTCACAAGATTCTCAGGAGCACCAGCCCTGCAGCTGCACCGATTGATCCAGTATCCTCTCATAGACAGACTGATTTATTTAGAGGACACTCTCAGCAGAGGACACCTGAGATTCCACTTGACAGCTTCGACATGCCCGCAGAGGAATTTGTTGATCATTTGATACAGGATGGAGTATTCACCATAGGTACACCAGATGCAGAGGCTGATCAAGATGCATCAGACAAAGGCACCCACTATCAGCATGATGATTCTTCATCAGATGAGACATCCCCTGGACCTATAGTATCTTCAGCTGCAGTATCACCACCAGCCGAGCAATAGATTGCTCCGCTTTCTAACTCCTTTCTATTTTCTATCAAGACCTTATTATTATTATGTGTAATTGATGTACTGTGGATGCATAGACATCACATCTATCCAGTTATTACTTTATTACTACTTTACTTTTCTTATCAGCAACTATTACTTGATTAAATTGAGTGGTTTGTTTGAGAAACTATCTATAGAAGACCAGGGCAAGGGAAGCTGTGGACCACACGATAAAGAATGCCGAGAGCCATAAGCTACAAGCCGTGGACTAGAAGACTTCTAACGAGTAACCAACAACGTGCACAGCAAAAGTGGTACACCGTTCCAAAACCCTCTACCCGTTTAAAGAATTGATTATCTCATCCGATATTCCAGAAAACTAAGTGTGGGATCATCAAAACCACACTACACTTATGAAACAATCCGAAAATAAGTAGAATCTCTAAGTGTGGGATACTTCAACAAGAGGTACTCAACAAATAGATTCAAACATTAGGGACAATATTCCTTTAAGTGTGGGATGTACGGCCTTCAACTGCAAGTTTTTACCTCTTGTCTGTAAGTCAAACAATATTTTCATTAAAAGGCGAAAAATGGATAAAATTTCAAAATTTTTAGATTCAAAAACATTGTTATTTAGAAATCCTATCTTTCAAAATTATAAGTTACAGCAAAAAACAAGTTTTGACAACGAAACAAAAATGTTTTAGAATAAGATACGGACGAAAGGGGCAACACATGGCTAGGCACACATTGACCAAAACATTCGATTCGTGAGGATTGATCCCATCATTAGCATTCATCTCTAAAATGCTTCACTTTTCGTTTCATGTGTGCGCCGATGTATACATTTGAATTAGAACTTGCTCTTGTAATGCATTTCGAGATCACACCGATGAGTGCCATACGTGGCATAGGTACAACCCATCTTGATAACTTCTAAGGAATCCAAACACCCTTCCACCATCAAACATCTACCCACTCAACATTCACTCTTCACACCCAATCAAAACCTCCTATTATTCATCCCGAACCTACAGAAGTTTCATCTTCCAACAAACTCTCAAAGACACTCTTGATTTCCCAAGACTTCTGCAACCTAATACCAGGCCATAAAATACATCGGTGGGGTCGGCATAGGAAAAGAAAACAAAAGAAAAAGAAATCAAAAAGATTATGCCGGCACAACCAAGAAAAGGGCCAAGAAAAGAAAAATTCCAAAGAAAAGGGAAGAAAAAGGCTATGTAGTCCTTTCAAAATCTGAGAAATTCCAAAGAAACTCTCTCAAGAAAAGTTTCGAGAAAATACAAGGGAAACCATCACACTTTCTTCAAACCAAACAATACGATTCCTTCCAAGATATCTCGAAAGGTTAGTACCGTCCTCATCAAAACTGATGGAGATTTGATTCTCGATCAAGCCTATGACGAGAATGCTACATGACAGGATATCTGAGTGATTGACACTAGTAAGTAGGAAACACTAAACACTTGAGTGATTTGAGTGACCCACTTGTGAGGATTGCCTAGTCATGATCATCATATATGTTGCTCGAAGAAGGTATCAAATTCTATAAACCCTTAGTTTCCGGTAAAAACTCTTTCATAACTGTAACTTTATATTCTTTGGAAATGGTGTCTCTAAAAACTAATGCGATTAGAATCCTTCCAGAAGCTTTTTAAGAATAAGTTTGCTTGAGGACAAGCAAAGTTCTAAGTGTGGGATACTTGACATCGCGTAAAAAGTCTTGTTTTTACTACCGATATCTCTCTCATTCTAGAATGATTCTTGGCATTTTAAACTCAAAACCAATACAAATCAATGATATTATGCCAAGATGGTCAAAACAAGGTTGCACGATAAAAATCAAGCAAAACGGGTGAAAAACGAAGATTCCACACACGTTTAAAGATTCAAGGCATCAAAATGAGATTTCAAGACAAAAGTGCCCATCATCAACATCCATCTCACCCAAGATGTTAGTTTTCAAATTACGAATCCAACAGAAGAAGAATCAACAGAAACAGATAAAGAATGAAGATTCTACACCCGCCGGAAGATCCAAATGATTCGTACGCAATATCTGGAGATTGGAGACATATTTTTGGGATATCTTTACATCAAATTCTTCGTTTTTGAATTAAAAATCCAACGCAAAAAGAATCAATGCAAACGGATACATAACGAAGAAGATACACACGAATTAAGCAACGCAGCGAAAGACGACGGACCGGGACGGGTGGCAGCGAGCTGCCGCCAGCCAGGTGGTGGGCGGTGCCAGCCTCCCTCCCCCAGTCTCTTTTCCGCTTTTCCATCCTTACGTGTACCCGGTGCACCACCTTTCGCTACTTTTCCGTACCCGGTGCACCACCTTTCACTCTTTTTTTAATGTGAGCCTAGGGATGCTAACGTGAGCCACTTTTCACCTATAAATAGCAGCCCTTAGACCTCATTTGAAGACACACCCAAATACACTCCTACATACTAATACACTCACATACTCCTTTTCCATTTCCACTTTCTCATTCTAGAAATTCTCTTATAGTCTAGGATTATTGTAATTTGTGACACCCGACGATTTAGGGTTACTGATTAACCCTCTAGAAACCCTAATTACGTGTATTTAGTTTTGTATTAGGCTAAATGCTTGTAATTACTTGAAACTATTTGTATATTTATGTGTGAATATACACTTCCGTAATTGATTTATATTACGCTACGTAATTCGTTGTAATTACGCTCACGCAATTTGGTAAAATTGTGCAAAACAACCGGACGGAGTCCGACAGAAAATACGACGTTGGTGAAAACTTTTCTATAAATAACTTAAATCTACTTTTAGAAGTTATTTATCATATATTGTTATTTTAATATAATAATACCCGAAAAACCTAGACGTTTCGATTAAAAACGTCTCAAACGTAACGAAAATGCGCAGAACGCGCCCGACAATCGAACGAAATTCAAAATACATTTTTGAATCTAAAATATATTAATTAGTGAAAAGTTATCAATTAATATATCGTGTCTTTAAACGATAACGAAAAACGTCCAAATAAAACGTTACGCGATTTAAAATCCGTACAACGAACGCGCAAATCGAGATCACTAAATTAACGAATCATTTCTATAAATATTTTTCAAGTATTTAGATTAAATACTTCAAATAAAAATATTGAAACTTAAATCGTTACTTAAAAACGCGTATTAAACGCTTAACACCAAACCTAACGAGTAAACGAACGTAAAACGCAACAAATTAAGCTAGGAATGGAAAATGACCAAAATACCCCTGAGTGGGCCCCCCCTGGCCGGCCCCCTCTCCTTTTTTCTGCTGCCCATTCCACTTCCCCCTTACTTGTTTGACTACACTACCCCAAACCCCCCTCCACTCACACTTCATGCATTCCATCACCTAACACTCAACTCTCTCTTCATTTTACACTCAACCATTTCTCTACACTCTCAACTCTCTCTCTATTTTCTGGAGATTCCAGCCCCTCCACCACTCTAAAACCACCCACAACCACCATTAAATCACCATCAACCACCACCATTGCTAGGGTTTTCTCAAGACTCAAGAACATCATCATCTTCATCATCACTTGTTCTTCATCTTTTCTTTGTAAGAATTCTTAAGAACTTTCACTTATTTTACTTTAATACTACTGATTTCAATATTATAAAGCTCATCTAACAAGATTATGTCCAAATATAAGCTCAAAATACGTTTTTATGATTTATACACATGAACACATAATCTGTCTCAGAAAAGTCAGCTTAGTAAATCGACCATAACTTGAGTTCTACAAAGAATTAGAAGATGCATTTTTTTTAAAAGTTGCGTATTGAAAAGATCTACCAAAAGTTCTTCTATGGCTCTTTCCATAAATCTACGGATTTTCACATAAATACGAATCTATGCGACTGGTCTGCATGTGCTTGAAAACTGAGTATGGTTCTACCCATAAATTTTATACCTATCAAGATGGACACTATAATTACTGGAAAAATTAAGTTAACCTCTAGACACATGGTAGAACAACTGGTAAAAATTTTGGACTCTAACTCGGAATATAACTAGTTAAAAAATATATAGAGGAAGTGAACCGACAAAACCGAAAAACATAGGTATGGACTGTTTTTGGACTTTTATAAAAACCGAGACTTTTGGTGAACTCCAGCATGAACCGACAACATATTTAGACCTTATAAACTGATATTTGGGTTGGGTGAAAGTTTCGGGTCAAACCGAGTAAGTTTGACCAAGTCAACAAAAGTGGCTCGTTTTCGAAAAACTTACTATATTTGGAAAGTGGTAACAAAAATGGGTTTGGTTGACTTAATTAGTAACTTGGACCAAAAACTAATTTTAGAAAGTTTCCCGAACGAAAACCGATACTTGAAAACACTTGGACAAAAATCGAATTTTTGGACAGACCCTCAGTGTCGCATGGCCATGCGACACTAACCATAGTGTCGCACCCCTCTGTGTCGCTGACCTATCATCAGTGACTTCAAACCTTGCGACACTACCCTTAGTGTCGCATAATCATCAGTGACTTCAAACCTTGCGACACTACCTGCGACACTACCCTTAGTGTCGCATAACTAACAGTGGTAACCTTGAGACACTAACAGTGGTAACCTTCTGCGACACTAGCAGTGGCTACACTGCGACACTTACCCGAGTGTCGCATGACATGCGACACTGACACTAGTGTCGCTACTAGTGTCGCTAAAGACAGAATGTTTAGAACTTGCTTTTCACTAAGTATTGAACATGAGTAACAACTTACAACCGCACATGACACATACAGTAACAAAGTATACGATGACACAAACTTAATAATAATGTCTTAAAGAATTATTATTACAAACTTTCACCAACGGGTCGTACACGTTTTCGATAAACGAACTTGAACAACTATTTGGACATACTAGTTGATGAACTAGCTTTAGGTGGACATAAAACCCCCACCTACCCGATTGGCTTAAGTGGACATTAACCCCCACTTATACAATCGCTATAGATGGTCTTTTGAGACATCTACTTATACAACCTCATACGTTTAGGGCGTTAGGAGGTTGCACACGGGAACGAGAACACCCGCTACTTGCTAGTTTTTGATATTGCTTGCTACTTGCTTATCTCTGGTGAGTTTCATAGCCCCTTTTTACTGTTTTTCACTCGGGTGAGAATACATACAACTGTTTTATAAACTGCTTTATGATCACAAGTACTGGAAACAACTTTTCTGTATGGATTGCATGAGACCTGAATAATCCACTAAAGTCCTCTACTTATCATAGTCATTAAAATTTGTGCGTGAGTATTATTGGGTGGTACCATCAGGGTTTGACAAACCTCGTCCGGGCTAGTCGCGCTAGCCAACCCACGGGCGCAGTATTACTTGTGATTTAGAAGTGTATCGGATTAGTACACTTACCGGAGGCAAACAACGTTAAGCTTGACTATGAGACTCATGCAAATGGTATACTTATATTGCTGTATGCAATACTTTTACTTGTCGTTGGATAACGATACTTTTATTTATCATTGACGAATGATGCAAAACTTGGAAATCTTGTGGATCATTTTAGCAACTGATTACTTAACAAACCTATGAACTCACCAACTTTATGCTGACCTTTTAGTATGTATTTCTCAGGTAACCCGCCGCAGTAGGAAGCTTTTGGAAATCTTAGTTCGAGTCGCATTGTTTTCAAAACATCAAGAGATTAGATTGCATGTAGCTGTATTTTGTAAATTCAGTAATGTATTAGAAATCTCTAAACGGTTTATGCGAACTCCAGAATTATTTTGTAAACATTTGAATTATGGTAATGTAATATTTTCAAACGTCTCATATAGAGGTCGTTTGCTTGATCTTTGTGTTGATGATATTTGATTTGGTCGGCGCCCCCGTGACACCTCCCACTTCCGCTGCCACGTGTTTTGGGGGTGCGACATAATTAATCTTCGGATTAGTATAGAGGCTAGAACGAACGTTAGGAGGTTTGAAGATTCATCTTTTTACGTGTAAACGAGTTGTCAATCATAATAATACGCTGTTGCACATTTATTTCCGGGTGATATCTAAACCTTTATCATACTTGCTTTATTCCATATTTTAATTATGTGTTATTGCTTGGTATGTGATATATTTGTTGCCATGAATTGCGAGTAGTCTATTATTGTGATTGTTGATGATGTAGATAATTATAAGTAAGGATGACATTATATAATTAATGTATGACAATCGTAAAGAGATATGACAGCCCCTATTCGACTGTTTATACGATATAGTACTTGAAACCCTTTAAGGCGGAGTACAAATATATGGAAGTCGGTAAACGACCGAAGGTAGTTATATCTCTGGAATCAGCCCTGGTTTAATAGTTGGAATCCCGAAAGGGTAATACAACTTCACAACTAACTGGTATATCCTACGAAAGTCAAAACACTATAAAATGATGTTCGTGAAATACGTTCAGATAAAATAGGAATTAGTAACCCTTGTAGCGTCAAGACTTTATGAATTCAAGTTTAATTTATGGATTACCCTTTCTGGTTATCCACGTGACTACAACCTAGTAATTAGGACCTGATCAACCTTAATTATGGTAAGTAGTTATCTGTGCCCATGACATGCAATAAGTAAGATACATTGAAACCACTCATTGTATATATTAGGTTTACATTTCTGCACTGCTTTACATTTAGTTAGATAGAATGTCACTTTCACTGTCAATTACTCTCAACCGCATGTTGATGTGAGAAACTGTGGAACTACTACGTAAAGTACATTGTCTATCATTGAAAGGCATGGTCTGCATATGAAACACGTTTCAACAAACTGCGAATAATTCGGGGATGTATAACTGTTTGAAAATGAGAGATTTGAGTCACAAGTCGAAGTAACTAGAGCTTTAATGAATGATAACAGGACTTCGGAATAATATTAAAGTTGTACTGACCTAGAATCCTTAAAACACCAAGTCTTACAAAATCGGCGGTCTAGACTTACGAAGTTATTAATTTATGTGCTAATCGAGCAGTAAACTATCTTTAGGAGTTAAGAAAGGTCGGACCTATGAGACGATACGCTACTGATTCATGAACCTCGTTATAAAACCAAAATAGGTTGCTTATCTTTCAACCAGATAAGTATTGGAAGTCTGCGTATTGCTCCGATCAGAATCATGATAACCTAGTTCCTAGTGACATGCCAATGGGAAATTGAGTTGGTAGGGTTCTAGAGTTTACACCTAGTAGTTTGGTAGCCACATTAGTATCATCCCTATTTATTTTGTCATCCCGAAATATTGATTATCGAAATCTCAACAATCACATATTTATCTTTATCTGCTTTCCTGTACTTTAATTTCCAGCATTTTAATTACTTGTCTTTAGTTTAAAACCCCCAAACCTACCTACTTTGTTCCATCCTAGATACTTCCCTACCGAAAGTGCCAACTTTAATTGCCCACACGTTTGGACTCATAGAACGATCTTAGGTTATACTTACCGCTTACTAACCAGAGTAGGTAGTACATATAATTCGAGCCCCGCTAATTATAAATTTTAAAACCCCTGCTGGCTCCCGATTAGTTACCATCAACGACACCGACGCTTTTGGGGTCCAGACCATATACGATTAGACACAATCCGTATACAGCCCACACAAACCGTATACGGCCCCCACAAACCGTATACGGCCTGTGTCCATCTGTATATGGCCTGGACCAGCCGTATACGGTTGGTGTCCACCCGTATTTTCCCTAGGACAGCCGTATTGGTGCATTTCGGCGATAAAAATCATATTTTGATACGGTTGTGCGATACGGTTGGGCATTTGAGGTTCAGGATACGGTCTACGGATACGGCTGTGCGTTGCCTATAAATACCAAGCTCAACTTCTCATTTCAACACACTACACACCTCATACACTTCACTACTTCACAATTCGTTTTCTTACATTTTCATACACTTTTACTCTCTCTAGGTTAGTTTAGTTAGATAATTAGTTTTGGTTTCTCTCTCTAGATCTTTCTCTCTCTAGAGAGAGATAGATAGTTAGTTAGTTAGTAGTTAGAGAGAGAAGGAAGCTGGTATTGTAATTATGATGTAAAGGAGCATTCTTGGTGCAAGACTACGCATTTCTTTTCAGCTGTTACTCTGCTTAATTTACCGGTGATATCTATCTTTTCATACTTATACTATGTCCGAATTATTTCTGCTTAATTGTATGATGTATATTATTGTTATTTCCATGCTTATTGAGTATTATGCTGTTGCGGTTATTGAAATGTAGATAATTAGGTGTAGGGATGATGTTGAATTAATCTTTAAAACATATAATTGGGAATTGTTATATTTGTTATATCTAAACTTATCATGCATCTAGACTTAGCTATGGATCACCCTTTCAAGTCCTTCGCGTGACTACTACTTTAGGATTAGAACTTGATCATCTCTAGGTACAGTAGGAAGTTATCTATATTATAGTATGAAGCCGTGTCTGTCAATATAATCCGGTTGAAATACTGGGCATATGCCCCGGAAAGAGCCGTTTGTGCCTACACTATGGATTGCCTAGAAACCCTAGAATATGGTCTAGGAACCAATATAGCTGTGGAAATGTTACAGTACACCGTATGCCTACCTCTGGTACTGAAGCTGTGGAAACACTTAGACATTGTACACCGTACCTGTACCAAGGGACAGTAAAGATGTGGAAACATCACAGTACACCGCAAATCTATCCCTGGTTATGAAGGATCTGTGGAACTGTTAGAGTGCGGTACACCGTAAACGGTACCTAGGGTAGCAAGCTGTGGAAGGAGTATGCACTGTACACAGTTGGTGTTCCTAGGGATGAATGATTGATTGCAAAGAAGAGGCTAGATCATGACAGAAGTAATTGAACTAATTAAACGTAAGGAATGAGTCTAGATATGAAAGTCAAGCCCAGCAGTGGTTCAGGATTCTTAAACCCCTAGACACTACAAAACTGATAGTTTAGAATAACAGGTAAATAATTTGAGCATATTTAGATAATGGCATTTGCATTTAGGTGTTAAGAACGGTCAGGATTACCAGTATGGCAGTCTGTTACCTTATTCCTGCACCCTTCAAGGGTCACTTGTCCAAAAGACAGTGTGGGGGGTTGAGCAACCTGTCCTGATCAGAATCACGATAACTAAGGTCTCGTGACATACTTATTGCTAAATAAGAAGGGTCCTAGTGTTTACACCCGTAATATATGTGTCTGTTAACTAAAAATGTCCCTAATTATCTTTATAATAAACATCATCCCCACAACTGATTATTGAAGTTTCAACAGCCGCAATTCTCTATCGGTCTACCTAGCTACCGATTCTTCTCTATTTTTACTTTTATGTCTTTAGTTAATAATTTAATTAAGAAAACCAAAACCCTCAAAACCTACCTATTTACACAACTCCTATCCTAATAGCGAACTTTATCTTTGGCCCAAACTTCGTTTCAATTCGCTTCGATTAAAGAACGACCTCGAGTTATACTTGATGCTTACTCACCATCTGTTGTAGGTAGTACTTATAAGTTGAGCCCTAGCTCTTTATAAATTTAAAACTTCCACCGATCGGCGCTCGGTATTGTCCGGTCAGTCCCTTGACGACGGGGACGGGTTCTCCCCCTTCACAAGGAGAGAGCTTCGAAAACCCGACTGTTCGGGCGCCATCAGGCTTAATAGTCTGAAATGGACTGAATTAGTCTAATTTAGACAGAACTCCGGATAAGTCTAAAATTAGACTAGATAGTGGCGTAATAGTCTTATTTTAGACGTGACGGGTCAAGCGGCTATTTGACCCATTTTACTGTAACTGTTGGTTATCCGAACTGATAGGATTTTATAGTCTTAATGATTATGAATATCAAAAGGCTGGAATTGCAAGTGATCAATGGTGGACTTTATTGGATGATTTATATCCACTAACTCCATGGATTATGGTGTGATCATAGAGTGAGAAGTAATCTACATGAGAAAAACCACAAACAACAAAAAATACTCTCTAGCACCAGCTTTTGGTTTTGTTGCCTCAAACAAGAACACCACTCATTGTCTTATCCCAAAACAAAATTCGTGTAACCTAAGGCATATAGGGTAGAATTGTTATTTTCGGAAAGTGATAACACGCAAAGGGATATCCGGTCATTGAAATCTTTACCCTCTTATACGGTTTCCTCCAATAGTACTTACGTGGCTCTGACATGTATAATTATTTAGTGATGTGGCATTCCACGTAGGATAATCATTTAATGATGTGACATTCTATATAGGATATCATTGCATATACTGATATACATATAACTAGTATAAATTTATAGCTTGAATCTTTTAGTTTTCTTGTCGACAAGTCTGCGGTAAATATAGAATAATGAAGACAAAATACATATCCATGAAACTACATAAATGCCAAATGACTATAAGAACATTCTGTGCAAAATTGAATAAGGGACCACCTGCCATTGACTTAGGGTTCATCGCATTTTGTTACAAATTGAAGAGGAATGAGGTTTGTGTGTGAAATAAATGGTTTAATTGAATAATTAATAAGTGACTTGGATTATAACAATTTTAAAAGAAAATCCACCTCATTTTTTTTATTATTCCATGTAGACAAAATTGTGCCAGATTTTAAGATGGTTACTATGTTATTCATATTGGAACAAAATGTAAGAGTTTATATCCAATATTGGTAATAAATAAAGTATGTTTCTCACTTTGAGACAAAAACAAGAGTACGTTACTAATTTATAGTTTTTACCCTTTTAAAATTCTCAGAGTAATCTCAGAGAATCAATACTTAAGATAACTTTTCCTTGTTGTCATATTTGTAGAACCTCAAATTCTATCGTCCTCATTTTCACAATCATTCTATTTATTCATTTCATGTAAATGAATATGTTCGCAATACTCGACATTTGTGATACGGTTACATTATGCATCATACGTCACGTAATTAAATGTCACACAAAGATTTTTAAACCCAAAATAAGGTTCAAGTCCCATGTATATTTTTATATATTGAGGATGATGATGTATGCTAATATAGTCGTGAAAGTTAATGATTGTTTTTATTCATAACATGATTACATGTTTTTCTATCATATTTATTTTTAATATAAAAGTATATACATAGTAATACTTTCTCTTCCTTTGTAAAAGGAATTTACAACTATTGAACTACTTATAAACATAAAAAAATTAATTAACTTTACAAGTTTACAACGTCCGATTCATGTTTAAAGTCTCTTCTATCAATTCTCTTCTATCAGAACTTTTGTTTAGTCACTCATTTGCTTATATTCTCGTTATTAGTACATTCTTTTATTGTTTTGGTAGTTACAATGTCAAGTTTTACAAAAGGGTAAATGGCGCAGATCGGTAACGAACTTTCATTTTTTTGTCGAGTTAGGGTATCAACCCAATTTATCATACAGGTCGGTAACGAACTTTCAAATTATGTTTCGACTTAGATAGCAACTTTCAAATTATGTTTCGAGTTAGGTATCAACATAATTTGAAAGCTTGTTACCTAACTCGAAACATAATACGAAAGTTCGTATCCAATATATGTTTCGAGTTAGGTAACAAACTTTCGAATTATGTTTCGAGTCAGGTAACAAACTTACGAATTATGTTTCGAGTTAGGTAACGAAATTTCAAATTATGTTTCGAGTTAGGTAATAAACTTTTCAAGTTAGGTGAAAAAAACGTTCGTTACCTAACTCGAAACATAATTTGAAAGTTCGTCACCGACTTGTATAATAAATTGGGTTCATACCCTAACTCGACAAAAAGAGGAAAGTTCGTTGCCGATCTGCGCCATTTACCCATTTTAAAAATATATAAATTATTGATTCTCTTTATGAGAACATTATAGATCTTGATGATCTTAGAAAGAAAACATATAATTATAAAACGAGGTTATATTATTTTGTGTCATAGATCTTGAGGACCAACACAATAACATTATGTTTGATTCTCTTTAGAGGATCATAATAGATCAATTAACAGTAACTTGAGGTTATGTTATTTTGATTCTTTTTAGAGACTTGCAATAGAACAATAATCAACTTGAGGTTATGTTGTTTTGTTTATCTTTATGTAATCACAATAGAACATTGTTTGTTCTTGTAAATTACAAAAGAGTTTAAGAATTGAACAACAACGAAAAGAAATCTATCGAGTCTTCTTTAGAGTCAATTCGTGCTGATAAAGTGTTGTGAATGTAAAGAAGAAGAACGGGAGATAGAGAGGAAGAGATGAATGTTATAGAATCAATTTCTGAAATGGTTACATATGATAATATATATATATATATATATATAGGGTATATAAGAGTAAACCCTAACCAACTAGAGGGTAAATGATGGGCTATCCATAATTTCATGGTTTTATAACAAATTTAATTATTAATTGATTTAGTATTATTATACTATTAAAAAAATTAGAAAATAATATTTTGACACAATTTTCAAATTATGCAAGATATCTTTGTGATTTTGTTTTAATTTTCTTGTTATTTATTTATTTTTTAATTATAACAAATATTAGTGGGGATTAAGTGTAATACTTTTAAATTAATCTAAATAGTTGGATCAAACTGAAAAATTCATTGAAGCGTCATGATTCTTCTTTAGTATTTTGCTTTAAGTATATGTTATATGTTATGTTATATATGTTATATATTCTATACCCATTAAAATAACACCTTAAATTTTGAGGTGTTATAGAACCTTAATGCTACATATATTATTACATTATTACATATATAAAAATAGAGTGAGGTTCAAATGAGAATAAAAAATTTGATGATGATGCAAGAACCAATATTAAACGCCACGTGTCATAAAACTTATTTTCCTTCACATTTTTAAAAATTGAATATCTCACAAGGTATACTTTTGACGGATTTTTCTTTTTTGGGTTTTACAAATTGTTCCAAATTACTAACCCATGTGTTACTAGCTAGTATCACTTGTGTTATCCGATGATACTACATGTGTTACCCGCTGATATCACATATGGTAATCGTTTTCAAAACCTACCGAAAAATGAAAAAAATCCGTTGAAAATATACTTTGGCACATCTTTAATGGAAGGGGGAAAAACGCTGATTTTTATGGTGTGATTTTTATGATTTTTTAATTAAACGTTTGTTAGATATTTAATTTTTAAAACATGGGAAAAAGTGAGTTTAGTATTCATATTGTTTATTTCATTCTCATATAATGTTGCTATAATATGTATATATTTTGATCGGACGATCAGAAATTTGTTTTTACATTTTTCAAGATCCGTGTTCTGTTACTATAACTCATGCTTTACTCCCAAAAAAAGTCTAACAATGCGTATACGTAGCGACCTCATGCATCTAGTCTAGTTAATTATAATACAATAATAATAATTAATTATAATTATGATTTTAGATTAATAATGATTTAATCCTTAAAATTTCATCTTTTCATTTTAACCACTAAAATTTTTATTTATGATTAAACCTTTGAATTTTTAAAATTTTCATGGTTTAAGCCTAAAATTTTAATTATACTTTAAAAATTTGATAGTTTAATACTTATAGTTTACCTTTTATAACGATTTGACCCTTTTAAATTTTTCTATTTTAATCATCTAATCATTTAATTTTCAAAAAATTTATGGTTTAACCCTATGAAAGGTTAAACCAATAAGTCAATACAAATTTGAAGTGTTAAATTATGATAAAAAAAACTTGGATGGGTAAAACGAAAAAAAGAAATGAAACTTTGATGATTAAACCATTATCATTATTAACCCTACTATGATTTTTCTGGGGATAATTACATATATATCCACCTTAAACACTACAAATATCATATATACCTAAATCAATTCAAAAATTACATATATGTCCAAAATCCCAATTTAATTATAATAAAATGTTAAAAATAAAAATTAATTATCTATAGAGTCACTAAAGATTATTATACCCCCGTTGCTTTATATCTCTCCGTTTATTTGAATAAAAAACTCTACAACTATGCAACAAACAAACCAAAATCTTTATAGTTACTATGTGATGACCTGATGTGATAAATCATAAGATGGTTAAATAGCGTTAGTTTTTGGCTAATGTTTGATGCTAATTTAATACATGGTCAAATAGTAGGATGGTCATGAAGTCCTTTGTTTTTTCATTGGAGTTTTCATGGATTTTTCGTATATGTACTTCTCGCTTGATGTGAGATCTTTGAAATTGATCATTCTGGTAAATTCTATATGTAATATGTAACATATATTAAATTAATAAGGGATGTTAATAATTATATGTATATATTAAAAAGTAGTATGTGATGAACAGACGATTGATTTTTGATATTTTCTTGATTAGGAGATGTTAGGGTTTGATGAAAGACAAAGAGATGAGGATATAATAGTCATATTCGTTTTTTAAATAATTATTTCTTATTTTTAGAATTCCAATTATAATTAAATTAGGATTTTGGTTATATATGTAATTTTTGAATTTAGTTGGATATATATGATATTTGTAGTGTTTAAAGTGGGTATATTTGTAATTAACCCATTTTTCTGATATATAAAATCAAAAGCATTGATATTATCTAGCATAAGCACCATCTATCTATTAATTAATAATTAATTAATTATATAACGTAATTAACAAAGTATATACATATATGGGAAAATTACACTGGTCGTCCCTGTGGTTTACACAAAATTTCAATGGTCGTCCCTGCAAGTTTTTTCTTACACTGATCGTCCCTATGGTTGCTAGTTGTTTCACCGGTAGTCCCTATGGTTACATGCAGTTAGTTTTCTCCGTTAAAAGGACCTGCAATGTAATTGTTTTTCCTTGTAACTGACGGCCGTTAGTTTTCTCCGTTAAAAGAACCACCAATGTAATTTTTTTCCAAATTTCAAGTTTATTTAAATTTGATATTTTTTTAATTGTATTTAGTTAAAAAAAGTTTTTTTGAATAATCTAATCAATTTAATTCTAATCTTTTTTAAGTATTCCAATCTATATAAACTCAATAAAAATATAATAGTTTACAAATATTAAGAGTTTTGACTAGATATGCAAAATTAAGAGTATATATAGGTTAGCTAGAATGTAATTACCATTTGCGAGATACTATTTATCAAATTCCCATATACATTTTTGGCAAACGATTGATTAAATTATTCAAAAAATAAATTAACCAAATACAATGAAAAACAAAATTAAAATTAAATAAACTTGAAATTTGAAAAAAAATTATACTGGTGGTACTTTTAACGGAGAAAACTAGCGGTTGTTAGTTACAAAGAAAAAGAATTACATTGCAGGTCCTTTTAACGGAGAGAACTAACTGCAAGTAACCACAGGGACTACCAGTGTAATAACTAGCAACCACATAGACGACCAGTATAAAAAAAACTTGCAGGGACGACTAATGAAATTTTGTGTAAACTACAGGGACACCAGTGTAATTTTCCCTACATATAGCTACTAACCTACTCTCGTCTGTATCATTTAGAAAATGAACGTCGCCGGAGTTTTGGCCGGAGTATTTCTTCTGGTGGCGGTTTACTGCGGACTAGACCCGTTCCGGCACAGCGCCATAGCTGATTTTCCAGACTTTAAGTCGGTGATAGTTAACATGCCAGAATGGTCCGAGTTACCGAAAGAGAAAGATACTGAGAATTTGTTACAGAAATCGGAGATTAAGTTCATGAATGAAATCCAGGGACCGGAGAGTGTAGCGTTTGATCCGTTAGGGCGTGGGCCGTACACCGGAGTTGCTGACGGAAGGATTATGTTTTGGAATGGAGATAAATGGACTGATTTTGCTTATACTTCTTCCAATCGGTGATAATATTTCTTGTTTTAAGCTTTGATTTTTCTTTTTATGTTTTTTTTAGCAATATCTGTCCTTTATCTTAATTTAGGTTTATGAAAAATTTGATTTTGTGGTGATCCTGGTAACACCTCTGTTTTTGAAATTTTTGCAAATTGGAAATCTGGTTTCTATCTGATTAGTACTCTTTTGATGCTTCCAATGTCCATGTGGCTAGTTGAGCAAAGTAGGTAGGTCAACTCTGGGTCTTTTTTTATTTTATTTTATTTTATTTTTTGTGTAATTTCCTGGGCTTGCACTTATTAGTCATAGATGCTAATCTTGGATATCGATCGTCTAGTTTTCATTGAATGAGCAAGTTAATGATGAGTATTGTTTGACGTTAGTCCAACGGCATCGTTCTAGTGGTTTTTGCATAACATGTGGTATTTGGCTTTACATCATGTCTTGGTCGTTTGCATTTCTTGTATTCCATGAGGCTGAAGGAAAACTGGGGTGACATGTATAATGGAAGTGAAAACTGACTATGAACCTAATATTATGTGTGGTTCGAGTCTAAACCTTACTATATTGAAAATACTTGCTATGACAACACTGATAACCAACCTTTTAATGTTAAAAATATATAATGGTTTCACTCGATTCTGCACTCTGGTTTTGTTGGATTAAACCATATTTTACTAATCCTTAGCCAAACTGGTTCAATTTATAAGTGAGTTTATTGATGATGTGAGGCATATGTATCAGGTCCGAGATATGCGACCCAAAACCAACAATCTTTGGCTACTTAAAGACGGAGCATATATGTGGGAGACCATTGGGGTTGCGGTTTGACAAGAGAACAGGTGATTTGTATATCGCGGATGCATATTTTGGGCTGTTGAAGGTTGGACCTGAGGGTGGGTTAGCCATGCCCGTAGCAACCGAAGCTGAAGGAGTTCCTTTTAGGTTCACAAATGATTTAGACATCGATGATGAGGGAAACATTTACTTTACAGATAGCAGCACAAAGTATCAGCGAAGGTATGCCGTTGAATCACTTTTCTCTTAAATCAATAATTCTTTATTCTATCTTCTTAGAATTGATGTATAAGATTGGGATGTTCTACCAACTACCAAGTAATTGGACACTTTGATTCATAAGATAGGTCTTCTCCAATCTCCGCTCCAACAAAATTGTGGTCATCCTCTTTATCTTATTCACAAGGTTTTAAAACACAGCATGCATGAATTATATTGGTGCATGTGCATAAGAATCATGAAATAGTGTAATAGACTTGATGAACTAAAAGATAATTTAAAATGGTAACCAACCTTTGCAGCCCCCACCGCCATGTCTCACAGGCAAGATGTGAGAGCAAATCATGTGACCCATAGTTAAAGGGACATGAGGATGGACGGATGGAAATTGAACCCATGAGATCCGCCTTTATGCTACATCCCATCCCCCCCCCCCCACACCCCCACCCCCCCACCCCCCCACCCCCCCACCCCCCAACTAGGTTACCAGTTAATGTTCTATGTAAGTTTGCTAATGTTATTCCATGAAAACTAGAAAGATGAAAACATAAAGTTCGATGCAACAGAAACAATTTAAAGTCATAGTTATTCCCTCTTTCTATCTGCCTATTTTTCCACCCTCGTTTTCATCCATAATGTGATCTTATGTGAGGAGAGAGTGCTGGGTTGTCTACATGCGTGTTAACCAGGAGAACTTATATGAGAGGCTGTCAATACAGACCAGTTCTTTCAATTCTCTTCTTAATGCTTATCCCCGTTAGAAACTTTCTTCCTCGTATATTTTCTATGAAGGGTAACCTTCGTAACAATTTTCACAATTTTTTTCCCGTTAAGGGTCCTATAGTTATGGTAACTTTGTGGTTCTTATTTCTGTTCGTGGGCAAACATATTGTCTTTATATAGCCTGATTAGAATGTTAACGACCTTCAATATGTTAGAATAACATATATGTATGTGTTTGTGTGTCTGACCATTATATATATGTGTCTGCATATGTTTGTGGTCCCACATGATGTGTGTGGCAGCCCTCTGTCGGCAAGTTATGATATTACATGGGATACTGTAGAATTGTTTTTCACATATGCATGATTATTAAGTAATGACACGATTGTATGATACCAAAGAGGTATCCCTGGGTTTAATGATATCGTGAGGTGAAGAAGCACACCAGAGCTTCTAGTAGGATGTAGATATGTGTGTAGTGAGGACAGATTTGTTATATGATAAACTTAAACTTAACATTACCCAATACCGTTTTCCACGGTGTATGGGGGAGGTGAGATGTAGACAGCCTTACCCCTACCATAGGTAGAGAGGCTGCTTCCAGAAATGGACCTCCGGCCTGCTGGGGGTGAGGATCGAACCCCTTACCTCTGTCTCCAAAGGCAAGGGGCTTAACCACTTGATCCAACCCAGCTTTTTAGATTTGTTATATGATACGGAGTATATTGTTGTCCATATAGGGGACCTGGTTAGATTAGTTTTTGTTTATCGAGCTCATATCAAGCATTATTTTTCTGTTGTTCGTGGTTTAGATATTGTACTTTGGTTTACTCTATGAATTACAGCTGCTTGAGGTCTCGTATTATTCAGTTTCTACATTATATTAATGATGCATGTACTGAAATCCTAGATTAGTTATAATTTTGTATCAATAACAATTTGTAGTTTAATTTAGTTTGCACTCGTTAGAATTCAAGATTAATTCTCAATTCTTATTTTTACAAAATCCTAATTGATTTAGCTTGCTTGTTTCTTTACTTGTACTCCAAGATTGTGATGTATATATTCATTTATGTTGACCGTGATTGAAGAGGTTGTGTTCATATTCTAATCATCTCCAAGCCATAACAGGGTGACAGACATATTCTATTTGTTGATTCTCCCTAAAAAATTGTGGTATTTAGTAAATAATTTCTAAGTTCTAACACAATCTTTTCATTTATTTATAAATTTTCAGGAACTTCTTGCAATTAATCTTCTCTGGAGAAGACACTGGTAGAGTGTTAAAATATGATCCCATCACAGAAAAAGCAACTGTTCTTGTTCGCAACCTCCAGTTCCCTAATGGTGTCTCTCTAAGCAAGGATAAATCCTTCTTCGTGTATGCCGAGGGTTGCAAAGGGAGGTGAGTGAAGTTTAAGGCTAAAGTACCTGTATGTGTGTCTGTCATTGGTTCAAAGTATCAATTGTGCTGATGCAGAATATTCCCTTTTAGCTAAAGTGCCAACAGTGGTCATTCTATTCCGATTCAAAACGCTTTGTCATTATTTTTGAAATTTATTTATCACTATGAATGATTAGTTTGGGAATTATAAATAATAACCTATTATGAAGTACTATTTATATTATGATATGTTTTGCAGGTCTCATGCATTTAAATACACTTTAGGTGACGTTTGAACTGTTCGAACCATATTAGCCTTTTCTCTTTGGATTCTACCCAATCGAGATATAATTTAACCTGAATGGGACCCATGCATACGTTAATGGGTCGAAAGTGCCACCTCTATTTCTTTTTTCTAATTAAGCCGTACTTGCATTATGATGGTATAGGTTAATGAAGTATTGGCTGAAGGGGGACAAAGAAGGGACAGCCGAAGTGATGGCCATTCTACCTGGTTTCCCAGACAATGTGAGGACAAATGAAAATGGTGAATTTTGGTTGGCAATTCATACTCGTTGGTCCATGTATAGTTACATGTGCTCCTTACACACAAAAGTTAGAACATTTCTGCTGAAACTTCCAATCCCCATTAAGTTCCATTACCTGGTAAGCATTGGCGGTCGACTGCATGCTCTGATTATCAAATACAGCCCAGATGGTAAGATCCTAAAGGTATTGGAGGATACGCAAGGTAAAGTCGTAAGAGCCGTGAGTGAAGTCGAGGAAAAGGATGGAAAACTATGGTTGGGGAGTGTCTTGATGTCGTTTATTGCAGTATACCATTTGGATTGAAGGTATAGCCCATAAAGGTCCATCATCTCTTTAATGACACGGAGTAGGTATGTGTGTTGTATGTGGTACATTTTCATTTGGTTCTGAAACCATCGGTAGTCTGTCATAATGATTATTATCTTGTAACTTATATTTGTTACATGTGAAGGGAAAGGTAAATATCTACCCCCTTTTGCGATTATATAGTCAGTTTGTGTTTCAATGTTATTTGTTTTTCTTTGTTTTATGTGCTTAGAAGTTCCTATTCCATCTTTCATCTATTTGGTATTTAAGTTTTGTCCAACTATTTCGAATTTTTTTAATGAAAACAAATCCCTGAGGCATTAGGTCTACGATCCCTTAGTTGAAGCTCTCTATGTGCACTATGCCAGTGGTATATAATGGCTTTAGTGGTTAAATTTTTTTAACTTTACAAATATCATTGTATGTATCGTCTTTGATTGTCGCTATTAAATGTATTTAACTCTTAAAAAACTCACGATTAGTGTATTGCACTGGATATAACCGCTAATCATGTATTTTTGGCCGGTTACCACACTTTTCCGGTCATCTTTTCCAATGAGATTGAGTTTCCAATGGTGAGACTAATTTTCCGGTCATCATTTCCAATGAGCATCATTTTCGGGTTGTCCTCTCCGGCGAAACAATGTGTTCTGGTCATCTTTAACAAGTATGTATAGGCTTTTATGTGTGTAATATAGGAACAGATATTCTAGAGAACTTCATCTATTTCCAGCAACCACTTACTCCGACAAGCTCCGTTAATTCCGGCAAGCTCTATTTATTCCGGGGAGCTCATTTCCGGTTTGTGTTCATCAAATTTTAGGTGTCCTTTTTTCTTCCATAAAGCTCCCTTTTCAATTTTATCAGTTCCAAAGAAGGTTCAAAATTTCCGATCTTGAATTTCCGTTTGTCGGTTTGTTAGTTACTTAGTTATAGATCTTGAATTTCGGTTTTTAATATGGTGTTGGAAGATGTAGGTGGAAAGAGTAGAGGTCACCCGAAGAATATGAAAGATCATCGGAAAAAGTTTCACGTGGCTGGAAATTCACTAGAGAAAATGATCAGAGTAGCAAAAGACGGGTTAAGGGTTAAGTAGGTCACGCGTTACAACAATCGTGAGTTATTAAGAGTTAAATACATTTAAATTTAATAGAGACAATCAAAGCACGATAATTACCACTGAGATTTTTATAAAATTGAATACATTTTCAAACACTAAGCCTCGTATAAACAGAAAGCTTCCTTGATATTTCAAGGTTGTTAGAAGTTTTTTTTTTTTAATCATTATCTCATTATTAGTAGGTGATAGAAATAAACAAAGAACATCCTGCTTATAAACTTCGACAACAAATTTTAGATGCATGACGTACAATGATGCATGTTCATGTATAGGTTTTGATGAGGATATATGAAACCACCCCTAAACCATGACGAAATTCACAAATTCGCAATGATATATACTAGTATATACGAACAGTAACTAAATTGTTATATAATCGTATATATTATATTTATTGAATTGCAAGTAAACTTGAATCGCATTGGCAGAAACATCACGACCACTAATAAGATAATTTGTAACGTTGCAACTAACAAAAATTTCCTACAACTACATCGTCTGGCTCAACGTCTAATCTATAAAAAAAAAAAGAGATCTGATACTATCAAACTTGCTGAATATGTAATGTCAAAACTTAACATAAAAGATGCAGATATGATGAAATGTTTTGATTTGTATGTAATTTACAGAAGGTTACAACAATGTAGACTATAATAAATATATAATATAATCTTCAAAAAATCGACGTTTCTTTTACCTCTTCAACAATCAAGCTAAACTGAGTATGCTATGTTGGTTGTTAGAACTCAGGCCATACTGTTGTCACTTGTAGGCTTCCTTTGTATGTTAACTTTCTGAATTTTGAATGATTCCGCTGAAGGAAAAGCCACCAATAGTTGATGAGTTGTAGACTACTAATCTTGTAGGATAACAAATGAAGATATTTTAACCAGGCTTCACGTTAATTGTCTCTTCAAAAAATAATGTCACACATCTTCTAATCTTCTGTAGAAAAGTACATAAGCAGCAGATGTCTTGATCCGACCCTCATCAATAGGAGAAACATAGTGATCATCAAAGTCGTACCATCTATCACCATCATGCTACATAAGATCAAAAACAAACAAATATGAACATGAGAATTAATGTCCATCCATATATGTGTAATTGAACTACATGTGCCAATTTCGTCCTATTTACTTAATAATGGATTGTTGGGGTTGTGTTCTATCTCATACTAGTCAAATGGGTCAAACAGGTTGAAAGTAGTCTAGAGTCAATTTTAATGCATATGTATTGAAACGTTTTAAAAGATGAGATTCTTAATATAATAAGATTGTATCTGTAATCAACTAAACAGACCCCACCCGTTTTAAAAATAACCTATCTTAACCCAATCAACTTTTGACTCGTTATCCAAGTATCCAACCCACACCACTCTTAGACACATCCTAACAAATTTTGTCGAAAATATATACAAATTCTATTCATTTAAGAGATTCTACAATGGTTATGTGTAGAGAAATAGACAAAGCATTTTATGTCTCTAGACCAACATGCAGATGACAAACACATTTGGCCTAACAGTATCATGCTAGTCTCCAAGACCTTTAGGCACTGAGTTCAAGTCTCTAAAGCAGCTGTGGGCCTGTGGCAGTTACAAATAGGTTGATTTGGGCTAAAATTTATTGTATGTGTCAGATCAAATACTTGAGCTAGATTCGCAACTGGTTGAACACTCCAAAGGCCACTTAAATTATTTTAGAAGTTAAAAATGCATATGACCTCTAAGTCGTTATACTAAAAACTAATCATATTGTTATTCAAAAAGTATCAGTTGTTCTTATCAGATTAAATGAGATTTAACTATTTATGAAAGACAACCTTTAAATGACCTGTGTCAACCCATATTAAAATTTGCCCGGTTTGACCTGAACCAAACCGCCCATTTTGCCATCTCTACTCTATTAAGACATGGACGTCAGACTTTGTCAGCTGTTATCAACAAAAGGAAGCACAATTTCCAGATGCTCAACGTATATACAAAAGAAAACAGAGTAGTGCTTACTCGGATATAGGCAGTATAATGGCCACCTCCCATGCTTCCATAATGATTACTAATTGCATAAAGCATATAACGGTGACTTGATCGCCCGTTACTGAATGCAACACATGTTGACAAATCAAGGTCGTGGATTGGGAAATCAACATATGTTTCCAATTTATTCTTCAAAAATCTGCTGTATGAGAATCTCTTTAAATGAATTACCAGGATTTCTGGCAATCTCCATAGGTCCAGTTTCTTACTGGCTTGCCTATGTTTTTTGCAGCCAGGACAGTACCTATATTCATATATTCCCATCAGAACATAGATTAAATTTATCACACATATTTGCAATGCTCCTGAACGATATTGTGTAGTTTACATGAAGACACATGCATAACTTTTCAACCATTCCATGCCAAAGAAACATATGATAACTTGAGAGGCATGTTATAATTTACATCATAAAGGGGACAAATTATCTCAAGTCTGCAACAACTAAAGGAGATAACATAATTACTCCTTTTGAACTAACTTAAGAGTCTTCTCTCCCATTTTACAATACATATCCCCTTTCATAATACGAATTTCTTTTGTTGGTCATTTGATGTATTAATTTCTTATAATCAGAATTGCCACACTTAAAAGAAATTTCAAGCAGCAAAAGCACACCTAAACACTATCTCATTGTTATACAGCTAATTATCTGATAGGATAATACAGAATCACATAATAACTAACAAAATGCATATCCAAACACGTGCTTGGAAAGTAAGGAAATACTATCATCAAAAAAATGATAAAAGAGTTTCTATATAGAGATAACACTTACCACATGTCATCTGGTCCAAGTGGCTCTTCCTTAAGGAATGCCTCCAGGCATTTATAAAGGGAAATAGACTCTTGAGGTCGTTTGCTAAACAAAGCAGGCTTGTAAACTTCAGCTGGCGAGCTAAGAAGACGTTGCTCATATTGGTCAAACATTTTATCAGGCCAACTCACAAGAACGGTCAACCGTCCAGTCAACTCTTTGGAGTCTAACAACTCGCCTTCAATAATCTCAGAAACTTTGACGTTTCCACTATCATCAGTCAAATAAAAGTTTACTTCACAATCAGAATGTGAGTTGTTGTCTTTTTCATCAACATTATGTGCAGTTTCAGAGGTGTTTTCGGGACATGCACCATTTTTGCTTTCTTCATCTTCTCTAGGCAAGGTTGCAGTGTTGTCATCATTCTCTTGCGAACTTTTAGCAGTTGTTGTGAAAGGTTTTAGCACTTCAAAATATAAATCATGAATATCATGTCCTTTTATGATTTCGCCACATGCTACAAGAGGAAGCCCAAATGCCTTGTAATTTGATCTATGCGCTTCGGGTACTGAATTCCTGAGATTAATAAATCATTGTCATTTTGTTTTAAGGAAGTAACATGTCTTTTATTATAAGATAAACCAACACAATATCATATAGATGGATAATACTGATAAAAAAGAAACTAGAAGTAAACATACAAGTAAATAAAATACTAGTTATATCACCAATGTGTAATCATGATACTTTGATCTTTAAAAATGAAACTTACTTTTCTATTTGCTGATGAATGAAAACAATCCTAGAAAATTTCTCAGAATTGTTTTGTAACTTATAAGCAACGAGCCGATCGTCATCCCTGATTAAGGATAATGAATCAGTGGGCTCCTCTAAAAACCGTATAATATGATTGTTGTACACCTGTAAAATAATCATTCTCACAAAGATCAACACTTCAGCAGTTCACAATCATGATTTAATATGTACAAAAGTCAGAATTACCTCAGCCACGATTAGGCTTTCATCATCCCCTAAAGAACATGTAGGTCTCAAAGCACGAACGAGATCTTCAAACTTTCCTTGCTTGGGAACAGTAACTGTAACAGGAGTTGGCTGAGCACTTCCATCAGAGGATACAATTGTCAAAGTCATTGTCCTCATTGATGTTGATGGTAAAGGTAGTGATAGATACATGAATGGATCAAATGTGACCGAAACCTTTTTGCATATTGGACACACTAGTGTTGACCTATATTGACCCTGCCATTATTATCAGCAACAAAGAGCTCAAGTCAGCTAGCCTATAGGTAATTTATCGCAGCATGACAGAACTTCGACACTATTTGGGTCAAACTAGCGAGCATTCGAGCAAAAAGTTAGAATGATAGATGTTTCATGCTTTCATATGTCAAACACATAATTTCAGTGCTCTCGCTAGTCTCCAGCTCGAAAAAGAGATCCTCCTCTCTAGAGGTGTCATAATGGGTGGCTTGGGTAAACTTTTACTGCTCATCAATAAGGACTGTTCAAAATAGTCCAACCCATTCTTTAACCAATTTTTTTTATAAATACAATAAATGTGCTATATATGATTACAAAACCATACTATTACAATAATAAACCAACTTTTTTTAGTACAGCAATTTAGGAGGTTTTATGTGAATATGCTTAAAATAACTTTCATACCCGTTCGGCCCATTTGATCTATATACTTTCAGTTAAATACTTCAGCTTAAGCTTTTTCATCCACTTAGGAAAACATAGCCAGAATCAAACCATTTAAATTTGAACAAAGTTCTAAATACTACTAGATAGATGTCGTAGCAATAAAATACACCCAACAAAAGAAGAAAATGTGTTACTTACTTGGCATACATCAACTATGATAGAATCATTTCGGGCCAGATGATTCTGCCAGTACTCATCTGCTATATCTTCATCTGGTCTACCATCTCCATCTTTGGCTTCAGCATAAGGTTTGCATTTAACACGATTTAGATCCTCATGAAGTCCATCTAACAGAAAAGCAAGGAGTTCCTGCATTAAAAAATTAGCACACAGACACGTCATTTGACTGTCAAATTTCAACAAGAAAGACTAGCGTCCATGAAGCCTATAGTCTAGAAGTCTATTACAGTAAGAGATGACTACAAACTTGAGAATCGTGTTGATTAAAGCCACTGAATTGAGGAGCAAAATGAGCAAGCTTTGACTTGAATGTTCTTGGAGGTACTGCTGTTGCTCCAGGAGCCCATAATGTCTTTAACAGATCCCCAAATGCCATTGCAATCTCACCCTGCCCAATATGTGAAATTTTTATCATAGGAAGGAGAGAAGAGACACGAATTTCAAAAATACCAATGATAATCTTCTACTTTCTTGTTTGCTATTTATGCAAGCAGTGAGAAAATCATATCAGAAATAGAGGTGGCAGTTCAGTTGTGAATGGGTGAAACTTGGTTGTCTTATATCTCCAACAAGTCAATTAGAAAAATAAATAAAGAGAAACCGATCAAAAAATAACTGAAAGAGGAATTAGCCAAATAGTTTGAGAAGGTCAAACACGTAATAGTTTGTCGAAAGTCTATTATTAATGCATACAACCTCCTAAACCGTTTTATTTAGATACTAAGATTATTGTTGTTATAATCAATTTCGGTAATGGTAATAAACCGCTTACTGGTCAACCTAACCCGATTCAACCCATACCAAAAGATTGACCCATTTCAAATCCAGCACATTTCACATGTTACCCAACGCGCCCATTTGCGGTTCGCCACCTCTGAGGAGAAGGATGATGGATGGCGTGACAAAAAGTCAAGAAGAAGCATTTAAATAGAGAAAGATGGAAACATACATTCATGCCCAATGGATTATCATGATTTATTTCTTTTCTGTGATCTCCGAGAAAGTAATCAACAAGCTTCGGAGTATGAGCAAGACATTGAAGAGAACTATTCATAAAACAAGTATTTCCCAAGTTCTGTAAGCCGGTTAAGCCCAAGGAACCCTTCTCACAATAGCCTCCAGTTGAGTTACCATTCATCTTTGATGAAGTTCGGACCAGATGTGATCCCATTTCATCTTTCTTCATATCTTTGTTTCTACTCGAATCTGACAAGCCATAAACTTGCATCTCCAACAGAATCTGGGGTTATGAGTAGATATGAGGCTCATTAGAGTAGGCATATTCTATATTAAATACTATCAATAGGCTAGCTATTAGCTACACTAATTTAAGAAAGTGTAACACCATTCTATTCCATATATGATTTTTACAAGATTATAATGTAGAAGATTAAAAATAGACTTTTACTCCACATACCAGCTTAGCAACTGTGCATGCATATGTATGAACCATCACACCCAGGTGATTAATCTTAGCAACATAATTGTTGTGATTCTACGTGTTTGAATGTATATGACCACACTACTTATTCAGAATGAATTATCCAAACTTCAATTGCAGTATTATATATGTCGACATTATAAATTTTATTATCATTCACCCAATGCAATATATATGAAGGTGTATACAGCATTTAAATACACTAGAAGAGCACCCGCGCATTACGGCGGTGAAAATATTAACAATGCTCAAAAAGTATTTTATTTATGTTTGAATATTATTTTTATATGTACACCTTATAAATTTACTTTCTAAAGTCTTTTAAGTTTTGCTAATAATTATACGAGCATGTATTTTTTTAAGAGTAGTTGTTATTATGTAAAAATAAAGAAGTGGTAATTTTTTATCAGTATTTATTATTGTTGGTAGTTTCTATATTTAGCAAAGGTTAGTTTAGTCAATATTATCAAATATAGGGGTATTTATGTCATTAGAGTTTCTTGAAATTGTAAGGTAATAATGAAAATGCTTAAACAAATTATAAGGGTGAATGATATAACATACTTTTTAGATTGCATGCAACAAGGCATTCGGTTGGTTCATGTTGATAACTTACAAGAGAAAGAGCTACAGCTCATATTTGATAAGCTGTTACACGGAGTTTGTTCCAACAAATATAGACTTAGTGGCATCACTTATATTTTACATGCATATATTTCAAGTAATTTCCAAATACCAACTAATAAGAGATATGTCAAAGCATAGTAACACACATTGAGCTAGTGACATGTAACTACTTACATCTTGCTCCGACTGTCTTGGAGATTCTTTCACATTCTTATCATTATCGTTCTGGAGAAATTGAGTTGTTTGTCCAGAAAAATCCCAGATGTGTAACTGCACAAGAAGTAATAAAAATCTCATAGAAGAAACAGAAAAATACTGATAAATGTATTTAGTTAGACATTGACACCTGGTGAACAAAAATTCAGAATCAATCAGACCATATTATAACACGCACTTACATGTTCAGACTCTATGCTAAAAATCTTGCAGGCTCTTCGAAAGCACTCAACAGCGTTATCCTGAAAAGAACGCATAGATAATATCAAATACCCCCACTTCATACATCTATCTTATATTCTTATATAAGAATGGCTAGATATACATCAGCGATCTGCTTTAATACATGATTTTGTCCTTTAACAAAACTGTTGTTCCGACTACGATCCCATATAGGAAAACTCATTACTCATTCACATAAAAGAATATAGCAAGAACCAAAACTCACCATGGACAACACAAAAATATGCATAGTCATTGAACCTGCTAATCTGTGAAGTAATGTTGGTACATCTTGATAACAGATCATATAGAAGTTAATCACACAGACGCACAGAGTTCTAGGTTATAATTGAAGTCCATGACCAGTAAATTTGGCATTTATTAACATCAAAGATGCACTTATCATCTTGTGATTAGAAATACCAATTTAAAACCAACCATTTTGAGTAACTATCTAGTGTCATAAACTACTTCAAATCCTCCTAACAAACAGTTGTCTGCAGTTTAATTCAAAATAATCTACTTCTCGCCATTATGAGTTTTAAGTGTACTTTAGAGGCAGTAAAAAAATGTCTCATCAAATACTATTTCATGGTGAAGGATCAAAACGTAAAATAAGTATAAACAATATCACAAGACTATAGATAAATGATATGAACCTTTTTATTTATTCTGACACCCAATGTGTTGGTCTCTTGTAGAATGGAAAGCTTGAGTTGTAAGGGATATACATCGGTCATGTCATCTTCTGAAGCGGAAAAGCTCTTACCATCCTTCACCGTACCTTTGGAGTCACTATGCCTACATGGAACGGAATAACAACACCGCCACATTAAGAGATAATGCATCTGCCACTGCAACTCATAACTTACACTTCACATCATAACAAATTAAATGAGTCTATTCTTAAAACAAATATTAAATTCAAAACACAAAGAGCTGATTCAGTAGCCACTATAACTTGAAACTTGCATCATACAAAAAGCTACTTATACAACAAATCACACGAGTCTCTTACTTACAATACTATACCTTAACCGAAACATTATATACGTGTTACAAAGGGTAATTGTGAGGTCACTCAACGAAACATGTAAGGTGTTTGCAAATGCTTACATATGCAGTTTTCATGATCGAAACACTCATCTGCCAAGTATAAGAACCATATTATCCGCAAATTTAGCCCTAGATACGGTGTAACATAAATAATACTAGTTTGTTTCATTAAGCAACTACCTAGAACTGATAATGATCTAAATCAACAATAACATACATACAACTAGGACATAAAGTAAGAGGGACACAAACCATTTAAGTGCTTGAAGCCACATATCGGCAGAAACCAAAGCGTAATTTCGGCCCGTTACTCCATTCACATCTCCACCATTCTTATCATCACTATTATTATCATTATCATTAGCATTGGTATTGTCATCATCATCATCATCATCATCATCATCATTGTCATTTAATTGAGGTGGTTGTTTAGTACTAAGAGTAAGATTAAAAGCAAGATCTGATTTAAAAATGTTATTCAGTATCTTCATTGGACCACCGTAATATGATGACGTGGACGCCGGAATCGCATCGAATAAAACCCCTCTTTTCTTCTTCTTCCTGTTGTTGTTGTTGGTTATAGTACCATTATTATCAAGAGTATTATTATCTGAATCAGAACATGGTTGTTCAGCTTCATCCCACCACCTAATAAATCAAATCAAATCCAATTAAATCAGCAATTATTATTATAAAAATAAGTATATTAAATAGAAAGAAAAAAAATGTGATTTGGTAATGGTGATGTATACCTGAAAGGGACTAAATAGAGACGGTGGTGGTCATCGAGGGAGCATTGTTTTTGTTGTTTATGATTACAACAACTGTCGTTGTTGTTGTCGGATGACGATGATGATGATGAAGAAGAAGAAGAAGAAGAAGATGAGACTTCCATTTTGCATGAAATTAATTAATTTAATGGAAATGGAAATGGAGATACAAATGAAATTGGGGTGTCGTTGAAATCTCTGTTTCTTGTTGTTGTTTCAGACAGACAGGAATTCAACACAGAGAAGAGAAGAGAAGACGAGACCACATAGGATGATGATATCACACATGTGAGATGCGAGCCGATGCAATCGGGTCTCCACGTTTCTTTTTTTATCATTATTTTTTTAATATAACTTTAATTAATTTTGGCAATTTTAGCCATGGTTAATTATGGGTTGATTTGATTAATTTTTAGAAGGGGATGAGTTTGTTGGGTCTCCTTCCCATTTTTTGAATGAGTCTAAATGAGGTTTTTCAATATAACATATAATCGTGTAGCAATTAACTAACGAGTTTGGATAGGTCTAGCGGGTATTTTTTTTTTTTACCTCATTTCATTTTTTTTTCATTTTTCACTGAAATAAAAAAAAAAGTTTGGTGAACCCGATGACCCGACCCGACCCGAGACCCATTTGACCCGGACCCGTTTAGACTCATCATTCTAAATGACCCATCTAGACCGGAACCCATATAGACCCAAACCCATCTAGATCCGAGACCCGACCCGACCCATTCATTTTACCACCCCTAAAAAATACATATAAAAAGTTATTGATTCGTCGTCGCCACTTTTGTGTTACAAACATGAAAAACGATGGTGTAGATAGTTTCGATATCTTACCTTCTCATGTATTAACTATCAACTTGTAGTACAGTACTACTACAGACTACTACTTTGTTTTTCTTATTTCTTTCGAAATAAACTTTAGAAAATTGATTATTTATATAGTTTGTGAAATAATTCGTGCAGTAAAACTATACGGATGTTGCGTGCTGCATATCTAAGTTAAAGAATCAATCTTGTAAATATATGTGAACTTGAAGGGTTGAAAAAGTTAACGACACCAAACATTCAAGTAGTAAACTTTATAAATAATATCTCCTTCTCTCTTTATTTTGCCCTTTTAAAATCATATTAATAGTTTTTTTTTATACGTAAAGTGTTTATCATCGTATGAAAAGTTGATCTGTAGCTATGAAAACCTTCACTTATAAAAGAAAAATATAAGTCGAATATTTACACCGGAGTACCATGAGTCTCAGCTACTAAATACTTGAACAAAACTTATAGTTGCCTTTGTAAAAATTCATCGACCCTACACTAATAAAAAATCAAATGGAATAATTAAGCACCTAATCTTGTAAGATTGTGCATATTCATATCAATGGTTCGATGAATGTATATCCATTTAAGGTTACATGATTGTGCATTTCCATTTTGGGGATGATCCGTGTGATTCCAGATTAATGAATATGTATCCATTTCCTTGCAAGCAGCTTTGTAGTGTCTCAAAGTTGATCACGATATCACATTACATGTGATACCAAGATTTGCAACATACCACGTTTTTATTGGGTCCTTTAATACACCTTAAAGTTAATAGATACTACAGTATAATACATAAAGAACACCGATATTTGTATCTAATTAGAAAAACATGGATAACAACTTGTTTTGCATATATATCTCCAAATTTTAGTATCCAGAATATACGGTCCGACATCAAAGGGTCATTAGTATAGCGGTATAGCGGTATCGTGGTAACCTTTCAACCATGAGGTTGTGAGTTCAAGTTCACACACACAAACACACACACACACACACACACACACACACACACACACACACACATATATATATATATATATATATTGGAATGATCTAGAGGGAAGTGCATTTTTTTGGAGGAAGAGGGAAGCGTTAGTATTCATCAAGAAGCATATTACATTCGCCCATACAAATCTCGAAAAAAGTAAACTGAAATTTAGTAATGTTAATCAGAATCGATGCTATGATTGTTAAGCTTCCTTGATAGATTCTTTCTACAAGTTATAACATCGATTTATAAATATTAGATATAAATCCGTTAATATGCATCACGGTGAATATTAGTTAATATGCATTGTAATGAATATTAACAATAAAAATATTTTTCAAATAATGTGAACTTGTAATATGCATGATGATGCATATTAGTTAATATTCGTCATAGTAAATATTAACAATTTATTAAATAAATATTCATCAACTAATTTTATGATTTAAAAATGAAATTCATTCGTTGAAATATTCTTTATAACATCAATTTTGATTACTATTTACCAGTAAAAGTAATTTTTTGTTGACATTTTGATTGATAATTGTAATATGCTTCTTGATGAATACTAACACTTCTCACTTCCTCCAAAAAAATGCATTTCCCTCTTGATCATGACCATATATATATATATATATATATATATATATATATATATATATATATATATATATATATAGGGTTGGGTTCTGGTAAGAACAAGGAGATTCCGTGAGAACGGTGAGAACACATCTTAATCATCCATTTTTTGATCAAAAAACCTGATTTTGGAAGTAACACTTTTGTAAATACTTTGAAGTTTGATTTTGGAGGGTTCACATCACCTTTGCTCATGTGATTTTTTTTTAGCTTCACATCACCTTTGTTCATGTGAAGTTTATTTTTAGCTTCATATCACCTTTGCTCATTTGAAGTTTTTTTTTTTAGCTTCACATCATTTTGTTCATGTGAATTTTTTTTTTAGCTTCACATCATTTTGCTCTTGTGATTTTTTTTTAGTTTCACATCATTTTGCTCATGTGAAGCTTCACATCATTTTGCTCATGTGAAACTTTTTTTTTTAGCTTCACATCATTTTCATGAGGTTAAGTTTATTATTTTTTTCCCCTTAAGTTATGTTATATGGGTTCACATAGTTTTAATGAGATTAAGTAAATATTTTTTTATTAACATTAGTTTTGGAAGAGATTAATGTTTATACATATCAATTTACTACTTCAAACATTGTTTTTAACAAAAGTTAAAATAAAACTTCACCATATTAAAACTATTGTGAAGCAAAAAAAACAAACTTCACATAGCAATCCTTATGTGAACCCTCCAAAATCAAACTTCAAAGTATTTATTAAAGTGCCACCTCCAAAATCAGATTTTTTGATCTAAAATTGGATGGCAAAGATGTGTTCTCACCAAAATAAGGATTGCTAAGTTGGGATCATGTGAGAACAAGGAGATTCCGTGAGAACGGTGAGAACACATCTTGGCCATCCATTTTTAGATCAAAAAATCTGATTTTGGAGGTGGCACTTTAGTAAATACTTTGAAGTTTGATTTTGGAGGGTTACATAAGGATTGCTAAGTGAAGTTTTTTTTTTTTGCTTCACAATAGTTTTAACATGGTGAAGTTTTATTTAGTTTTTGTTAAAAACAATGTTTGAAGTAGTGAATTGATGTGTATAAACATTAATATCTTCAAAAACTAATATTAACAAAAAAAAATATTTACTTAATCTCATTAAAACTATGTGAACCTATAAAAATAAAAATTTATAGCATCATAATTTAAGAAAAAAAATAAACTTAACTTTACCAAAATGATGTGAAGCTAAAAAAGAAAAAAACTTTAAATGAGCAAAATGATGTGAAGCTTTACATGAGCAAAATGACGTGAAGCTAAAAAAAAAAAAAAGCTTCACATAAGCAAAATAATGTGAAGCTAAAAAAAAAGCTTCACATGAGCAAAATGATGTGAAGCTAAAAAAAAAGCTTCACATGAACAAAATGATGTGACGCTAAAAAAAAGGTTTCACATGAACAAAATGATGTGACGCTAAAAAAAAGGTTTCACATGAGCAAAATGATGTGAAGCTAAACAAAAAAACTTCATATGAGCAAAGGTGATGTAAACCCTCCAAAATCAACCTTCAAAGTATTTACAATATTGTCACCTCCAAAATCAGGTTTTTTGATCAAAAAATGGACGGCTAAGATATGTTCTCACCGTTCTCACGGAATCCTCGTGTTCTCACCAGAACCCAACCCTATATATGTATATATATATATATAGTGGAATGATCCAGAGGGAAGTGCATTTTTTGAAGGAAAGGGGGGACACGTTAGTATTCATCAAGAAGCATATTACCTTCACCCATACAAATCTTGAAAAAAGCAAACTGAAATTTAGTAAATGTTAATCAGAATCGATGCTATGAATGAGCTTCCTTGATAAATACTTTCAGCAAGTTATAACATCGATTTTTGAATATTAAATCCAAATCCGTTAATATGCATTGTGATGAATATTAACAATAAAAATATTTTTCAAATAATGTGAAGTTTTAATATGTATCGTGATGCATATTAATTAATATTCTTCATAGTGAATATTAACAATTTATTAAATAAATATCCATCAACTAATGTTATGACTTAAAAATGAAATTTATTCGTTAGAATATCTTTTATAACATCGATTTTGATTACTATTTACCGGTAAAAATAATTTTGTGTTGACGTTTTGATTAATAATTGTAATATGCTTCTTGATGAATACTAATGCTTCTCCCTTCCCCCCAAAAAGGCACTTCCCTCTTGATCACTACCATATATATATATATATATATATATATATATATATATATATATATATATATATATAAAAGAAGGTTTTTTAGGGAGAGAAAAGAGAGACAGATTTATCATGACTATGATTCGGTATATTTATTCTAAGATTCAAATTTGTATTAGTATAACATCTGAATTATATCAACAAAATACTAAATCTTATTAATAAACTATTGAGCCAAAACAATAAAATGTATAATTATATTAATGAAAAACTGAATCTTAGCAATAAAATGATGGATCATAGTAATAAAAAATTCTTCTCCCTCTTCTCTCCTTTAATTTCCTTCTTTTTCGATCCTTCTGTTCCAGGGAGAAGGAAATTTAGAGAGAGAAGAGGGAGAAACAAATTGATTCAGTAGTTTGTTACTATGATTCGAAACTTTATTATCTATGATTTTTGAATCAAAGAAGCAAAATACTAAATCTATTAATAAAATATTGAATCATTGCATTAAAATGTAGAAATATAGTAATAAAATACTGAATTAATTTGACTTCTCCCTTTTCTCTGCCTAATTTTCATTATTTGTTATCCTTTTAATATATATATATATATATATATATATATATATATTGATGCGCCACCAGCGGTCGGTCAGGTTTTACCTTGCTGTTGGACCGACTACCAATGGCGTGTTGATATCGCGAAAAAAGTCATGTTTTTACTACCGATATCTCTCTCATTCTGGAACCATTCTTGGCATTTTAAACTAAAAAACAGTACAAATCAATGATATTATGCCAAGATGGTCAAAACAAGGTCGCACGATAAAAATCAAGCAAAACGAATGAAAAACGAAGATTCCACGCACGTTTGAAGATTCAAGGCATTAAAACGAGATTTCAAGACAAAAGTGCCCATCATCAACATCCATCTCATCTAAGATGTTCGTTTTCAAATTACAAATCCAACAGAAGAAGAATCAACGAAAACGGATAAAGAATGAAGATTCTACGCCCGCCGGAAGATCCAAATGATTCGTACGCAATATCTGGAGATAGGAAAAATATTTTTGGGATATCTTCACATCAAAGTCTTTGTTTTTGAATTGCGAATCCAACGCAAAAAGAATAAACACAAACGGACGCATAACGAAGAAAACACGCACGAATCAAGAAACGAGGCAACAGGCGACGAACCGGTGCGGGGGGTGCCAGCCGCCACCGGCCAGCCACCCCACCGCCGCCGGCTTCCACCAGGCTGCCGCCGACCGGCTGTCACCCGCATGGTTCACGCTTTTTGGTCCTTGCATGTACCCGGTGCTAGACCTTTGCGCAACTTTACGTACCACGTGTACCACCATTATGCAACTTTACGTACCTCGTGCCACCACCTTCACGTACCCGGTGCCACCACCTTTTCACTCCTTTTGCTAATGTGAGCCTAGGGATGCTAATGTGAGCCATATTTTCCCTATAAATACAGCCCCTAAGGCTTCATTTTCACACACACCATTCTTAGAACAATATACTTCTCTTAAGATATTGCTCCTACTTTCTTTCTATTTTCTTACTAAAAATTAGTTTTAGGCTAGTTTAGGAGCTTGTTTAGAATAGAAGGAAAGTACGGAACGCATTGTAAATCTTCGGTGTAAGCTTGGAATTGTGTCAATTAATTCAAGTCTACTTTCTCCCGCATTTAATCCTGGTGCTTTCTAATCTTTATCTATCTTAATTAATTACGTTTATATTGATTATGCTAGATATAGTTATTGCCATGATTAGAGAGTAGTATACTTGTTGTGTTTGTTTGCGATGTAGTTAATTAATTATGGGATGATTTATAATTAAATATTAAAGATCGGTAGTATCGCTTTGATCGTCTTATTGCATGTTCTTGTTTGATTGTTGCCTTAGGATCATCATAGTGGTAAAATATAAACGGTCTTAATTATCGTAAAGTAATATGATGGCCCCTATTCGATTGTTATTCGATATATACTGGAAACACTTCAAGGTGGAGTACAAATGTATGGAAGTCGAGGAACGACCGAAGGTAGTCATATTACGAAATGGCACAATATTACGAAGTAATATGATGGCCCCTATTCGACTGTTATTCGATATAGTACTGGAAACACTTCAAGGTGGAGTACAAATGTATGGAAGTCGAGTAACGACCGAAGGTAGTTATATTACAGACTAACAAATAAAATGAGAAACCTAGTTTAATTAACCTTTCTAAATAGATTTTTAAACTTCAATTTAATCTATCGCCTTTCCACCAATAAACGTGATTACAAAGCCTTTTTAACGACGTCCAATTAAAAGGTAGTCAGTCATCTGTGTCAATATAATTTGTCTAAGGTATGAAACTATGGAACCACAAGGCTACATGGGGGATTATCATAGGACAAGACATGGTCAAGGTTTGAAGCGGCGGAACCACTTTAAGTGAGGAACGATGTGGATAATTAGGGGATTTATTCGGTAGTCTTAAGCAAGGGCTAGTTTAAAGTCATTAATGAACTTTTTAAATACATGAATCTTTTAGGATGACGATGAATCGTTATATGATTCAGTTATGTCTAGTACCTTAAGATTTTGTTGCCGTTCATATGAAAGTATTATTAAACCATAATCAAGATGTTGCTTATTATTCTAAATACTTTGTGATGTTACCATAACCTAGCTCCCGGTGTGACATGCTAATGGGATTTTAATTAGTATGGAATCTAGTGTTTACATCACGAGTATTTAAGATTAATAATTAAGAAATATCTTTCAACACAGTTTCTCCAAACATCATCCCATAACTTAATTAACAAAAGCTCAGCAAACACTATCTTTATTCTATCTATTATTCTTTTATTTTTATTTCGCTTTTATTTATTTGCCTAAGTTAATACAAAAACCAAAACTCCCCCACTATTTTATAAACCTTTCACTAGTTTGAAAGCCCTCATCTGCCACGCCTTAGTTTCAATTCAGTCGGTTTGAAGAACGACTCTAGGTCATACCTACCACTTGCTCACCCTTAGGATTAGCATTGTTAGGGAAAACTTAGGCCCCGCAATTACAAATTTAAAACACCCACTGATGCCCGTCGTCAGTAGCCGGTGCAACGACAAGGGTTGAAATCCTTACCGACCGCTGGTGGCGCATCAAGTTTTTGGCGCCGCTGCCGGGGAACCAACTGTACGATCCTTAGACGTTAAGACGAACTTACTTACTAGTGAACCTTTAGGATTCCTTCGACCCCTACGTCTTTCTTTATTTTTCCTTCCTTTTACCACTTTTAGAAATGACCACCCCTATCCATTCAACTAGTCAATCACCTGCCAATGAGACTATGACTGCTGCATGTATAACTCTCGCTGAAGACTCTAAACCTTTGATTGAAGGTCGAGGAGGACCAATCGTCTATCCGGAAACCGATAGTACTTCATTTGAATTAAAGCCCCACATTGTTCAGTTAGTCCAAAACCTCTGTCAATTCCGTGGCCAACCAAATGATGATCCCAACTCCCACCTTGACAAATTCGTTTCCTTATCCCATTCCTTTAAGCCGATTGGGGTTAATCAGGACATAGTCTATCTATATATATTCCCCTATTCACTCACTCTCAATGCACAAACCTGGTTTGAGGAACTAGAAATCAACTCTATAACCTCTTGGGTAGAATTAGCAACCAAATTTTTGGCCAAATATTTCCCCCCATCAAAACAAGCCACGTTTAGGTTCAACATCATAAACTTCCGCCAAGTTCACGATGAATCAATCTACGATGCATGGGAACGCTTTAAGAAATTGATTAAGAAATGTCCAAATCATCGTTTTGAGCGCTCAGACCAGTTGCGCATTTTCTACAATGGTCTCTTCCCACATCACCGTCCTTTACTTGATACCGCCTCTCAAGGCAGTTTTATGAACTGTACGGCCGATGACGCTTGGAGCCTTATTGTGAAAATGACAATACACAACCATGACTGGAACAGTGAAAATCACCCATCACTAGTGAATTCACCTACTACAATCGGGAATGAAGCTATCAAAACTCTCGCTCAGCAAGTGGAAGAACTAACCAAAGAGATCAAGGAATTGAAAAGTCAAAAACAACAAGTCTGTCAAGTTCAAACCTGCCTTGATTGTGCTAATCCGAACCACTCAGCCCTAATTGCTCAGTCTCATCTAACTTCACCCAATACTAACCCTTCTTTTAACCCACCTAGGAATAGCCCACTAACTTACCAACCTCAACCTTTGGAACCCTCTTCCTCACAAATCTATAGTTTTGATGACACCCTGATACAAGTCATTCAAGGACTCTCAGCTAGACAAGACCAAACTGATATCATCTTAAGAGAGCATTTGACTTTGTTAAAAGCTTTAGAATCCCAATTAGGACAATTAGCACAGCGTATTAACGCTAAACCTCAGGATAGTCCAACTAGTTGCCGTAAGGAGGCTTCCCACATTCAAGACTCTCAGGTAGCACATAGCCCACCTATGATTTCTTCTCCGGTGAAGGAACCACCTATTGTCCCATCGACAATAGATTTAGAGTCTACACCAAACAGGAAAGTAAACATTCCATTTCCGGCTCGTCTTAAACAACGACCCGACAAGCTTAAGTCTATTAAAATTGATAGGAAATTCCTAGATACCACCTCTGAAGTTCACTCCAAAAAGTACTTCAGAAGAGTTCTTACAACCAAGGATAAGGTACCCGAAGTACTCAATGTTCCGCTGAACGAGGAATGTTCAGCTATCTTGAAAAATATCATTCCAGAAAAACTCGGAGACATCGGACGTTTTACTCTCCCCTGTTCTATCTACAATTCAGGCATTATCTGTTCTCTTGCCGATTTAGGAGCTAGTGTCAATCTTATGCCATACTCTCTTTTTAAGAGGCTTGAGTTAGAAAATCTCCGACTTACCAAAATGACCATACAGCTTGCTGACTGATGTGTGCTAAGTATAGGCAATTATAATCACAAGTTTTAATTAAGGAAATACTAAATAATACTATCACACAATTCAGGCAAGTGTTATCCTGATCATAGAATATAGTTTTATAAGTAAGTCCAGATTCGAACACAGGGAACGTGATTTAATCTATAACTAACTATTTATTTATCCTAATTACAAGTATTACAAATATACAAGTTCACAATTATAAACAATAATATACAATAATATATAAGATGGGGGAACGTTTTAGTTCCGATCGAACATATGTTTAATTGATACCAATTCTTTAATAGATAAGTTTAAAGGAACAACTTTAAGAATACTAAATTGGATAGAAGATTATAACTATTATAACTATTATTTATTACACTTATTATATCAATTTATGTCTATTTGCGTGTTGGCTATTATTATTGTGATTTACTAATGTAGAAAACCTCAAAGGTTATGACAATTCTCATATAGCAATACAGTCAAAGGTTATGTAAAGTATCACTATTTATTAAGATCTATCAACATATTATTGATGCAATTCCAGGGTCGGTCGAATCATAATGCTACTTAACATCTAATAAAACATAAATTACTTAATTTAAAAACCCAAAAGGTTAGTGAGTTTATCTATAAATCAGTTAATTATGATTATTAACATAATATAACACATAATTCTTGCATAACAATATTCAATAATATAGTTCCAACATAAACATATAATTCATATAATAAACATAAGAAACATATATTTAAACATTCATAATGAAAATCTAATAAGCAATTAATTCAAATAAACAATATCCATAGTAACCCAAAAGGTTAGTGAAGCTACAAGGATAAAGAAACCGAACCAATTGACGAACTAGCTCTTCCTAAGGTTGAAAACCTTCAAACCCTAGCTCCTTAGCCTCCAAATTCGCACCTAAAGTCGACCTTAAACCTTAATATTCGACTTTTAATTCTAAGAATCGTATATCGTTTAATCAAAACTAAGCCCCTATTTATACTAATCCTGGCCGACCCTCCAACCGCCGGTTGGGACCTCCAACCGCCGGTTGGAGTTAATTGAGTATTACTCCAACTCTGCGCATTATCCACCGCCTTGAACCTTTAGCCCCAACCGCCGGTTGGGCAATCCAACCGCCGGTTGGACTTAAATTCCAGAAAATTCCAAAAACGGCTTGGGCTTCAAATTGGGCTTATCTTTCTTCCTTAAACGGATTCACTTGTTTTCTCGGCCCAAATCTTTAATATTATCATTTTAGTCTTCATTTCTTTAAGGTTTAGATCTTCTTTTCTTCAATTGCTTTAATTTCTTCAGTTTCAGTCTTATTTTCGTTCTCTTTTCTCCAATCTTCAATTAAAATACATTTCTGCAAATATTAACAAAATAAGTATCTAAAATCATATAAATGCATAAAATGTATACAAATATAGGGATAAATTACTATAAAATATAGTATCTATTTGATGCTTATCACTGACCATTCGTTCAAATACCCTAAGGGAATAGCTGAAAATGTTTTAGTTAGGATTGACAAATTTCTTTACCCAGCAGATTTTGAAGTAATGGATATGCAGGAAGACGTACACATCCCAATCATACTATGAAGACCTTTCATGAATACGGCCAAGGCAATCATCAACGTCTTTGCACAAACCATTAGCTTGCAGTCTCAGGGAGAAACCATCACTTTCCATATCGACAACCCAAACCCTGGAGAGCAAGCCGATATATACATGATCTCCATGAACAAGACCGCGTTGGACAAAGAAACTGCAAAGCCCACAACTGAAAGGAAATCTAGCATGGAAATGGCAATCATGCCATATTTCCCGATTGACCTTCGACGAATGGTACAAGAGATGAAACATGCATCTCCATTAGTGAAAAACTCAACGATGGAAGAAATTGGGTTGAGAAAGATGGAAAAAGAAAACAAAAGCAGCATATCGCCAATTAATCCATTTACCACTGAAGGAATGGCGGGAAGTAACCACGACCATCCTAAGAGAAGAGAAACACTGGAGGAATATTCAAAACGCACAAGATACCAACCGCAAACCATCATAGATCACAAAGTGCTCGAAGAATTGATCCAAAGATTTGACAAAGTAGTAGGAGGAATAAGCGGCGTAGTCAACATGTTGGCTCTTTCCCTTGCTGAGCTGCAATTCTGTCAACAACAGAAACGGACTTACGCTAGGATCTACAATGCCTTTAAAAGATCTAACATCCCATTCACCTCAACACAATGGGAGATGTTAGGATCCATTAGAGCACATATGAAAGAGACTACTGGACATCCGAGCAGTCGTGCTGATATTTCAATGATGAATGACCTCACATCATTGCTTAACTTGCTAAGTAGAGAAGATCACCTCAGTTCCAAGGAAAGCGGGTCTATGGTTATCAACTCCACTATTGAAAAACAAGTTGAGTTATTGATTGAAGAACTTAGTGATCTTGTTTGGGAGGAATCAAGGCGCGAACGACCTTTTAGGGCCGTACATGATTCACTACTTGATATCACTACTTTTGTTACGATCCATCTAGGGGAAATTCAACAACGGAAAAGTAACTCTAGAACAAAGTTCATATTCTACTCAGGATGCAAGGAGATACTTCGTCAGCTTACTCTAGTTTTCTCAGAATCCGACTTTCCATTCAACAACCATCAACTCCAGTAAATAGAGGACCTGTGCACATCCATCAGAAGATTCAACGGAGACCCAAAGACCGAGAATTATGAAGACATAAAACTGCAATTCTTGGTGTTTGTATGCTCTCTCTGGCAAAACCCACCGCCAAGAGAGGTTGCTAAGACAGACACAACCACCATGACCGACCCTAGTGGACCTATCACTAAAGCAGTAGATTACATCACCTTCGGACTTCACGGCCTTGCGAGGATAACTTCAGAGCATCTTCAAAACTACAAGGCAGAATCGAGAGATGGTCCATTTGAATTAGTTACGACAATAGTCAACCATTTCATGAGAATCTATCCACCTCGATACACTTTTCCGCAACCTAGGGCCCACAACATCAACGGGAATCCCATGGATGAATCCATCTCCATCGAGCTAGGAGAGAAGAAGTCGAGCTCTTGACTTTAAAAGAGCGCTTCTCGGGAGGCAACCTGTGTTTACATTTATGCAATTTTACATTCCAAGAAGTGATGAAGTCTCCGACTATCTTTCACACTTGGATATACGAAGAAGACCGACGCATCAAGTTTTTGGCGCCGCATTAAACATTAAGTTTTTGGCACTAGAATTAAGAAAAGTATATCCAACGTGTTCACACCTACGAGACAAATCACAAAAGACTTGAAGAAATCGGAGCACACAACAACAACGAAGGGACTCTACGGAAAAGTCGGCAATCATGTGCTTCGGAGCACTCCTCATCATCACCTACAAGCCACATATATAAATGGGGAGTACTTCTGTTCTAATCTCTTTTTCGTTATAAATATACCATATCCACTATGCTTATCACTAAGTGTGGGATTCAAACCCAACACACACTGCTGAAAGAATACGTCTTAGATGTTTCAATTCTTAAGTGTGTGATTTTACCCCAATCAGAGCTTAGAATAACATTGAGGACGATGTTCCTTTAAGTGTGGGATAGCAGTAGTTACACTACTGTAAAATGGATAATGGTATATGCTTGAATCTAAACTCGTTGCTCTTTAGACCATCCTTCTCCAATAAGCAAACATTTTTTTTCAAAATTGAGTTAAAAATATGTTAAAAATGAAAAATTTTTGACAAAATAATTTACTTTGGGGAAAAGGATAAATAAAATACAAATTCTTTTGAGAAATTAGGGTAGTAATCCCATAAAGAGCATCGCGTGACTAGGCACACAACAAACCAACTTTCTATTAGTGAGGTACCCTGAGCCATATAAAGTATTCATTTTTAATGCTTCACTTCTTTGATTCTTGAGTGTGCCGATGTATACGTTTAGAATCAGAACTTGCTCCTGTTATGCATTTCGAATCCGAATTGGTGAATGAAAAGGAGATTGAATCACATCATTCTAAAACCCATCCATACACCCAAACACCCAAAAATAGACATTACCCCTGCTTTCTCAAAAGCAACCCCCAAACTTTAATATAAAGTTCCAAAGATGAAAGAAGAGAAATCGCAAGGAGATGACGTCGAAAAAAAAAGAAAAAGAGAAAAGAAGTTCAAGAAGAAAAATTTGAAGAAAAAGAAAATCAATTGGAGAAAAAGACTCCTCCCGCAAACACCAAAAGAAAAAGGGCGTCAATCCTCCCAAAAATTCCAACTTCAACAAAAAGAGACCCACGAAAAACCCAACAAAACCTCCTCTCATATCACCAACACTTCACTTCGAAAAACCCTGCATCACTTCCCTTAGAATGATTGTGGCTAGATCGACTTCGCGCACACCAAAAGGGTAATGATTTGATTCTCGATCAAGCCTATGACGATAAACGATACATGACTGGCGTTCTGAGTGATGGATAATATTAGAATAGGAAACCCTAAGCACTTTGAGTGATTTGAGTGACCACCTTGAGAGGATCGCCTAGTCATATATCCAAGATCAAAGATCAAAAGCATGCTCCCAAAGATTACAACCTTGTTTTCAAAGAACAAATATTTCATTTTTTCCAAAACCCCCTTTGGTAAAAAGTTCCGCCTCAAAATATTTCATCATCTTCTTATTTTTAACCATGTTGAAATTCAAGTTTTCTTGAGGACAAGCAAAGTTCTAAGTGTGGGATACTTGATATCGCGTAAAAAGTCATATTTTTACTACCGATATCTCTCTCATTCTGGAATGATTCTTGGCATTTTAAACTCAAAAACAGTACAAATCAATGATATTATGCCAAGATGGTCAAAACAAGGTTGCACGACAAAAACCAAGCAAAACGAATGAAAAACGAAGATTCCACGCACGTTTGAAGATTCAAGGCATCAAAACGAGATTTCAAGACAAAAGTGCCCATCATCAACATCCATCTCATCTAAGATATTCGTTTTCAATTACAAATCCAACAGAAGAAGAAACAACGAAAATGGATAAAGAATGAAGATTCTACGCCCGCCGGAAGTTCCAAATGATTCGTATGCGATATCTGGAGATAGGAAACATATTTTTGGGATATCTTTACATCAAAGTCTTCGTTTTTGAATTGTGAATCCAACGCAAAAAGAATCAACGCAAACGGACGCATAACGAAGAAAACACGCACGAATCAAGAAACGAGGCAACAGGCGACGAACCGGTGCGGGGGGTTGCCAGCCGCCACCGGCCAGCCACCCCACCGCCGCCGGCTGCCACCAGGCCACCGCCGGCCGGCTGTAACCAGCACGGTTCGCGCTTTTTGGTCCTTGCGTGTACCCGGTGCTAGACCTTTCCGCAAATTTACGTACCTCGTGCACCACCTTTACGCAACTTTACGTACCTCATGCCACCACCTTCACGTACCCGGTGCCACCACCTTTTCACTCCTTTTGCTAATGTGAGCCTAGGGATGCTAATGTGAGCCATATTTTCCCTATAAATACAGCCCCTAAGGCTTCATTTTCACACACACCATTCTTAGAACAATATACTTCTCTTAAGATATTGCTCCTACTTTCTTTCTATTTTCTTACTAAAAATTAGTTTTAGGCTAGTTTAGGAGCTTGTTTAGAATAGAAGGAAAGTAGGAACGCATTGTAAATCTTCGGTGTAAGCTTGGAACTGTGTCAATTAATTCAAGTCTACTTTCTCCCGCATTTAATCCTGGTGCTTTCTAATCCTTATCTATCTTAATTAATTACGTTTATATTGATTATGCTAGATTTAGTTATTGCCATGATTAGAGAGTAGTATACTTGTGTTTGTTTGCGATGTAGTTAATTAATTATGGGACGATTTATAATTAAATATTAAAGATCGGTAGTATCGCTTTGATCGTCTTATTGCATGTTCTTGTTTGATTGTTGCCTTAGGATCATCATAGTGGTTAAATATAAATAGTCTTAATTATCGTAAAGTAATATGATGGCCCCTATTCGACTGTTATTCGATATAGTACTGGAAACACTTCAAGGTGGAGTACAAAAGTATGGAAGTTGAGGAACGACCGAAGGTAGTCATATTACAAAACGGCACAATATTACGAAGTAATATGATGGTCCCTATTCGACTGTTATTCGATATAGTACTGGAAACACTTCAAGGTGGAGTACAAATGTATGGAAGTCGAGTAACGAACGAAGGTAGTTATATTACGGAATAACATATAAAATGAGAAACCTAGTTTAATTAACCTTTCTAAATAGACTTTTAAACTTCAATTTAATCTATCACCTTTCCACCAATAAACATGATTACAACACCTTTTTAACGATGTCCAATTAAAAGGTAGTCAGTCATCTGTGTCAATATAATTTGTCAAAAGTATGAAACTATGGAACCACAAGGCTACATGGGAGATTATCATAGGACAAGACATGGTCAAGGTTTGAAGCGGCGGAACCACTTTAAGTGAGGAACGATGTGGATAATTAGGGGATTTATTCGGTTGTCTTAAGCAAGGGCTAGTTTAAAGTCATTAATGAACTTTTTAAATACATGAATCTTTTAGGATGACGAGGAATTGTTATATGATTTAGTCATGTCTAGTACCTTAAGATTTTGTTCCCGTTCATATGATATATTATTAAACCATAATCAAGATTTTGCTTATTATTCTAAATACTTTGTGATGTTACCATAACCTAGCTCCCGGTGTGATATGCTAATGGGATTTTAATTAGTAGGGAATCTAGTGTTTACATCACGAGTATTCAAGATTAATAATTAACAAATATCTTTCAACACAGTTTCTCCAAATATCATCCCATAACTTAATTAACGAAATCTCAGCAAACACTATCTTTATTCTATCTATTATTCTTTTATTTTTATTTCGCTTTTATTTATTTGCCTAAGTTAATACAAAAACCAAAACTCCCCCACTATTTTATCAACCCTTCACTGGTTTGAAAGCCCTCATCTGCCACTCCTTAGTTTCAATTCAGTCGGTTTGAAGAACGACTCTAGGTCATACCTACCACTTGCTCACCCTTAGGATTAGCATTGTTAGGGAAAACTTAGGCCCCACAATTACAAATTTAAAACACCCACTGATGCCCGTCGCCAGTAGCTTGTGCAACGACAAGGGTTGAAATCCTTACCGACCGCTGGTGGCGCATCACTGTCGGTGTAGAGTTTTAAATTTGTAAATGCGGGGCCTAAGTTTACTAGTACTAAGGGTGTATAGCAACAAGTATGACCTAAGCTCGTTCTTTAAAATCAATTGTATTGTGAAATAAAGTAATCACGATGTCCGATTCAAACTAGTGAAGAGTTTTTATAAAATAGTTGGGAATTTGTTTTTGTTTGTTTTCTAATTTATACTACTAATTTAAACTATGCAATAAAGTAAAATAAATGGAAAGCAGTCAGGATAAAGGGGGTATTTGTTGCGACTTCATTAGCCTTGCATTGGGATGATGTTTTAGTTTAAGTTATGAAAACGTCTTTATAAAGATTTGTTTTTTATTTGTATTAAGTATTTATGGTGTAAGCATTAGCACCCTACTGATCGATTGCTCAATTAGCATGTCACTGAGTACTACGCTATTATGATTCTGATCGAAGGAGGTTGTTCGACTCTCAACATTGCCCTTTTGACGGAACAATGACCCTTTTCTGGAATACAAAGATTCCTGGGTGCATGAATAGAGTAACAGACCCACTAACGGTCTGATCGTTCTTAACACCACAGTAATACTCAATTGAATAGAACATTTAAGGTTAAGACATGGTTGGTGTTTGATTACTTTCCATCAATGGTTATGTAGAATCCAAAGGTGATAGACAAGGATTAGAATACTTAATGATTCAACGTCTTCCTTTCTGGATTCATAAACTAAGTTTGTAGTTTATAATAGAATTTCTCCATTTATGATTTAAACCAACCCTCACTTGATATTTGATGAACACCAAAATGTACTAGATTATAGTACTAATTACCCCCTTGTTCAATAGATTTCTTATGCTATTTATTTGAATATGATACTTATTTTGTTCATATGTGCATTTAGGAGTTAATAGGAATTTGAATTGGAAAAGAGGCAGAAAACGAGCAAATATTGAAGGAAGGAGAGCTAAAAAGTTGAAGTTTTGTGAGAGAAATTCGAAATGGTGAAAAGTTGGATTTTCTCATCCATACGGCGTATGGAATTTCCATACGGCGTATGGATCATGTGAGCCGGACTAACAGATAGCGGGCCGTGTCTGTTGGGCTTTATCAATCCATACGGCATATGGAATTTCCATATGGCGTATGGATTAATTCGACAGAATTCCTTAAAAACCCTAATTCACTTCATTTTTAGGGTTATCACTTATCATTTCTCTTGAGCCATTTTTCAACCATTCCATCCTTATTTTCAGAGCATTTTGACCATAGAAAGCAAGAAGAATTGTAGTCTTTTTGATTGTTCATTCGTATCTTCGGTTTCTCGGTTCGAATACGTTATTCCTTTTCATTTGATTATGATTTCGATTTCATATTTCGGTCTGAGTTTCTGTAATAATATGAGTAGCTAAACTTTATATGTATTTACTTGGATGATGATACTTAGATGATGGTTTGATTATTGATTTGCGAACGATATTGGATTTTATGAATGTTTATGTGTTTATTTGATAATCCTTGGTTATTGATTGATTATTGTTGATTACCTAACGTGGTTTCTTGATTGATTGAGATTGAGTTCCATTTGGTTAAGAGATTATTGATAATTGTTGGTTTCGGTTAGCAATTATTGCTAAATAGATTGAGTTTGATAGGTTAGGGTTAATAATCGATATTAATCATTAATGAACAAGATAACTATCATTAGTTATAGACTTTGTTGATTCAAGTCACAAAAGTAAATCACATGAACGGCGTAGGTTTAATTTAGAACACAATTCGGTGGGCAACGTTAGTTGAATAAATTGCGTGTTGAAGACAACCTTGTGTCTTTCTTAATTGTGTTAGATTAACTTACCTTGGAAAGGGAATTGTCTTATTTATCATATCGTAATAAAATCCATTGTTTGAGCAAATCAATAAAGTGATAACCGGAATCTAAGGAAAGTAATCTAAGTGAATACATTTCTTCCATCATTTGAATCAAGTATTATTATTTGATTAATTGTTTTTATAGTTCTTATTTCTTCTACATTATTTAATTTAAAGTTTTATTCATATTTCATAATTGTTAGTCAATTGTTCATTCGGAACTAAAACGCCCCTTTTGTTTTATTTGAATTATTATTTTAATCATTTTAAACAATTTCCATCTTGTTAGAATTGACATCCATTCCTTGTGTTTGATCCGGACCTATCGTACTACACTATTATGCGATCAGGTATTCTTGCCTGAGTTGTGTATTAGCAAGTAAGGTAATTTCCATTTTTAAAACTAAGCCTCGTTTACACGACATCAAGTTTTTGGCACCGCTGCCGGGGAGCGGTTTGATTTGAGTCAATAATTTGGAGGTTGTTTAGTTGTTTAATTGTCTAGTTGTGATTTACCTTTAGGTTGTCGGTTTTAAAGTGTGTTTTTGTTTAAAATTCCGTCTGTTCATACTTTTTCTTTTAACTAAAGTCAGGATAGTTAGTATTAAGCTGCGTTACCTAAGTAACATTTTCTACTGACTTGGTAAGTTTATTGCAGGACGTTTATGAACCGAACATCGGATCCTAACCCTGCCGTTCTGTTTGAAGAACCCGAACGCACGTTTCATCAAAGATTACGCACGTATTCCGCACCACCCTATTCACCAATAATCAACCCATTTCCGAACGAAGAGGACGAGATATTTGATTACAATTTTCACATACCACTGGCTTCCAATTACAATTCGGATTTCGAGGACGAATTCGGAGAGTATCGCGGAAGATCACCAACCGAGTATCCCAGCGATCAATCGGAACCAGATCTCGACATGGCGGATGACATTGCCAACATGACTCTCGAGCAGTATTCAAGCTGAATGCGCACCGATCTTGGGCCCGGAGTAGTGAGGCCTGCCATTGCGTGAGAAGTGGAGTTCGAAATCAAGGGACAGTTCCTCAAGGAGCTTAGAGAGAACCTTTTTCTAGGCGAAGAAAAGGAAGATGCTAACGAGCACGTCGAGAAGATCCTGGAAATCTCCGATATGTTCAACGTTCCCAACGTTACACGCGATCAAGTCATGCTCCGAGTGTTCCCAATAACACTAAAGGGAGCCGCTAAGAGATGGATTTCAAATGAACCAGCTGGATCCATCACCACGTGGGAAGATCTGCTCACGAAATTCCTGAAGATGTATTGCCCGCCATCCAAAACATCGAAGATGATTGACGAGATTAGGAATTTCAAGCAAGACATTGACGAGTCACTTCACCAAGCGTGGGAAAGATACAAGGATTTGATGCATAGGTGCCCACAACACGACCTAAACGATCAATAAATCGTGATGGTATTCTACAAAGGAGTGGATCGTGCCACAAGACAGCAATTGGATGCTCAAGGATCTCTACCGAAGAAGATTCCAAGAGATGCTTTAGAGGCAATTAGTGACCAAGCAAAGCATTCTCAGCTTTGGGACGATGGAACCAGTCGGAGAAAGAGGTCGGTTAGCAATGAGGATGGACTCGCCACCATCACTGCTAAGCTTGACAGCATGGGAAGAGATATAAAGAAGGTAACCGAGACTGTTCATGCAATCCAAGTAGAGTGTGATAACTGTGGAGGAACGCATCTGATATCGCGTAAAAAGTCACGTTTTTGCTACCGATATCTCTCTCATTCTAGAATGATTCTTGGCATATTGAACTCAAATACGATTCAAATCAGTGATATTATGCTGAGATGGTCAAAACAAGGTTGCACGATAAAAATCAAGCAAAACGGATGAAAAATGAAGATTCCACGCACAATTAAATTCAAGGCATCAAAACAAGATTTAGAGACAAAGTGCCCACCACTGAGATTTCTCTTATCCAAGATGTTCGTTTTCAAAATACGAATCCAACAGAAGAAGAATAGGCAAAAATGGATGAAGAATGAAGATTCTACGCACGCCGGAAGATTCAAACGATTTGTACAACACATCTAAAGTTCAGAGACATATTTTTTGAATTTCTTTTCATCAAAGTCTTTGTTTTTGAAAAGCGAATCCAATAAAAAAAGAATTGATGCAAACAGATGCATAACGAAGAAAACACGCACGAATCAAGAAACGGAGCAAAAGACGGTGAACCGGGGCGGCATGCCACCAGCCGCCGCCGGCTACCAGCCAGCCGCCGCTGGCCAGCAGGGTGGCGGTGCCGGCCACCTGCCCCCATCCCAATTCCGCTTTTTGGTCCTTGCGTGTACCCGGTGCCACACCTTTACACGATTGTACGTACCCGGTGCCACACCTTTACGCAATTGTACATACCTGGTGCACCACCTTTTTCACCTTTTGCTAAAGTGCTCCTCAAGTTGCTAACGTGAGCCGGATTTCACCTATAAATAGGAGGCACGAGACTTTATTTCAAGACACACCTTACACACCATTCTTAGAATGATATACTTCTCTTAAGATATTGTTTCTACTTTCTTTCTATTTTCTTACTAAAAATTAGTTTTAGGCTAGTTTAGGAGTTTGTTTAGAATAGAAGGAAAGTACAGAACGCATTGTAAATCTTCGGTGTAAGCTTGGAATTGTGTCAATTAATTCAAGTCTACTTTCTCCCGCATTTAATCCTAGTGCTTTCTAATCCTTATCTATCTTAATTAATTACGTTTATATTGATTATGCTAGATTTAGTTATTGCCATGATTAGAGAGTAGTATACATGTTGTGTTTGCTTGCGATGTAGTTAATTAATTATGGTATGATTTATAATATAATATCTATTGCTTTGATCGTCTTACTACATATTCTTGTTTGATTGTTGCCTTAGGATCATCATAGTGGTAAAATATAAACGGTTTTAATTATCGTAAAGTAATATGATGACCCCTATTCGACTGTTACTCGATATAGTACTGGAAACACTTCAAGGTGGAGTACAAATGTATGGAAGTCGAGGAACGACCAAAGGTAGTCATATTACGAAATGGTACAATATTACGAAGTAATATGATGGCCCCTAACTGTTATTCGATATAGTACTGGAAACACTTCAAGGTGGAGTACAAATGTATGGAAGTCGAGTAACGACCGAAGGTAGTTATATTACGGACTAACATATAAAATGAGAAACCTAGTTTAATTAACCTTTCTAAATAGACTTTTAAACTTCAAATTAATCTAATCGCCTTTCCACCAATAAATGTGATTACAACACCTTTTTAACGACCTCCAATTGAAAGGTAGTCAGTCATCTATGTCAATATAATTTGTCAAAGGTATGAAACTATGAAACCGCAAGGCTACATGGGGGATTATCGTAGGACAAGACATGGCCAAGGTTTGAAGTGGCGGAACCACTTTAACTGAGGAACGCTGTGGATAATTAGGGGATTTATTGGGTAGTCTTAAGCAAGGGCTAGTTTAAAGTCATAAATGAACTTTTTAAATATACGAATCTGTTAGGATGACGAGGAATCGTTATATGATTCAGTTATGTTTAGTACCTTAAGATTTTATTCCCGTTCATATGAAAGTATTATTAAACCATAATTAAGACTTTGCTTATTATTCTAAATACTTTATAATGTTACCTTAACCTAGCTCCCGGTGTGACATGCTAATGGAATTTTAATTAGTAGGGAATCTAGTGTTTACATCACGAGTATTCAAGAATAATAATTAACAAATATCTTTCAACACAGTTTCTCCAAACATCATCCCATAACTTAATTAACGAAGTCTTGGCAAACACTATCGTTATCTTATATGCTTTATCATTTATTTTAATTTCGCTTTTATTTATTTATTTACTTGCCTAAGTTAGTTAATAGAAAAACCAAAAATCTCCCACTATTTTATAAGCCCTTCACTAATTTGAAAGCCCTCATCTACCACGCCTTAGTTTCAATTAAGTCGGTTTGAAGAACGACTCTAGGTCATACCTACCACTTGCTCACCCTTAGGATTAGCATTGTTAGGGAAAACTTAGACCCCACTATTACAAATTTAAAACACCCACTGATGCCCATCGCCAGTAGCCGGTGCAACGACAAGGGTAAAATCCTTACCGACCACTGGTGACACATTAAGTTTTTGGCGCCGCTGCCGGGGAACCAACTGTATGATCCTTAGGCGTTAAGAGGAACTTACTTACTATTGAACCTTTAGGATTTTTTTTAGACCCCTACGTCTTTCTTTATTTTTCCTTCCTTTTACCACTTTTAGAAATGACCACCCCTATCCTTTCAACTAGTTAACCACCTGCCAACGAGACTATGACAACTGCACGTATCACTCTCGCTGAAGACTCTAAACCTTTGATTGAAGGTCGAGGAGGACCAATTGTCTATCCGGAAATTGGTAGAGGATCATTTGAATTAAAGCCCCACATTGTTTAGTTAGTTCAAAACCTCTGTCAATTCCGTGACCTACCAAATGATGATCCCAACTCCCACCTTGACAAATTCATTTCCTTATCCAACTCTTTTAAACCAATTGGGGTTAATCAAGACATTGCCTATCTATACCTATTTCCCTATTCACTCACTCTCAATGCACAAACCTGGTTTGAGGAACTAGAGATTAACTCTATAACCTCTTGGGTAGAATTAGCCACCAAATTTTTGACCAAATATTTCCCCCCATCAAAACAAGCCACGTTTAGGTCCAACATCATAAACTTCCGTCAAGTGCATGATGAATCAATCTACGATGCATGGGAACGCTTTAAGGGATTGCTTAAGAAATGTCCAAATCATCGATTTGAGCGCTCAGACCAGTTGCGCATTTTCTACAATGGTCTCTTCCCACAATCGTCCTTTACTTGATACCGCCTCTCAAGGCAGTTTTATGAACTGTACGGCCGATGACACTTGGAGCCTTATTGAGAAAATGACAATACACAACCATGACTGGAACAGTGAAAATCACCCCTCACTTGTGAATTCACCTACTACACTCGGAAATGAAGCTATCAAAACTCTCACTCAGCAAGTGGCAAACCTAACCAAGGAGATTAAGGAATTGAAAAGTCAACAACCACAAGTCTGTCAAGTTCAAACCTGCCTTAATTGTGTTATCTGAACCACTCAGCCCAAATTCCTCAGTCTCATCTAACTTCACCCAATACTAACCCTTCTCTTAACCCACCTAGGAATAGCCCACCAGCTTACCAATTCCAACTTTCCGAACTCTCTTCCTCACAAACCTCTAGTTTTGATGACACCCTGATAAAAGTCATTGAAGGAATCTCAGCTAGACATGACCAAGTTGATCTCATCTTAAGAGATCAACTAACTTTGTTAAAATCTTTCGAATCCCAATTAGGACAATTAGCACAATGTATTAATGCTAAACCTCAAGATAGTCCAACTAGTTGCTATAAGGAGGCTTCCCACATTCAAGACTCTCAGGTAGCACATAGCCCACCTACGATTTCTTCTCCGGTGAAGGAACCACCTATTGTCCCATCGATAATAGATTTAGAGTCTACACCAAATAGGAAAGTAAACATTCCATTTCCGGATAGTCTTAAACAACGACCCGACAAGCTTAAGTCTTTTAAGCTTGATAGGAAATTCCTAGATACCGTATCTGAAGTTCCTTCCAAAAAGTACTACAGAAGACTTCTTACAACCAAGGATAAGGTACTCGAAGTACCCAATGTCCCGCTGAATGAGGTATGTTCAGCTATCTTGAAAAATACCATTCCAGAAAAACTCGGAGACACCGAACGTTTTACTCTCCCCTGTTCTATCTACAATTCAGGCATCATATGTTCTCTTGCCGATTTAGGAGCTAGTGTTAACCTTATGTCATACTCGCTTTCCAAGAGGCTTGAGTTAGAAAATCTTCGACCTACCAAAATGACCATACAGCTTGATGACCACTCGGTCAAATACCCTAAGGGAATAGCTGAAAATGTTTTAGTACGGATTGACAAATTTCTTTACCCAGCAGATTTTGTAGTAATGGATATGCAAGAAAACGTACACATCCTAATCATACTAGGAAGACCTTTTATGAATACGGCCAAGGCAATCATCAACGTCTTCGTACAAACCATCAGCTTGCAGTCTCAGGGAGAAACCATCGCCTTTCATATCGACAATCCTAACGCTGGAGAGCAAGCCGATATGTACATGATCTCCATGAACAAGACCACAGAGGACAAAGAAACTGCAAGGTCAACAAGTGAAAGTAAATCTTGTAAGGAAATGGCAATCATGCCATATTTCCCGATTGACCTCCGATGAATAGGACAAGAGATGAAAAAAGCATCTCCATCAAACAAACCAACGATTGAAGAAATAATCGGAAAGAGAAAGATGGAAAAAGAAAACAAAAGAAGCATACTGCCAACCAATCTATTTACCCATGAAGAAATGGCGGGAAGTAACCACGACCATCCTACGAGAAGAGAAACACTGGAGGAATAATCCAAACGCATAAGATACCAACCGAAAACCATCATAGATCACAAAGTGCACGAAGAATTGATCCAAAGATTTGACAAAGTAGTAGGAGGAATAAGCGGCGTAGTCAACATGCTGGCTCTTTCCCCTGCTGAACTGCAATTCTGTCAACAACAGAAACGGACTTACGCTAGATACTACAATGCCCTTAATATATCTAACATCCCATTCAACTCAACGCAATAGGAGATGTTAGGATCCATTAGAGCGCATATGAAAGAGACTACTGGACATCCGAGCAGTCATGCCAACATCTTGACAATGAATGACCTCACATCATTGCTTGACTTGTTAAACAGAGAAGATCACCTTTGTTCCAAAGGAAGCGGATTGACGCGCCACCAACCATCACGCATCGTCAACGCGACCGTATGGCAGCACATCGGTGTATGTTTTAAAATTTATATTTTGCTGGGCTCAAACTATGCTAGCTACCTACCTTGTAGGTAAGGTGGCAAGTATAACTCGAGTGTCGTCCAAAATCGGAATGAATTGAATTGAATTGGAATCTACCAAAGATAACTTGACAATAGGATGGGTATAGAAACGAGGTAGGTATGGGTTTGGTTTTATCTAATCTAATCTAAAGACAGAAATTAAAATGCAGGAAAGTAAACGAGAATATAAGCAGCAGGTAGAGAGTGATTGCTGAAACTTTGACGATTAGGGTTTCAAGATGATATTATATTGATGATAGGTGATTACTCTAGCTAAGAATCTTCTAAACGGTCGGTGTAAACACTAGGACCCTACGTTTAGGTGTAACCCTAAAGCATATGTCACTGAATCCTAGGCTATCCTGATTTTGATCAGATGGGACTGTCTTCAGACCCACCTCACCGTCTCTTTCGGAGACCAAGCAGCTTTCTAAATGGAGTTAAGGAATAAGGCGATAGTCCACAACACTGACTTTTCTTAACACCTATGTCTATCTAATTTGAACAGAGTAATACTGGTTGTATGCTGAATAAGTTAAACTATCGGTTAAAGTAGAGATTAGGGGTTTTAAGCATCTGGCAACACAGCCGACATCCTTGCTTTCATTTCCTAACTCATATTTTATCTGTTTTAGTTCTAATACTTCCGTCATGGATTAGACCCTCCTTTTCCAGCGGTCGTTCATCCCTAGGCATGCGTGCAGTGTATAGTGTCCTTATTTTCCACAGTACTCTAACCCTAGGTATATCTACGGTGTTTTAAAGACCTAATGTATCTTTACACAGCTTTATAACCAGAGGTAGTTTAACCGTGTACTAGCATTTTCACGGCTTAACAAGACCTAGACCCGTGTCTGGAAGGGTTGCTTCCAGGTAATCCACGGTGAGACAAACCATCAAAATTTCCTTGGCTTCTACGTGATTTGTACTCTACCAGTGGTATTTCCAACGCTATACCAAGTATTCAGCCGTGTTACAGCGATCCCACAGTTTCATACAAACAGGAGATAACTGTGTATTCGTAGTTAGGGTTGATCAGATCCTATCCTAAGGCAACAATCACATGAGAGACCAGAAAGGGTGATTAATTAAGTCTACATCCAGGATAAGTCTAAACATGTATGCAACATAACAACTACCTATCATATATAAGACATTAATTAAACATCATCCCTAATCCTAACATCTACATTCCAACAATCACATATTAATCTAGCTAATCAGCATGGCAATAATCATAAATCGTACTGAAATAATATGCAAAGTAAACATTATAACAGTAAGAGAGTAAGATAATATCACCGGATTAGAAGAGTAATACTGAGGATTACAACAGTCTGACTTGAATAACCTTGCTACAACTTGATTACCTAATTACAACTTTCCTCTAGCTCTAACCGCTAACTTATATCTCTCTAGTTCTCTAGAGAGAGAAACTAGAGAGAAGAACTAACTATATTAACTACAAGAACAATTCTCCTCTAACTCCTAAGAGTAGTGCTAGAGAGAAAAAGTAGAGAGAGAGAGAGATGTGTGTGAGTGAGAGGTGTGTTTTTAAATGTGAAATGAAGCTTGGTATTTATAGGAGAAGGGTGAAAGCCTTGGTACAAGTCTTGAATCATCAGAGCAGCATACGGGGCAAGCGGACCAGGGGGGGTCAAACGGCACCCATCAAGGCAAACACCCCCGTATACGGCACCCTAAGGGCCGTATACGGCACCTAGGGTACCGTATACGGTACCTAGGTGCCCAGGGGGGGGGGTTGGTGCTTGGTTTGGCCTCCGCTGACTTCTCGGTTGCTTGGTTTGTCCGTATCTTCTTCGTTTGGAGTCCGTTTTGCTTGATTCTTGCGTCGTTGGCTTCGTTTCTCTATTACACTTCTAATGACACTAATTTTGCCAAATTTGGAAGTGTTTGACTTTTGCGTGTTCCGAATGACGATCAGCGGGCTTCCAGACTGCACATCTTCTTCGTTTTTTACCCGTTTCTCTTGATTCTTTCACCTCCAATCTTGGATTTTCCGATTGAATCATAAAATATGCATTAAGATCTATCTTGGTAGGATAATCAAGAATGGAATATTTAAGGTGATTGTTTTTACCTCGGTTTGCGTGTAAATTGGATGTTTTAGCTGATTTTTGTAGCAACACTTGTATTTAGACTACTTTGGTAATTTTTGATGATAAATGATTGTTTTGAAATGTTTTCACCAGAGAATAGTCCAAAAAGTACGGAAATAAGTACTTAAAAACATGACTTTTTGAGTCACATCAAGTATCCCACACTTAAGCGTTGCTTGTCCTCAAGCAACACTCAGTTGTGTCCCGTGAAAACATTTTATTGTTTTTAGGTGAGTTAGAGCACTCCCAAAAAGTTACCACTTTGTCATATGGAAAATTATTTGGAGAATATAGGGAAAGCTAAGATGATCCTTTCAGAAATAAGTATTGACTTTCCCAGGCATACTTTCCAAATCTCGTGATCTTGAAGTATACATGACTAGGCGATCTCACTAAAGGTGGTCACTCAATTCACTCAGAGTGTATTGGGTTTCCTATCAGTCTAGCACAATCGAAATCGCTCAAATAGCCAGTCATGCAGCACTCATCATCATAAGCTTGGTCGAGAATCGGATCTCCACCACTTAGGAAGAGGACGGCGATAATTATCCCAAGACATTCGAGTGGGTTGTAATGTTTGTGAGGGTTAAGGGGTATGGATAGTGTTGATTTTCGGTTGAAAGGGGGTTGCTTATCTTAGGCATTCTAAGAATCATGAAAAACTTATTGTAGAACGGAGAAGATAGCTACTCGTATTTCATCGGATCTTTCTTTGAAAGATTGATACTTTGAAGCACTTAGCTTTATTTTTCCCTTTTTTTTTTTGATAGAACTTCTTTGCAAGAGAACTTCCAAGGATATTTTTTGCTTTTCTTTCGGAAATCTCTTCTTTCTTATCACGGACTTCTTTGAGTCTTTTCTTCTGGTGCCAATTTTTTGCACTCATGATTTTCTAATTTTGGTGAACACGCAGGAGTAGATCAATTCAGAAGGAGATTCTTCAAGATGTTTTTCATAACCTTAGAAATTTCAAGATAAGTTGTTGGGAATTTGGGAAGAGTGGTTAAAGATGTAGGGTTTTTGAAGAAACGAATGGTTTAGGCTCAACAGGGTTTTCTAGGCGGATCATCGATACTAAAAAAGAGTATCGGAAGGGTTTTGGGCTTGAAAAGGTATGTAAGAATGGGTTAAATTATAAGGAATGTCGAAATCATCTAATTGCACCTATACCGCGTACGGTACTCTCCAATGTGGTCTCGAAGCGTATGTCAAGAACGAGTTCTAATTTAGAGATACTAGCATCGTCACACACAAGAAATAAACAATGTAGCATTTAAAATGAATGCTCTTAAGGCTCAAAACCTCACTGCAAATTAGGGTTTGTATGTACCTAGACATGTTCCTTAGATTGTTAATACTTATTTAAGAAATTTCTACCTTAATTTCCCTAATATTCCTGAATAACTAACTCATATTAGAAATGGTTCCTCTTTGAAAGATATCCTAACTCAAAAATAGTAGAGCTAATTAGATGATTTTGCTCATACTTTATTACTTTTGTTTAAAAGTTTTGAAAATTTTGAGGAACATTTTTTGAGTGAAGCTATTCGGACATTAAAATCAGTAAATATCTAATTCAAGGTATTCTATACCTACTATCCCACACTTAGAGGAACATTGTCCCTAATGTTCTCTTTAGTTGAGATTGTATTGCAAGTACAATCCCACACTTAGAGTTTGAACATATAGAAAATGTTTCTCACGTGTTTTGTTTGGGCTGGAATCCCACACTTAGTGATAAGTTTAGGATAGAGTATAGATTACTTTGCATTCCTAAGCTAACAGAATGAATCAATTTATGAAAACGAAGTGAAATGTAAGAAACTCACTAGATGATGATTTTAACGTTTAGAGGCAAAAGCTGAGAGTTCGAAGATCTTCATTAAGAGTGATTCAGCTCCGCATGTCCTTTTCTTGTGCTCAGCGCTTCCCATTCATGCTTAGCTAAGAGTCGATCTATAATGTAAGTGGAAATGAATTTCACACTTTTGTGATTTAAAGATTTGGAGACGATTCTTGCTAAGATGTCATGTAGTGTGGGTTGAAATCCCACACTTAGATCTTTGAAGAGTTTGTGGTGCATGCGCGAGTTTCAGAAGAAGATAAACCAAAGATCCTCTCCCGAGATGTGTGTAAGTTCCGCGATCCGCAGTTGTGAATTCCTTTGTTGTCTGCCTTTGACTCCACGGTTCCTTTTCTTGAAAGCTCGTCATCTCATGTGGTTTCTTGCTCATCATCATTACACATTCAATCACTTGCAATACAAATATCCCAAAATATAATAATAAAGTTTCAACCATATAATAATAAAGTTTCAACCATCAAGGTTGACAAATATCCCAAAATGTTTAACCAAGTGCAAGATAGAGGTCACTGCAATACAAAAGTCAGTAATATGAAATATAAATCACAAGATAAATAGTCTAGAATGGAGGATCCTCTGCAGGTATGTCATCAGCTGGGGCTAGAGGTCCTGCGACTGACTGTTGTCCGCTGGATACTCTCTGCTCATCTGGAGGGAATAATCCCTTCTGAATCAATATCTGTCTAAGAGTCATCGCTGGAAGTGACATCACGTCATCATAACCAAGTGCGAGCATGTCCTCTGTGGTAACACCTGCCGTCTGTAACATATCCAGGTAAAGCTGCCTGAGAGTGCTCTCAGTAGGAACCTGTTCTGAAAAGATGGGGCCCAAATCCAAGTAAGGGCCGATGCTCTCAGTGAATAATGCATCGGTACCAATGTAGAGAAAATCTGGTCTATATGATGTGCTAGCCTCTGGTTGCTGGTCATGAGTCAGAGCGGGGTACAGTAGGATGAGGAAATGATGCCTGCTGATGGGCTGGTGATGGTACATGAACTGAGTAGACCCTAGCTATACCAGATGTAGATCTATGAGTGGGTAGTGGTGCGGAGTATGTGGTAGGTGTACGAGGGCGTCTATATGGATTTATTGGCTGAGTGGAGGTATGTGGATGTGATGGGTGGAATGTAGTGTATGGGCGAGTGGTAGTATATTGGTGAGTGGTGGTATGGGTAGTGGGTGGTGGTGGTGGTCCACATCTGTATAGGAAGTGATCAGGCTCAGGGGTACCATGCCTCCTAGCTGTCATAACCTGCTGATCTCGTAGAACCTGTAAAGCATGTAATAGATAATACTGAGTAAGAGGAGTGATCGGATCTGAATGATGAACAACAACCTAAGTGGGCTGTGATGGTGTCTCTGCTCCTCGTGTTGGCTCAGGTATCTCTGCTGCTACTGGCATCTGTGGCTGGGGACCAACATCTCTATCCTCTATAGTCTCGCACCTCCTGGTCATGAAGCATCCAGGAATGAGCTACCGAGTCTGATAACAAAAGCACTGTATGTCAGGCCCCTCATCAATCATCCTGATTAGTTTGCAGTACTCGAGATCGAATGGCTACAAACTAGCGTGATGGGTGTAATCCTCGCGGTGGCGGTCAGTGAGAATCCCCATGCCAACTAACAATCTCGTGATAATGGCTCCCATGAATACGTGGCGTCTATCCTCTCTCTTCTCCTTCCACAATCTATCCGCGATGATGTATGCGACATTCAGGTTTTGCTTCCTTATGATCGCATCCATGAACTTAAGCTCTTCTGATGTAGCAGGTCCCGCATCTCTCTTCCCAAAGATAGTACAGCACATGAGCTTGTAAAGAGTATGATGAGCTGGTCGGGTCATGAGTGAAGCTTTCACTCCACTCCTGAAATTTGATCCCGTGACGGTAGACTGGAGATAGACTGGAAACTGCTAGTGAACCAATCAGAACTGGCCTGTAATCGTGTGTAAAGGCCAAGGTATACCCCGAAATCTCCCACCGTCATACGATACTTCTTCCCACGATACCGAAAAGCGATTTTCTTATCAGTGATCTCCAACCTCTCTCGAAACTCGTATGTAATCATAAACTCAGTGATGACCTCACTAATATATCCTCATCAATGGAGAAAAAATGGAAAATGCAGCATGTTCCTCGCCATCTGCATCATACTTAATCAAATCTTCCAACTTGTAACACCCCCAAATTATATGTTTAGCGGAAGCAAGCTTTGGGGTGCTACTAATCAAATATCAACAACACAAAGATTAAGCAAACGACATCTATATGCAACTTTTGAAAAGTAGTTACAATCCATAGATACAAGGTTTGAAAACCTAGTGTTTTCGGTTACAAAAATATAGTTCCCTAGAGTCAACGCGTGTAGCGGGAGATTCTATTACATAGTCGCAACATACAAAAGATAATGCTATGAATCTCCGTTAGATGCAGTGTGGAAAATCATGCGACTTTAGCTAGTAAGCAAATCCTGCTGGGTGACCCTACAATTGTTGTGTACCTGAGAATGCATAACTAAAAAGGTCAACCAAAAGGTTGGTGAATCTCACAGGTTTATAGTAAGTAGTAAGTTCGGACACATCAAGTAATGAAAGTATTTGTACAGTTTAAACCAAGTAGTGAGTAATGATTGCACGAATGCAATCGGGTTGATATACATTGCCATGAGCATCATAGTCGAAGCTTAACCAGTCAGTAAGGTACAATTAAGTACCAGGTAAGTGCCCCTATGAGTGTTAATCCAAAAATACTCAGGTGTAACGAGTAAGAAACGCCCGATTCTACGGTACGGTTCATGGTGGCGCTACCACCCTGGGCGGGGATTGTCATTCCCATATGGATCCATATACTAAAATTCGCGCTTATCCCATAATTAACCACTATGATTCAGAGGACTTCATTGGACTAAATGTAACCCATGCAATCAATATATCAGTAAGTCTGTAAAACAGTAAATCTGTACGTGTGTCCAAGTAAAACAAGTAATGCATCTCACCCCAGAGTAAAAACAGTAAAAACGAGGCTGTGAGACTCACCTGTGTCTAGCAAGTATGTAGGCGAAATCAAGTAAGTAACGCAGTTGTACATCCGTGTATCGGTTCTCAGTACCCTGCAACCTTCTGGCGTCCGAAACGCAAAAGGTTGTAAGTAAATAAGTAATTAAGTTGGTGTCCTGAAAGATCACCCATGCTAGTTGCCCATTCAAATAGAAAATGTCCAAGTGGTTGTTTGTATGTTTGTAATCGTGTGAGTTGGAAATTTATTATGGTTCGTTGGTGACGGTTTGTAATAAAAATTCAAGAATTATCATTGTTTTGTGTCTCGTTAAGTCGTTTCCTTGTAAAGTGTATGTATAATTCGGTCATTCGTATCGCGACATGGAGGTATTATCGAATGTGAGCTAGGACAACAATTTCACTCTTTTCATTTCTGCTACATCGCTTTGTTAAAAATCGCATTTGTAGTTTAAAAATCGGGGGGAAAAGTTTACCTAGTCTGGCTGCGGAGTGAGATTGGGCTGCGAACTGAGTTTGCGATGCGAGTTGAGTTCGTCTCGCAAGGCAACGGGCTGCGAACTGATTTTGCGATGCGAGTTGAGTTCGGCTCACAAGGAACTAGGTTGCGAACTGAGTTCGGTTCGCAGCATATGGTTTGGTTCGCATCATATGGTTCGGTTCGCAAATGTCGACTCGCAGGTCGACTCGCAAGTCAGTTCGCAAGTCAGTTCGGTTCGAAAATTTGGGTCCGCGAGTTCAATCTCGGTTCGCAGCTCGATCTGCGAGCTGAGACGCATCTCAGTTCGCAGACGCTGCTGTAAGTACAAATCAGTCCTAAAAACGCATTTCGACTTGATTTTTGGACATAATCTTGTTGGGTAAATGTTCTAGTATGAAGATCTAAGCTTTTCAAGTAATTTAAAAGAGTGTTGAGGCTTCTTACCATGAAATTTGAAATTGAGGTATGGTGGAGATGGATGTGATCTTGGTGCTTATTCTTGAAGAAAGATGATGATGATGAGTGATTTGGTGGTGATGTTGCTGATGTTGCTGCTGCCGATTTCAAGGGAAAAAAAAAGAGGGTTTTGAGAGGAGAAAGTGAGTTTTAGGTGTAAGTGTGTGTGTAAAGTGAGGTGAAGTGGGGAGGGGAAAGAGATTAAAAGGGTTGGGTCTTGGGTTGGTGGGTTGGGGTCAGCGGGTCTGGGCCGACCCACTCGGGTCTCGGTTTCACGTATTTTAGTTTCCGAATGTCGTGTTATGCGCCGTAGTTATTTAATTGCGAAGTCTTCGTAAGATTTGTAAATATGTCAAGTATGCCCGCAATATTTATTTAACCGAAGTATTTTATCAACACACTTTATTTCAAGTTGTAAATTCATAAAAACTTAATTTTTGTTACTAATATCTCGTTGGGGTGCGTTTCGTGCGGTTTCGTCGCGTAGGATATATTTTAAACAATATGATATTGCGTAATATATTATCGTTATATATTATAGTAAACAATGTTTGTTTGGATAATTCCACGTTATTTATAAATTTTGTCACCAACGCCCTAATATGGATGTGTCGGGTTCAACCCGGTATATTGTTAGCATGATTTAAACGAATTGTGTACGCGCGTATAAGTTTTCACTAAGTCCCATGTACGTTTAGCCCAACGTGTCTAAATACATGTAATAATCTCGCGATTAGGCACAGTAATGATAGCCTAAAATGCCAGGTGTTACATTCTCCCCCTGTTGGGAGAATTTCATCCCGAAATTTATTCGAGGTAGTAGTATGTACGTTTTCTAAGAAGGCCTTGAAGTATGCTAAGTGTTGTCATAAATGTCTCCGGTTGCCTTCCTCCCCCTTGTTAGAATAGGAGAGAGAGAGCTACTAATGTGTACTGGCCGTTACGTCCAATGGACGGGGTCGGTCGGTAAATCAGTGGGGTGTAGCTACAATTTGCACTAGTAGTCTAAAGTAGTTTGTAGCTTCTACTGCGTTCGTAACGGTGGTGACAGTCTGTAGCGTCAGAGAGTGAATTATTTCTAAAGGTATAACGTACCCGCAGTAGTGTTCGTGTCATGCTTGGCCTCATGGATGTCGTCTGTAGTAGTTAGTAATGGACAATTAATCTTTTATGCCCAGTATTTCCGCACTTGAAGCATAATCTGAATGCTTCTGAGTTTGTGTCCTTTTGAGGGAATTTGCAATTCTGGACCTGGTGTCCAAACGTGTTGCATCTGCTGCAAGGAGGGATGCATGCTCCCTTATGATGGTGTTTGCATAAGGTGCAGTAGGGTAGATTTCCCTTATACGTTCTCCCCTTAGATTCAGTAGTGGGAGTTTGAGTTATTTTTGCCCTTTTTGTTCGGGTCTGAGTAAAGTCTGTGTTGGAGCTCCCTCCCAGGTTCCCTTTGAGGTTTGTCAGTTGAGCTTCGGTATCCTTTTCTATAGGAATATTAGCTTGAGCTTTTTGTGATACCGAGTTAGAAACTAACTGAAGCACATCTCCCAGAGTTGGGCACAAGTGTCTTAATTGTTCCCAATAGAATTCTAAAGTTCGCAGGCGCAATCCTTGCTCGCGGGTGAGTCGGCGTAGATTGGTGATTTCATCCTGAACAGTAGCTAGTTGATTGCGTAATGCCTTCATTGTTTCATTGGTATGCTTAGAGTTGACAGTGTTTACATTGACAATGATCGGAGCAGTATCAGTAGGAGGAGTGGTGATAGTAGTGGTCGTGATATGGTTATCAGTAGTAGGATTTGAAAGGGAATTTGCTCGGGTTATTCGGGTAGCTTCTGTACGTCCATGTATCGGTTCTCAGTACCCTGCAACCTTCTGGCGTCCGAAACGCACAAGGTTGTAAGTAAATAAGTAATTAAGTTGGTGTCCTGAAAGATCACCCATACTAGTTGCCCATTGAATTAGAAAATGTCCAAGTGGTTGTTTGTATGTTTGTAATCGTGTGAGTTAGAAATTTATTATGGCCCGTTGGTGACGGTTTGTAACAACAATTCAAGAATTATCATTGTTTTGTGTCTCGTTAAGTTGTTTCCTTGTAAAGTGTATTTATAAGTCGGTCATTCGTATCGTGACATGGAGGTATTATCGAATGTGAGCTAGGACAACACTTTCACTCTTTTCATTTCTGCTACATTGCGTTGTTAAAAATCGCATTTGTAATTTAAAAATCGTGGGGGAAAGTTTACCTAGTCTGGCTGCGGACTGAGATTGGGCTGCCAACTGAGTTTGCGATGCGAGTTGAGCTCGGCTCGCAAGGCAACGGGCAGTTCGGCTCACAAGGCAGTAGGCTGCGAACTGAGTTCGGTTCGCAACATATGGTTCGGTTCGCAAACGTCGACTTGCAGGTCGACTCGCAAGTCAGTTCGGTTCGAAAATTTGGGTCCGCGAGTTCAATCTCGGTTCGCAGCTCGATCTGCAAGCTGAGACGCATCTCAGTTCACAGACGCTGCTGTAAGTACAATTCGGTCCTAAAAACGCATTTCGACTTGATTTTTGGACATAATCTTGTTGGGTAAATGTTCTAGCATGCAAATCTAAGCTTTTCAAGTAATTTAAAAGAGTGTTGAGGCTTCTTACCATGAAATTCGAAATTGAGGTATGGTGGAGATGGATGTGATCTTGGTGCTTGTTCTTGAAGAAAGATGATGATGATGAGTGATTTGGTGGTGATGTTGCTGCTGCCGATTTCAAGGGAAAAAAAAGAGGGTTTTGAGAGGAGAAAGTGAGTTTTAGGTGTAAGTGTGTGTGTAAAGTGAGGTGAAGTGGGGAGGGGAAAGAGATTAAAAGGGTTGGGTCTTGGGTTGGTGGGTTGGGGTCAGCGGGTCTGGGCCGACCCACTCGGGTCTCGGTTTCGCGTATTTTAGTTTCTGAATGTCGTGTTATGCTCCGTAGTTATTTAATTGCAGAGTCTTCGTAAGATTTGTAAATATGTCAAGTATGCCCGCAATATTTATTTAACCGAAGTATTTTATCAACACACTTTATTTCAAGTTGTAAATTCATAAAAACTTAATTTTTATTACTAATATCTCGTTGGGGAGCGTTTCGTGCGGTTTCGTCACGTAGGATATATTTTAAACAATATGATATTGCGTAATATATTATCATAATATATTATAGTAAACAATGTTTGTTTGGATAATTCCACGTTATTTATAAATTTTGTCACAAACGCCCTAATATGGATGTGTCGGATTCAACCCAGTACATTGTTAGCACGATTTAAACGAATCGTGTACGCGCGTATAAATTTTCACTAAGTCCCATGTACGTTTAGCCCAACGTGTCTAAATACACGTAATAATCTCGCGATTAGGCACAGTAATGATAGCCTAAAATGCCAGGTGTTACACAACTCATCCCTAATACCTAAGCGTCTCATATCCGACCAAATGATAACTCTATTTGACCCTAAGTATCATCCCATCCATTTCTCAATTTCGTCCATATTCTCGGGGGATGAAGCAAGCTTCCTCAACGAAGGGTTTGATAGATCCATCTGTTGACAAGAAAATGAGATGCATAAGTCATAACAAATTGCTAAGTACATTTCCAAATTTTAATCAAAAATTGGAAATGTAGGCTTTAAAATATGAATAAATCCGCAATTTATTTTAAACTAAACCTAGGCCTAACCAATCCTCAATCCGCAATCTTTCATAATCATTAGTGTTTTAACCTATTCCAAGGGCATTAAAGCAACAATAATACTATCACTTAATCCAAGTAAACTTGTCATTTTAAGTAACTAGTAATTATTCCTACTTTCATTTATGGTAACTCAATCTAAGTGAGCATGAGGTTTGTAAGAACCATGTAATTACCTCAAATATATCAAGTAAACCAATAAAAGAGCATAAACCAATTTATTCATGCAAATACCATGTGGTTGAAGAAATGTGTTAACTTATTCGGTTACTTTTAATGATTTTGCAAGATTTAAAGATTTTGATAAATGAATGACGGTAGCTTACGTGTGATGGTCATATTTAAAATATTCAATACTTTATTAATTAAAGTGGTGAATAATTAAAATAATCAAGGACCGAAAGCTAACTAAGGATTTATTTAAAATCTAAGAAACTTGTCATAATTTAATTAACACAAGCATCATTTAAAAATTGAAGATTTTAAAATAAAGTATGATACTTGGTAAATTTTAATCACAACATGCCTACTTTAACTTTCAATAATCCTAAGGATCATTCACAATGAACTAGTAATCATGTAATCATGTTTATCAAGTCATACTAAGCATGAATTAATCAAAACAAGTCAAAACAAGCTACTAGTTATCAAAAGTCACAAATCAAGCAACTTTGACCCCAAAAGTCAAAATAAAGTTAACACTTGAAGATCAAAGTCACAAATTATCAAGTAATCTACTCAATCAAGCATGGAATCATGTTAAGCAACTATGCAAGAACACTTTTGAACCATAAAACACAAGCTCTCACCATGTAATTCATAGATCTAGAGTTGAAACCCTAACTTTGTAAAAGTTAATGAAATTTAAAGATTTGAGTTAAGAATTACCTTGCAAGTGATGAAATAATGTTATGTATGCAAGAGAGATGATAAAATGAAGAACTTGAAGCTTTGAATCATCAAAAATGGTGAAAAAATGAGGGTTTGGTGATGGTGGTGATGGGCCGACGGTTTGGGGAAGAAGGGGGAGAGAATTTTGACCAAAATTTGACTTTTTGTTTGGTAGTGAGTCCCCTCTTCTTGGTTTAAATACGTTTCGATTTAAAATGCGAAAGATACGATACGTACAATTGGTTTTCTAAAGGTTTTAAGATTTTTAATAAAGTAACCAAAAGTAAATACGAAACTTTATAAGAAATTTTTGCGAATTAAAATTGTGATTTAAATTGCGAGCGGAAAGTTCTTTGCATTTAAACAAAACGAGTTTATTTTAAAACGAAACAATATTTTTGTGTACTTTAAACTTTTAAAACAATTCATAATCGATTTACCAAAATTTTAAAATTTAAAACTTCGTTAAATTTTTCTGAAAAGTTTGAACTTACGCGAATCGTGCGAGTTTAAAGTTTAAAGAACGTTTTCTTGTTTTAAAAATGATAAATTAATTTAAACTAAAACTAACACTAACTAATATTAGTTAACCTAGATAAGCTTGGGGTGCCTCCCAAGAGCGCTTTGTTAAAGACGAAAGCTCGTCCATATCAGACTTACTGTTTTACCGGATAGTGTCCGAGATGACACTTTTGGGTATGGTTGATACTTTGGATAGAGACAAGGTATAGCGGGAAATAAACGTACCTCGGAGAGCTCGGATGACATAGTAAACTAAATCAGCAGGGTTTATGTAATACTGTTCAAATTCTGTTAAGAATTCTCGCTCTTCCTGACTGAGTTGTAATAATGCATCGATAAAACGATTAAATTCCCATTTCACCTTTTTCTGGTTTGAAATGCCATCCCTAAATCCTGTATCTAGATAAGAAAGATCATAGAGCAGTTTTGAAAGTAAATCCACAAATTCCGTTTCCTCAGAAGAATCAGGATTTTCGTAAGTAGTGTGAACTGCTTGCGAAAGCTCTTTGATATAAATCTTCTGTTGGTTAGTAAACGGAAATTTGGTTTTTTGGAATAACTGGATCAGCTAGATATGGATCTGTTTCCTTTTTGCAAAGAAAGCAGCGTCCATGGCTTCCTCAGTTGATTCGGGGAAAATAGCTCTAAGCTCGTTAGTTAAATAAGTAGCAGGATTAACAAAGAATGGAATATCACTAAGAACCAAGACAGACTTGATAGGGCTTCTTTCTATCCAAAATTCAAGCTCGTAAATCAGGGCCGCAACATAACGATTTATCCTAGGTTGTGAAATAGAGGAATAATCGGTGCTGGCAAGTAAATCCATTAAAAGATCTAACTCTGATTTTAAAAATAGCTCGTTTTTTCTACTGTGGTTAGTACGGAGAAGTCTAATTATCCTATCAATTTCAACAAAGGACTTTCTCTGCTCACATGTAAATGGAAAATCAGATATCTTAAGGTATTTCAGAAAGTTGGCATAAATATCTATCCTCCTGTTGGGCTTTAGAGAATTTCCTAAGTGAAGGTCGGTCTTTGATTCGGGTAGATGATTCCTAGATTCAATGTTTAATCGGGTTGGTGTTTCTATCCTAAGTTCACTCTCAACCTGATATTGGAGACGCTCTATGATATCGCGTTAAAAGTTACGTTTTTACCACCGATATCTCTCTCATTCAGGAGAAATACTTGGCATTTGGACTCGAATAACGCACAAATCATTGATAATATGCTAAGAAGATCAAAACAAAGTTGCACGAGCAAAATCAAGCAAAACGGTCGGAAACCAAAGATTCCACGCACGTTTAGAGATTCAAGACATTAAAATGAGATTTCAAGGAAAAAGTTCCCATCACCAACATCCATCTTACCCAAGATGTTTGTTTTCAAATTACGAATCCAACAGAAGAAGAATCAACAAAAACGGACGAAGAATGAAGATTCTACGTACGCCGGAAGATCCAAACGATTCGTACGACACATCCAAAGTTTAGAGACATATTTTTGGGATTTCTTTTCATCAAAAGCTTCATTTTTGAATTACGAATCCAACGCAAAAAGAATCAATGCAAACGGACGCATAACGAAGAAAACACATACGAATCGAGAAATGAGGCAACATGCGACGAACCGGTGCAGGGGGGTGCCAGCCGCCGCTGGCCAGCCACCCCACCGCCGCCGGCAGCCACATGGCCACCGCCGGCCTCCACTCACCCGCATGGAATGCGCTTTTTTGTCCTTTCGTGTACCCGGTGCTAGACCTTTACGTGCTTTTCGTACCTGGTGCCACCACCTTTTCCACCTTTTCGTACCTGGTGCCACCACCTTTTCCACCTTTTGCTATTATGAGCTTCCACTTGCTAAAATGCACCAAAACTCTCCTATAAATAGGAGGCATGAGGCTAATTTTCAAAAAACACACCGAGACACCAACACACCCACCACACCAAGATATCTACATACACACATTTCTTTGTTGTAATATTAGTGGTAATTCTTCCTAGTTAATTAGACTAGCTTATTAACTAGTCAAGGAAGATTTGTACGGAGGTGCTCCGGGACACATATTTTAGCTACGAGTTATTGTACTTATTTCCAGGTGTCAATCTATCTTTCATATTTAATATGCTTGTCCTTTCTTTAATAAATTTAAATATGCATGATAGAACTACTATGATTAGCTAAATAACTCAATTGTCTGCTATGATAGTCGTTTAGAAAGTATTAAATATGTGACTATGTGGTATGTTATGAGATTGCGGATGGTTTACTTTACAAATGGATATAGCAATTAAATCTTTATCGTTTATCTGCCCAACTCGTGTTATGACTAAAACTTTATCCAAAAATGAACGTAGCTAACTCATAGGATACAGGTCACTTAGTTATACTATGTTAGATTGAATCATTGAGCTCGGCATGGCCGGTGTTCTCTAGACCAAAATAGGATCCAAGAGACACGAAACATGGGAGTAGAGGTAGATTAAGATTAAATTCATATAGATGATATTTTTGAGACAACTTTCGGAATATCATCAACTTAAATAATACTTTTGTATGCTTAAATTGAACTGTTGCTTTGATCGTCTTATTGCATGTTCTTGTTTGATTTTTGCCTTAGGATCATCATAATAGTGAAACTTAAACGGCATTAATCATCGTGAAATAATATGACGGACCCTATTCGACTGTTCTTTGATATAGTACTGGAAACGCTTACGGCGGAGTACAAATGTATGGAAGTCAAGAACGACCGAAGGTAGTCGTATTATGAATCGAATAACAAACGTATTACTTAGGTTTCTATTTGTGGCATAAATCATCCCTGTTTTGTTGCATCCCTGAGTAATGATGACAACTCGTACGAATAAGTGATGACATGTTATCCGACCGTCTAGACCAGTTACCCCAACCTATTCCGGTGAGGATAACCCTCATTCATAAGATTGTTTATTCAACAAACTATGCCATGATTCGGGCATCTCTGAAGACCGAGATTGGGGAATAGGATTCGAGGTTAACTGTCGGATAATGTGGGTGTACATTTGAGAGAACTTTCGGTGTACACTTTAATATATTTTGCAATCCACGTGACATTCTATTTGTCTGATTGTGGACACCTCCGCGTTAGCCCGATAGAAGGATTGTAGTAATAGCTCACATCAACTTACGAATATATCTTCATTAGAACTCTCCATATTTAACAACCTTTAAACCACGTTATAGTAGACAATTGCTTTAATTGCTGAACGCCCGAAGTAACCTCCACTTTTTAATTCAGTCTAGTTTAATTTAGATCGAAAAACCCAAAACCAAAACCAACTCTTTCAACTCCAGCTAAAAACATAAAAGCTTCTAAACCCCCTAGTTTCAATTTGTCGCGCTTTGAAGAACGATCCTAGGTCATACTTGTCCTTTGCTAGCCCTTTGATTAGCATAATAAGTAACCCTAGGCCCCAGCCTTATATATTAAAAACCCACTGCTGTGTCACGTCACCATTAGAAATCCCAACGACCGGTGCGTGTCGCAACAAGTTTTTGGCACCGCTGTCGGGGGAGCGTCGGCAACCGATTTTAGGATTTAGTAACTTTAATATTTAGCGATCCTTTTGAAAGATTAACATCAATCAAAAGTTACATTTCTTGCCTTTAGGATTAGAATAGATTAGTCTTACCAACCATGTCAACACCTTATCCTGATTGGACCCAACTTTTGGATAATTCTTCCCCCACAAGTTACTCATTTTCCTCAAAATCACTTTTGCCACTTTTTATGCTGGAACAAGACCGTATAAACAAAAGAGTAATCGGATTTCAAGATAACATTGACGCCATGATAAAAATTTCAGAAAAATTAATCTCTAACATGGAATCCATTTTGAAAAACTTAAGTTTTATTGAGGAAAACACTAACCCACCAAGTGACGATGTGTTAATCGTAACAAGAGGAGGTAAAGTAACCAAAGTTGATCCACCACCACCAGATAACACCCCCGAAAATACTTCTTTGCCCACACCTACACCTAGTAAAAATGTGTCAATTGACATCCCTGTCACAATACCTGACCCATCACCAGCCAAAACTCCAGATAATGTACCTCGAACGAGAATACCTTATCCTGGTAGACTTAAAAAGGAAAAGAAAGAAGCCTAATTCGGTAAATATATGGAAATATTTAAGAGCCTACACTTAAACGTTAGATTATTAGATACTTTAGTAGAAATTCCCTCGTGTGCTAAATTCTTTAAAGAACTCCTTTCAAACAAAGAAAAACTTAGGCAAATAGTTAGTTTACCCTTGAATGCTGAATATTCATTAATTGTACAGCGTGGTCTCCCACCTAAATTAGACGATATTGGACGTTTTACTATACCCTATTTTCTCCAAGGAGTTCAAATTAGTAACACCTTTGCAGACCTAGGTGCTAGTGTTAATCTTATGCCTTATTCCCTCTACAAGAAATTAGGATTAGATGACCTATTACCTACTCGTATAACTATCCAATTAGTTGACAGATCAGTTAAACTCCCTCGAGGAATTGCTGAAGATGTCATGGTCAAAGTCGATAAGTTCATTTTTCTAGTAGAGTTTATTGTCATGGACATAGAGGAAGACACCCATATCCCGCTTATCCTAGGCAGACCATTCCTAATGACTGCCAAGGCTGTAATTGATGTTAACGAAAAATCTTTAAAATTGAGAGTTGGGAAAGAGGAGGTCACCTTTAATGTCGATCGATTAATGAAGCAACCTCTGGAAGAGGACCTTGGTTTGTGTGATACCATGTAGGATATTTTTGATGAGCATCTCCACGAAGTACTAGCACTATCCAGCCAGGATCCGATACCCAACACCGTAATCACCATTCGAAAACTGTGTAATGAGGACCCTGGGCTGCACTCCGCAATCGCTTCACCAACAACATCCAACGAACTACAATTTCCGTTGTTTGAAAAGAAGTCTCCTCACATCGATGGTAAAACAATCGCTGTTCCATTAGGATGCGGTACACCGATACCTTGGCTAAAGAGAGATAAACCCATATTTGTTGATGCATATCAGTTTGTCTGTCAGTTGGTCTATTGAGTTGTAAAAGTGTCGTTAGTTGTTTAATAGAAATATGGATTTTGTATTATGCGACACTTAAGTTTTAGGTTAGGCGATACTTGCCTAAGTGACGCATAGCGACACTTAGGTAAGTGACACAGATGATCCCAACATGCCACCGTTAGAGGAAGACGAAGAAGAAGAAGAATTGGTTCATTCTCACCTCTTCTCTAATGAAGATGATACGGAACTTCAACCTCCTGTGCAACCTGAAAGTCCTACTGCTCCTGCGACTAACACTGTTCCCGTTACTGAAGGGGACATGAACAATTTGGAGTTAGTACTTGCACCGGAGTTAATCCCAGTCACACGTATACACAGGGATCACCCCATCGATAATATTATCGGTGATCCTAATGCTGCTGTTCAAACAAGGCACCAAGTGAAGCAAAATCCAAATCAAGAAATGTTAAACTTGGTTGCTCGGATAAATTTTTGTCATTTATCCCAAATTGAACCTAAGAAAGTTGATGAGGCCTTAAAAGATCCATCCTGGGTCGAGGCCATGCAAGAAGAGTTGCAACAATTCAACAAGCTGCACGTATGGGAAATAGTTCCGTTACCCAAAGGTGCTCATTTAACCGGCACTCGATGGGTATTTCGAAATAAGATGGATGATCGGGGTATCGTGATTCGGAATAAAGCTCGATTGGTTGTTCAAGGTTTTAGTCAGATTGAGGGCTTAGATTATGATGAAGTCTTTGCTCCTGTGGCAAGACTTGAGTCTATTCGGATCTTTCTTGCGTTCGCTTCTTTCAAAGAGTTTCGTGTGAACCAACTCGATGTTAAAAGCGCCTTTTTATATAGACAAGTGGATACGGATGTGTACGTGAAACAGCCTCCAGGTTTTGAAGACCCTGAGCATCCAGAATACGTCTGCAAGTTAAACAAGGCGTTATATGGTCTTCATCAAGCTCCGCGGCTTTGGTATGAGAGGCTCACTACCCACTTAATCAAGCATGGTTTTGTTCGAGGGAATATAGACAGTACTCTGTTCATCCGTAAAGAACGGACTGGCGATCGAGAGGATATGTTACTCGTGCAGGTGTATGTGGACGATATCATATTTGGCTCTACAAATGAAGCGATGTGCAAGCATTTTGAGGAGATTATGAAATCTGAGTTTGAGATGAGTGCGATGGGGGAGCTCAAATTCTTTTTAGGTGTACAAGTTGAGCAGTCTCCTAAAGGTATTTATATTCATCAGTCAAAGTATGTCAAAGACATGTTGACTCGATATGACCTGCTCAATTGTAATACTTGTGGGACTCCTATCGACCTTAATCACAATCTCAGACTCGCTGACGATGAGGAAGATTGCAAAGAAAAGGACTATCGATCAATGATAGGTTCTTTGATGTATTTGACCGCTTCTCGACCGGATATTGTATTTGCGGTATCTGTCTGCTCATGCTTTCAATCCAAACCCAAGGTCTCTCATATGAAGGCGGTAAGGTGAATCTTTGGTTATCTCAAACATAGACCCAATCTTGGTCTATGGTATTCAAACGAGAAATCATTCACTCTTTCTGCCTATTCGGATTCGGATCATGGCGGCTGTAGCATAAACAAGAAATCTACCACTGGTGGATGCCAATTCCTAGGATCTCGATTGGTCTCTTGGCAATGCAAGAAACAGATTACAGTTTCTCTTTCAACTGCAGAAGCTGAGTACGTTGCTGCTGCGAGTTGCTGCACTCAGGTTCTATGGATTCAGCATCAACTGCGTGATTACGGGTTACTTCTTTCTATGACTCCTATTCACATAGATAATACTGCTGCTATTTCTATCACACGCAATCCCGTACAACACTCTAAGACTAAACACATTGAACTTAGGTTCCACTTTATACGGGATTGCTATGAAAAACACCTGATAGACCTTGTCCACATAGACACCCTAAAGCAGAATGCCAACCTTTTCACAAAAGCTTTTTCGCGTACTCGATTTGATGAACTAATCAACATGATTGGTTTAAGGTTCTTTATCGCTAAAAAGTAATTTGTAACTTGGAACGTAATTTATGTCTTTTTTATGTGTGCTAAAAAAAAAAAAAAACGCAACAGCCACTCTTTATACTTTTTAGTATTAAAGAAATGCACCGTTGCTACATTTTAAAATAGACGTTGAAGTTGTGTCTGTAAACAACTTGGGATATGATAGTACATCGGGTGACATGCATAAAATGGAATTCTAAGGTTTATCTTGGATGTGTCAGTAGATTTATCTGATGTGTTGAAAATAGTTTTTATAAACATTGTCTTCATCATACGATATATTAGTAGGCATGTTATGCAAAAATCTTTGAGATCTCTTAAGAAGCCTAATAGTTAATTGTCTATTTCACGTGGTATAACATCATTAGATGTATGACACAAGTCTTAATTTCTTACTTACGCTAGACATGTTTTCATGAAAGGAGTTTATTTGATATCATTTGGAGGTATATATTGACAGTTTTCTCTATTATACATAAGTATAGACCTGGTCTCTGTTAATATATACTTAAAAATTAAGCAAACACAAGTCAAAGTACTTGCAAAGTCTTTAAAATTAAGATACCTTACACGGTCGCCAAAATGGTTTGACCAAGTCTAGTTTTGCTTAAACCTGAATCAAGCTATGTTGCTCTGTTGTACGTCAGTACAGACCTGTCACCGCTGACTTGATTCTTAAATTTGATTTTCTTATATTCTCTCTATCAATGGAAATATGGTCTATGTCTTAAGTTAAGATGTATATCTATGGTGGGGACCACGGTGAAATGTACATGCGAAAAATAATAAAATTAGCTCTTAGATGTGCGTGTAACATGTTTAAAGTGGACAAATATACTAATAATCGTTTTAAAATAATTTTTTAAAAAAGTGTTCTTAGCATGTCAAGTAAATTTAAAGTGGACAAATATACTGATAATCGAAATAACACTTACTGTTCCTAATAAATGCATGCTACTCCGATATGATCCCTAAACAGATTATATCAACTCCGTCACCAAAAAGAATGTGTTAATTTTCTATTTGTAAATTTGCTTTCTTTTATGTGTTCTTGTATTTTCTATACGATAGTTTACTTTTAGTTTTTATCCAAGTTAAAGTTACCTTTTCAAATTTGAGTACCGAAATCATAATTTTTTTTTTGATAAAATCGCAAACTTTTCAATAAAAGTGACCTGTTGCATCACTTTCATAAGTGATGCTACCAGTGACGCATACGATATTGCGTCACTTACACTAGTGACGCTGTAAGTGTCGGGGTAAGCTACGCTGTAAGTGCCGGGTTGAGTGACGCACACTAGGGTTTGTATAAATACCCTCTCCAACGACACTCAACCTCACCACTTTTCAAAATCACATAGCGTCACTCTCTCTGACATACCGTCACTTGTTGTGTCCCTGCGTCACTTACACTGTGCGATTTTCTTTGATTTGTTCGTGATTTCTAGAGCTTGATTGTGCATTTAAGGGTCATATTCTTGTTCCCCTCATTCACACGACTCGTTTGGTACTAATTTTAACCTTTATCTTTCTGAATTCATGTTTAATTTCGAATTAGGGTTACGGGTTTTGGGTTTCTATGAAATCATTCGATTTGGGGCTTGATTTGTTACTGTTTTACGTTATTAAAGGGTGTGTTTCACTCGTTTTTATCATGCGTCCAATGTGATAACTTCAATTTTCAAAACCCCTAATTTTGATTTCTGGGTATGAACAGTGACACGATGATCTTCATCGTTGCGTCACTTCATGCGTCACTTACCTCAAGTGACGCTACTTGGTAATTTAGAACCCATACCGTCACTTCATCAGTGACGCTTATTATTGCGTCACTTCTGAAGTGACTCTCTTAGTGACGCATGTACTTGAATTATCTGTTAGTCCGTCACTCTTCTTAGTGACGCCCACTCATGCGTCACTCTCTTAAGTGACTGTCTAAGTGACGCTTTTGTCTATAACGCCACTTATACCATCACTTCCTAAGTGACTCACTTATGATACCGTCACTCTGTTAAATGCCGCATGATATTGACCCGACACTTCTTAAGTGTCGTATATAATGACTCATGATCTGGCAACATCACCTACACCAGTGACGCATGATAGCGTCACTTACTATAAGTCACGCTATACTTTAATTCTGATTTTGAGCATTGTTTTCTGCGACACTTCCTAAGTGTCGGTAGTGGTTATGCGTCACTTACCCTAAGTGACGCCTAAATGAGAATTTCATTTTTTAGGTTATGTGTGTTCGTGCTAATTCTATAACGACTGTTGTTTCGTATTTTAGCTTATCAAATGGCTGACCTACAAAACTATTACCGCCGCACCAATACCCGTCACAACATTACTGCATTTTTGGAGTCTACGCACGCCAATTCGGCTCCTTTCAGGCCTATGATCGAGTTCCTTCGACGTTCGAGGATTTATCACGCTATTACTGCTTCTACTCCGGTTTATATGAATCAAGTTGAAGAGTTTTACGATCACGCGCTAATACGGACTCAGGGTGATGTCCCGAGGATTGTTTCAACGATGTTTGGTGAAGAGATCGAGATCACCGAGAACTCCATTAGACGGGTTCTCCAGTTTGATGACAATTCTACGATGCCGACTATGTTCCCAACCACGTTTATCTACGGGGGACTTCAGCGTATGGGTTATCCGGCAAATCAGCTTTCTGATTTTCGCAAGCAATATCTTTGCAGGGTTTGGAGGTATTTATGTCACATTGTGATCGTTTGTTTATCTCCAAGGAAGGGCGGATATGACGGTGCTAGTCATTTGACGTTATCTCTCATGTTGGCCCTCATCTACAACAAGTCGTACAACTTCAGCGGTTACATTTTTGGCAACATGGTTGAGAATATCCGAGCTGGTAAGGATAAATGGCTGCAGTATCCAAGGTTTGTGCAGTTATTATTAAATGATTTGAATCTTGAGATAGCTCCAGATCAGCGAACCCTTCTGGTGCCGACACCTATGCTTCTTCGAGTCTTCAATGACTGCAAACTCGCGCCAAAGGGTGAGCAAGTTTTGGCTGACCGTGAGCTTTTCGGGCACATAGTCAATGAGAACTATGTTGCGCCGCTCAATGATCGTTTTAAGAATGAGGTAATTCCTCCGGTCATTGAGGATGACCTGGTTGACACTGAGATAGCTCAGGATTTAGATGATATTGATCGTGTTGACCGGGTTGATGATGATTCTGATGATGGTGGGCCCACACCACCCGATTCTGAGGGTGACGTGCCCCCACCAACTGCTCTGGATGGTATTCAACTAGCTGATCCTCGATGCTTTAAGCGTATCTTGAGACGGATTTCTGCTGGCAGGGTCCACGTCCCGAGGAATCCAGGAAAACGTCATGCTGGGTCTTCTCCTTCTTATGCAGATTTACCTCTTTGAAGACGCCAGCGGACTACTGTTGTTATTGAGGAACCTACTTCTCAGCGACCACAACCTCCACCACCGTCTGACATGCCATCGATTCAGACGATACTTGCTCAGATGGAATTTTTGTCGAAATGATTTGACGACCAACAGGCTATAATTGCAGCTCAGGCTTCCCAGGTAAAGGATTTGGAGCTCAAAGCTGTCGAGGTTGATAATCTCCAACTTCAGGTGACAAATCTGTCATCTAGGGTTTTAGAGTTGGAGTCTGTCACAATTGTTTCGGGAGAGGATATTCCCAGGGAGTTAGAAACAAATGTAACTCCTCCCCCTGAACCAGAAAATGTACAATCTTCAGACATAAATGAAAATATTGCTTTAGATTACTTTGTTGATGTTCCGGGACAACCAAATCCTATTGCAGCTGATTATTCAAATGTTAATCTGACATATCTGCAGAGTTTGGTTAATCAATTTGATGAAGTTGACAGATCTTTTGATCCCGATGATATAGAAATGGATGCAGAGGTTACAGGGTCGGATGAGGAATATATGGATAATCCAAATCAAGAACCGGCGCCTGAACGTGAACCGGAGCCAGCATTACGACAACCTGCTCAACCATATAACTTTGATGCTCCGATTATTGAAACAGATTCTTCAGAGGATGAGGCAGAACCTGAAATGGAACAACATACTGATGAATCAGTTCCTGTGTCTACATCTTCTGGAACTTCAAAACCACAAGTGGTATACAAATCATTTGCACCTGAGTTAAAGACTTGTAAAACTTATCTTGTTAAAGGTGAATTGACTGGATTGATCAGAAGCTAGAAATTTGATGTTGATAATTTTCTTATTTTGATCAAGAGAAGTGATGACGTGCAATACTTCAAACCTAGATTCAATCATATCAGCACATTGCCTAAGGTTGAACTGAATCGTCTTGCTCAGCTAAATATTGTTAATCACTCTGAAGATACTCGAGGAGTTCTTTTTTAGAGAATTTTGAGAAAGGAAATCTATAGCAAGAAATATATGTGGATTAGACCAGAGCTGGGAGTTCGGTATTCATACAAGAAGAAGATTGATTTGAGAACTCAACAACCAATTGTAAAATATCATTATCCACCAGCTGCTAGTCTAAAGACCGTTCCCCTACAAGAGTTACCACTGGATTTTTTATGAGATTTAAAGTATTGGTGGTTTGACTCTGTCACTCAAGAAGCCGTAAATGAATATTCTACAAAGACTGTTGTGGTACAAACACAGGATATATGGGGTGAATGGCCAGTTAAGGAGTTTGTGGGAAAGTCTATTCGATTTTTTGATCCGATCAGCCTAATAAATTTGACGAAGAAAGATTTGAAAGCTCTCTACAAGAACAAACTTCAGTACAATTAAGTTGATTTAGAGGAAGCTTCAAAGTTTACAAGGGTGGTCGAGATTTGTTTGAAGGTGGGAATACATGCTGGAGGAACATTCCCAGAAGGGTGGTGCTGAGTGAAGTTTTAAAGTTTTGAAGATTTTGAAGATCAAGCCGAAGACACGGGGGAGTTTGTTGATGCATATCAGTTTGTCTGTCAGTTGGTCTATTGAGTTGTAAAAGTGTCGTTAGTTGTTTAATAGAAATATGGATTTTGTATTATGCGACACTTAAGTTTTAGGTTAGGCGACACTTGCCTAAGTGACGCATAGCGACACTTAGGTAAGTGACGCATGAAGGCGGCCACATGCGACACTTCCACAAGTGACGCATGTCGGCCAGAATTTTAGTATAAATACAAACCTACGGGTTTTCGGCTAGGGTTGACGAAACCCTAGCACCATTTGTCGACTAAACTCACCTGTAATCAGTCTTATTACGTTATTCAAGATAATAAACTCATTTGCTTTTTTAATTCAATCGTTTCGGTTTGCATTTATTAGTGATTCGTGCAATTGATTATTTCCGCCTTTCAATAGCAGTCGATCATCACTTAGGTCCAACGTCTAGGGCACTCACAATATTCAATGAACCAAACCTATTTCCCTCAATTAGAGAGATCTTGGATTCATTCAAAGGAATGAGTGTTGAGCCACCATCGTTTGAACTACAATTAGCCAACCAACCCGAACCACTGCCGTTTTCAAACCCTGAAATCACCATAAACCAATCTTCATCCGCTCAATTTCAAGAATTCCAATTCACTAACGACGGAGAGATCATCATCACCAGAAACGATGAAGTTTCCTCATCATCAGTCAACAAGTACGAGCTAAAGACAGACGAATTCTCAAATAAAACCGAGTGGGTTGAAATAGCATCAATCTCCACATCTGAGCCCGAGACGGACGAAGCACCATTCCAAGCTGAATACGAAAAGCTGAATAGAGACGAGATAGCCAGAATGAAGCCGTCTATCGAAGAGCCACCAAACCTGGAATTAAAAGAACTACCACCTCACCTTGAGTACGCTTACCTCCATGGAACATAACAACTCCCGGTGATAATATCAAAAGAGTTAAAACCCGAGGAGAAAGCTCAACTCATTGATGTTCTGAAATCACACAAGAAGGCAATTGCATGGAAAATTTCCGACATACAAGGAATCAGTCCAAGTTATTGCACACACAAGATCCTCATGGAAAATGATTTTAAACCATCCATATAATGGCAGAGAAGGGTAAATCCTAAGATTCAGGACGTGGTCAAACAAGAGGTTATCAAGCTCTTAGATGCTGGATTGATCTATGTAAGTCCGTATGTATTAGAATCGATAACGAGGTTATCTTTAGGTATTAAGTTGCAGAATCCCTCAATACTTGGTTCACAGATTGTGAACGAATTATTTCGCAAGATAATAGTGAATTGATTAATCAACAAGGTTTTGTATCGATTAATTAATATTAATCGATCAATACCTAACCTTATGAATGCTTAGAATTGTTTAAAGTTCTCTGGAAAACCAAATTGCAAAAGTTTTCAACCGATTTGACCTATTTAAGTATTTATATGTTTCAACCAATCTTGGCTCGCAGGCCGATGGGCTCTGCGAGTCGACTCAGCTCGCAGCCCACGACCAAGCCCAGTTCGACTCGGTTCGCAGTCACTCTTACGAGCCCAGATCTCATCTCGCAGGATCAAGTTCTGCGACTTGAGATCTCATCTCGCAGGATTAGTTTGTAATTTCGTAATCGATATTCGTCTAATACTTTAACATACTAATATATTTAACGAATATTAATACCAAACTAATATCATTTACAAATTCAAATCAATTGTACACACTTGATTACAATAATCACTAGTACTATTACAAGCTAGATCTGTTGTCACACATACATGTCCCAACAGACTCCCCCTTGACAATAGCTCTAGCATCTATGCTACTATGTCTTCAAGTTGTCTTTGATCTTTACTTGTAAATCTTACTTCCAGCATAAATCTTCACTTTGATACAAGTCTTAACCATCATTTGATAATCACGTGCTAAATCACCCCATGCTACTGTCGTCAAGATTCTATTTTCATTCAACTTTATCAAATCTTTCTTCGACATGTTCATTAGGTGTCGATGATCATAAACTCTGAAGATTTCTCTCTCACCACCTTCAACCTCATCATCAGATTCAACCATGACAGCTTCTCCAGTCTCTGAATCCACATGCCAACTCTTCATATTTCCCAGAATATCTTGTGGCATTGTCTTCAGTGGAACTTGCTGCACACATCTAACAGCTGGATAAACTTTATTTCTCCTTCTTCTTCCCGTCCTTTGACTTCGTTCCTTCAATTTGATTGTTTTTCCTTTCCTTGGCTTAATCTTTTCAAATTTTCCTGTTCGAACCTCTGTCTTGATTACATGTTCTACATATCTACCAACAAAATCATCACTTGGGTTCTTTAGAGATAATCTAGCCAAGTCTCTAATTTCAAATTTTGGTAGAGAACTAAACACTGTAAGCTTTCTCTCAAAATATTGAACTCCATCAAACCTTTTGATAGCAAAAAGCTTCAGCTCAGAGTCAAAGTACCATCCAACAATCCCTCTTTTAGGTTCCCGTTTCCCAGTTATATCAACTTCAGAAACTCCAACCTTCTTTTTCTATTTTGAAAGTTTTCTAAGAAAAACTGCTGGATTCTTAGTAGGAATCAAGGTTTCATCATTTTCAGAATCGGTTGAGTCATCGATTTCTTCATCTACATCAACAACTGTTGGACCTTGATCATTTCAATAATAACTTCTGTCCTAGATGGACTCACATGGTGTTCATCAATATTTGCATCTGGATCTACACCAATGTCTTGTACATTCTCAGGTACAGCAGTCCAATCTTCAGGTAGTAAAAATTCTCCTTCTTCAAGATCAAAATCAATTTCTTCATCGATTTCATCAAGTATATCACTTCCAGAGTCACTTAATTCTAGCATTTCCATACCTACACAAATCAAATTAACAATATAAATTCTTTTATTGATTTCTCTGAATCAATCTAAGAATTTCATTATTTATTTCAATTGTGTTAGTATAACCAATCTATATAGCTTATAATTCTTTTATTAATTACCTTGAATCAATCAAATAATTCTTAAGTCTTATAAACACTTAACAAATATTAATTAACTTTAAATTCTAATGCATTGTGTATAATCACCAAGCATTTAAATTCACTATTAATTACCTTACATAATTTCCAAGACTTAATTGAACTGTTATATCGCAACAACTTAACTTTCAATTATTTCTTTAACTTATATATCATTTGTCTAGTTAAAACTATCACATTTATAACTTGTTAGTTTATATAAACCCTCAAGTCTAAAATATCTAAGTTAAAATAAAATTTTGACCGCTGAAATAAATCAGAACACGCCGCACGACTACTCAATGAGTCGGAAGACTTTCGATCACAAATTTATTTAACTTTTCAAAATCAAATAACTTAACTAATTTCTAATATATTTAACTTATAATTACAATCTCAATCCGAATATATTACCAAAATATTAAGTTACAATTATTCAGTACAAATTAACCCCAATAATTACTACACTATGCTAACACTAAGCTATCTTACCAGCTTCTGTATGAACCGGTGCAGTCTTATCAGCACTTGTACCAGCTCCAGCACCACTTGCATCACCACCAGACTCCCCCTGAATTGTAGCTTGCTCACCAGTCTTTGAAGGACCAGTCTGCTCACCACCTTCTGGTGCATTGGGATCATCGTCTTTGTCTGAATCTCTCTTCTTCCTCAGCTCATCTTCCTTACAAGACTCTAAGTATGCCAATATCTCCCCCTGAGTAGACTGTCCTGAATGCGCTTTCAAGACCAAACGCTCCAAGGAAGAAACCTTCAATCTTTGTTGATTGAAATCAGCAAGCAAAGTATCATGAGACTTCAGCAGTGTCGTGTAAGCTTGACTCTGACTGAGCATCTGCTGACCAAGAAGAAGATTATTTGTCACCAGCTCTGGAATCTTAGAAACAACCTTCTCTAATTCCTTTACTCTCGACTCTAAGGACGTAATCCTTTCAACATCAGTCGTTGGAGTAATAGAGATCGTTGTAGGTCCAGGCGGTGTGAGATACTCAACTTGCCATTCACGTGTCAGTGGTGTATGCAGTTGAGACAAGGCATGCGTAAGCAAGCCCACCGCAAATCTAGTTCCTTTGATCGTCGGAAAGTTAGCCGCACGAACTAGATCAGCAATCTCATGCTGAAGTTAAATTAAAATCAGTAATTGATACAAATTACTCTTATCTCAAACTCTAATTAATTGCATAACACTTGTAGTTATAAAACTTATATCTCATACCTGAAGTGGTAAAGATATCGGTTCAGAAACTACCAGTGTATCCTTCTCTACCTGTGGTGTATCTTGAGCAACTGTATACAGAATGAACTCTCTCAGTTTAACTCCTGATAAACAACAAGTTAAGATTATTTAACTCCATAATTAATACTAACCTTCTCCAATAGTCAACGTCCTCGGACGTTTTATCAACGGAGTATCAGTCTCATCAGGACCTTCCTCCAGAATACTCTTGCCCTTCCTCTTCTTTTCAAAAATGGACAGAGGAGGAGAAGGTGTATTCTCAGAATCACCATCTGAAGCCGTCTCACCATCACGACCTCCAGATGATCTAACAGAATCCTAATATTGAATGTATTAAACATTTATGATTAGCGTAGAGCTCTATCATACAAGATTAATATATATTGAAGATTAATCAGATATAATACCGTAGTAGGTAAAACATCTGATCTACCTCCATGACTATGTTCCCCCTCAGGTATTGTAACCTCTGGTTTAACAGATTCAGGATCATATTCATAATGAAATACACATAATAATAAGAAATATAATGAAATATGAACATATTATAAATAAATATTATATAATATACCTTAAACTGTTAAATCTCAACCAAAACTGGATCATGAGCATCATCGTTCTATACTAAGACCTCATGTAGAACCTCAGCAGCTAGCTCAGGCAAAACCTGCTGTCCTGGCTGTTCAGCCTGATGCAAAACATCTTCAATCAGCTCCTGTGGCTCTACTGCTGGGTGAAGTTGTGGTTGAGCTTGCTGTTGCTGTTGAGCTTGAGCTCCGGCATCCATCCATCCATTATTCGATGGAGCAACATAATTAGCATCAAGAAGATGCCCAAAGAGATTAGTTGCCTCAGGTTTGATCTCATCTTTACGCTTGGATAACAGAAAACAAGCGTTGTAACCTCTCAATCCTATGGTCTCAACTTGAAAATCAGCTACATAAGCAGGTAAATTCGGAACTTGATTGCGAATCAGAAGCATGCAAAATCTAGGATAAAGAATAAACTGCGTCCGTGCAGCTCCCGTAATCTGTCCGATAAAAGAATTGAAGATATAAGAAGAAAAATTGTACGGTTTATTATAAACCAGTGACAGTACCGCAGACATAAGCTCTGGACTAAGCTCATCTAAACCTGACTTCTTGTTTCCAAAAATAGAAACAATCACTGTAAATAGAAATCTCCACTGGCCAAGAACAAAGGCCTTGACGAACTGACATCCTCTTCGTGGTCCAGAATATCCAGTACGACCTAGAGCTCCTTCTATAAAATCAGCAGAATAAGCAGAAAGACTGGTCTCTTGCTCTACAGTTCCCAACTGCAAGATCTGTCGAATATCAGCAGTTGTAAACGAAATCGCATGCTGATTGACCGTCGTACGGATAGTAGGAGGATTTGCAGCAGCGTCATAAACAATGTTTCTCCAAAACTGTGTAAGAAGATCTCTGTTCAGTGGAGGTGACTCGGTAATAGCAAATCGAATTCTCGAACGTGCTAAGTATGTCAAAATCTGCTCAAAGCACTCAGCACCACGCTCGTTGACATCTAAGTTCACCAATATGTTGTGACCCTTCTCAAAAGATCTGTTAGCCATATCTGTCATTCAAAATTACACAAATAGCAAAAAGATTAAGTTAACGAACATTAGATAATTTACACTTTAACGTATTATGATCAAAAAGATCATCAAACGTCTAAGTATACTATCAACTAATAACGTAATTCACTGAAACTTAATTGAACAATTAAAAAAAAAGTTAACTTTTCAATTATATTCTGTAAATTATATATAAAGTCCGTTAGCTAAGAATAACAATTTGAGTTATAATACCGCCGATAAATATTGAGACACGCTGCTCGACTACGCTATGAGTCGGAAAACTTTCGATATGAGATAACTTAAAGTGTTAAATTATTACACATATTTAACTTATAACATGAGTCCGTAAGTCTAAACGTGTAAAAACAAGTAACTTGTTAATTATTTGTAACCAAACGATTCTCAAATCGAAAACAAGTTATAATTGAAAGATTATAAAATTTACTTAATTTTACATAGTCAACTGAAGTCAACAAAGTTAATTCAGTTCTCAAAGTCAAACTAAGTCAATTAAAAAATATATAAATAAAATTAATTAAATCTTTCAACTCGCTTCCCAAAAACTCTGCGAGTTGAATTTGAGTCGCTCCGGTCAACCCAAGTCAAACGAAGTCAGACGAGGTGAGTTCGTTTCGCTTCGGTCAACGAAAGTCAACAAAAGATCTCGGTTTGTTTCATTCAACTGAAATCAAATGAAACGAGTTCGTTTAGTTGGAGTCAACGAAAGTCAACAAGAAATCTCGGTTTGTTTCGTTCAACTGAAATTAAACGAAACGAGTTCGTTTCGTTGCAGTCAATAAGAATTCGTCTCGGTTCGTTGGAGCGGGCTACGAAGCGAGATAGATCTCGGTTCGTAGGACCGACGGTTTAACGAGATCAACACTTAAATCAATAATCAAATGTTTTTGAAACAATTAAATAATTAAAACATGTCTATTAAGCCTGGATTAGCCATTAACATGTTTTAGGTTTTATAAATCACTAATTTGATTCGAATCCGTGATAAACCAAACCGAAACATTCGAAAATGTAAACTGATCGATTTCTCACAAATTACACGGTGAAATCTCTTGAATCTTACTTCAATAGATGCGTAATGAAAAGATGAATAAGTTCAACGGATCGAAAATTCCTTCCTTGTTCGAAAAATCCTAAAATCAACCAAAAAATGGATTCGGTTCGCTTCGCCTTGATCAAGTCGCAGAGGGAGTGAAGTTGGTTCGCAGAGGAAGTAAAAAAGTGTGGGGTTTGGTTCGTTTGACTTGTTTCTTTTATACCCTTTATTCGATTCGCATGTTTCAACTCGGCTCGCAAAGTTTGATTGGTCAAACTCGCAATGTTAGTTTAAAAAACGAATTAAATGAAAAGTATAAATTAAAACGTAATTAAATAATTATCTTCGTAATTATGTATCCAAAACAATAAATGTTTTTGCATATTTTACTTATACCACTATTAAAATGGCCTTAAGTCAAGATTCAAGTCAAAAATAAACAAATCATTTTTCACTTAAAGTTGATACATTTGTTCAACATATATAAGAATATCATAGTATAAAATAAATCCAAAGGGTAAACACTAAATAAGACAAGAATAATAATTAAAACTTTTATTTATTAATTCTAAGAAATAATTACAAAACTTAAAATAATAAAATTACTAACATTCTAAGAAAATAAACTAACTTAATATAAAACGCTTAAAATAACTGCTTAGGGATCATATTAGAAAGAATAAGCTGTACTTATTAGATTGTAATAAGCCTAAGACGAGTGTTAGTATAGATACCTCATGAAATTCATATAAGCACAATAAAATCACAACTTTAATCAGTAATAAACTTATATTTATAAAATTATATCTTATGTACCTTTATCCACATGATATAACACTTCATTGAAAAATAACTTATTATTTCTTATTATTCACAAAGGTGAATGTTCGAATATCATAGACAGTTCAAGACGATTACCGATATTATGGTCCACATAAACAAATTACACACAGATTTCTGAACAAAACTTTTATTGTTAATGTGCACAATATCTAGTATTTTCTACAATACAACATACTGAAGAATTCAAGTACAACACATAACACCGTATCTTGTAATAGCAAGGTAGAGGTTACTAAATGATGTTCTTTAGAAGCATATAACATACACTTGACACTAGATACTTTGTATCTTTCATATGTAAGGTAGAGGTTACTAAATGATGCTCTTTAGAAACATATAACTCACCTTTTGACATTATGATACTTTGTATCATTTTTTTTATATTAGATCACAGTGCACGGCAGTACTATCATTCAACAATTAAGACATATATCATACATTATATAGCAGATCACATAAGATAAGACACATGAAATTTGTACTTCTTAACTGCTCGGAAATCCTAGCATAACCTGCCTACTAATAAATCGTATGATGAAGCTGATTAGACTTAAGTTATTCTTATCACTTGTTAAGTAAAAGGACAAGTTATAATCAGTGGATATAGATGTATAATAAGATAAATATAAGTGTAATCCTAGTTAAAAATCATTATTCTAGTGCAACTTATAGGAATCCACTAACACATCGTACTTAATACTTAAGGTTATTATTCTTAGGCTTATTCTCCTAATATATTATCATCTCCCAAGTTTTTACAGCTAAAAACTTAAAGCTTTTTTTTTTTTTTAAAAAAAAAAAAAAAAACTTCTTTTGTTCTTTTATTGGAGGCGATTCCCCACAGGTAACAAGCACTTGAATGCTATACGCCTTTTTTTTTAATAAGTACACAAAAATAACTACTAACTATAACAAAAACACCCTTGGAAGAATAATCACTCTGGATTTCTCATTCCATTCAGTTGAACCAATGTCTCAAATCTTGCTATGTCGAACGCCTTCGTGTAGAGGTCTGCTAAGTTATCCTCAGTCGGAACCTTAACTAACCTTATCATTTTCTTCTCAGCACAGTCTCTAATGAAATGATGTCGAATATCAATGTGCTTAGTTTTACTGTGCTTCACAGGATTGTTGGTTATCGACATAGTAGATTCGTTATCAATCATCATAGGAGTATTGGTTATGATTAACCCATAATCCCGCAGTTGTTGTTGTATCCAAAGAACTTGAGAGCAACAGCTGCCAGCTGCAACATACTCAGCTTCACATGTAGAAATGGCTACCGAGCTTTGCTTCTTGCACTACCAGGATACTAATCTACCTCCTACGAATTGACATCCTCCGGTCGTAGACTTCCTATTTTGATTGCATCCTCCATAATCCGAATCAGTATATGCTACTAGATCTAAGTCTCCACTAGTAGGATACCAAAGTCCCAGCTTCGGTTGCCCTTTGAGGTAACGAAAGATCCGTTTAACAGCCTGCATATGTGACTCTTTCGGATTGGCCTGATATCTTGCGCACAGACAAACAACAAACATAATGTCAAGTCTAGAGGCAGTCAAATACATTAGTGATCCAATCATGGCCCTATATAGAGTAGGATCCACATCCTGATCACTTGATGTATCCGGACCTAGTTTGTGATTAACTGGAATTGGAGTATTGTAGACTTTACTTTCATCCATCTTGAAGCGTTCTAATAGATCATAAACATATTTTGATTGATGAATAAAGAATCCATCCTTCTTCTGGTCAACTTGTAACCCTAAGAAGAATTTCAACTCTCCCATTGCAGACATCTCAAACCTTTTTGTCATGACTTCTCTCAAATTCTTCACATCTTTTCATCAGAAGATCCAAAGATAATGTCATCAACATAAACTTGTACTAGTAGAAAGTCTTCCTTTTTCCATTTTACAAACAATGTACTATCAATTGCTCCTCTTGTAAATCCATTATCAAGTAGATACGTTGATAGTGTTGCATACCACATTCTCGGTGCTTGATGTAATCCATATAGAGCCTTATTCAAACGATATACTCTATCTGGATACTCATGATCAGCAAACCCTGGAGGTTGAGCAACATACACCAATTCTCCCACTTTGCCATATAAAAAGGCACTCTTAACATCCAACTGATAAACCTTTATATCATAGAATGATGCGAATGCTAAGAATACTCTAATTGCTTCTAGCCTAGCAACTGGTGCAAACACTTCGTTGTAATCTATACCCTCTTGTTGATTAAAACCTTGAACCGCTAGACGAGCTTTATTGCGAGTAATGACTCCCCGGTCATCTCTCTTACACTTAAATACCCATCTAGTTCCAATTGGATATTCTCCCTTTGGAAGGTCAACCAACTCCCAAACTTGTAATTTTGAGAACTGTTGCAGTTCTTCTTGCATAGCTTCAACCCATGAGCTTTCTTTGAGAGCCATTTGCACATTTTTAGGCTCAACTTATGAGATAAAGCATGAATATAGACATTGATTAGGAATCCCTATCTCTTTCATAGCAGTATACAAGCTTTCTAAATTTTCAGATGTACTAGCTTTAGATTGACTCCTAGTTTGAACAGGAGTATTAATATCACCGATGATGTTTTCAACGGGATGATTCTTACTCATTCTTGTAACCGGTATAGGGTCAACTATTAACTCATCTCCTAAGTTAGTACCAATCTCTTCTAATGAAGGCATCTCTTCTGAACTTGCTGAGGAGATCTTTAAATGGTTCAAAGAAGTAAGTACATCATCAAACATCGTTTGAAGATCCTCTTTAGAATCTTCTGTTTCTTGATACTTATCCTTTGAAAATTGTTGAGACCCAGTTGAAGAAGCTTCATTTGAGTCATCTGTTGTCCTGATTCCAGATTTCGGAACACTCGATGTTGCAGACGGACCATTGTCCAAGTCTCCATTCAATAAGTGCCGTGAAAACTCTGAATCACTGACAAAATCACTTATGGGAACTTTAAATGACTGAAAGAGATCGGAATAGTCAAATTACCAATCTAATCCCTTATGCACATCTGGTGTATAACTTGTAACTTCAATGTTATAAACTATCTCCATACGACTCGTGACTTTATTGAAAACCCTTTTATTTGGAGAATTAGGCATATAACCCAAGAAAAATCCTTCGTCAGCCTTCTCACCAAATTTAGCTTGATTCCCAGTTTTCAATATTGTACAAGCAACTCCAAAGGGTTCAAATCCTTTTAAGTTTGGTTTCTTATTGTTCAAAACCTCATAACAAGTCTTGTTATGCTTTTTCACCATAAGAACTCTATTCAGAACATGACATGCTGTATTCACTGCTTTTGCCCAAAAGATGACCGGAAGCTTTGAATCTGCAAGCATTGTTCTAGCAGCTTCAATCAACGTTCTGTTCTTCCTTTCAGCCACACCATTCTGTTGAGGTTCATATGGTGCACTGAATTGATGAATTATCCCTTTGCTTAAGCAATAGATATCTAACGTCGAATTCTTGAATTCTGTTCCGTTATCACTACGAATACGCTTAACTCTCATTTTGTATACATTTTCAATTTGATCTAGAAACTCAATTAGAATACCTGGAGTTTCATCCTTAGATCCTAAGAAAAATACCCCCGAGAATCTAGAATAGTCATCTGTGACAACTAGACAATACCATTTGCCACCTATGCTTCTTTTGCTTATTGGGCCGAAGAGATCCATATGTAGCAACTCAAATGGTGAGGAGATTGAGTTCTCAGTCTTAGATCTGTGTGGTTTCTTATGCTGCTTTCCTTTCATACAAGGAACACACTTATCCTCAGACTCGAAACGTTTTTGCGGTACACCCAAAACTAAACCATTTTTGGTTATGTAGTTCATCTTTCTCCAGTTTAGGTGTGCCATTTAGAAGGTAAACCCTCAAGAAACTTGTCGGTTTTCTCTACCTCCTCAATAGTGATTTCATGGTTTTCAATCTCACTTAACAGATGGTAGAAACGTGTAACATAAGCATCAAGAGTTTCTCCTTTAAAAGCTTTAAACAAAGTAAACTGCTTTTTCAGAAGTTTCTTCTTGCTAGCTTGCACTTGTGGGCTTCCCTCACATCTTTTCTCAAGCACTTCTCAGAGTGCTTTAGCAGTATGAAAAGATTTTAACTGATGATTAATTTCCTTAGATAAGCACATCTTAATACAAGAATGAGCTTTATTCTCATTTTCATAGTCTTTCTTTTGTTGTTCACTCATCAGATTATAGGTTACCACAACAACAGCATTTTGAACAGTTTGGGTGGGTGTCGTGTATCCTCCTTTGATACACATCCAGATTGAGAGATTATGGAATCTACAGTAAGATTCAAACCTATCTCTCCAACTGTAATAGTCTTGAACACGTAACAACTTAGGTGGAGTATTAGATTTTCCAACCTCGTGCTCCATCTCGATCATTTTACTAATGTCAGACATTTTAAAAGTTTCGGGAATTAACAATCAGAAAAATCAGAAAGTTCACTTTGCAGAAACTCGACTCGCAGAGCAGGAACTCGGTTCGTAGGAGAACTCAGTTCGCAGAGGGGAACTCGGTTCGCAGAGGGGAACTCGGTTCGCAGAGGGGAACCCGGTTCGCAGAGGGGAACTCGATTCACAGAGGGGAACCCGGTTCGCAGAGGGGAACTCGGTTCGCAGAGGGGAACTCGGTTTGCAGAATCGGCTGAAAAACCCTAAAACGAAAATTTTAGTTTTCTAGTCGATTAAACCCTAAGATTTCGGTCGATTACGAAACTAAAAACTTCCAGAGACTGATTTTGGTCATTTTTACGAAGATTAAACGTAACAACAACCCTAAATCTATCGTTATTATCCAAATAACCTCGAACTAACTAAGTATTTAGCCCGAAAGCTCTGATACCAATTGTAAGTCCGTATGTATTAAAATCGATAACGAGGTTATCTTTAGGTATTAAGGTGCGGAATCCCTCAATACTTGGTTCACAGATTGTGAATGAATTATTTCGCAAGATAATAGCGAATTGATTAATCAACAAGGTTTTGTATCGACTAATTAATATTAATCGATCAATACCTAACCTTATGAATGCTTAGAATTGTTTAAAGTTCTCTGGAAAACCAAATTGCAAAAGTTTTCAACCGATTTGACCTATTTAAGTATTTATATGTTTCAGCCAATCTCGGCTCGCAGGCCGATGGGCTCTGTGAGTCGACTCAGCTCGCAGCCCATGACCAAGCCCAATTCGACTCGGTTCGCAGTCACTCTTACGAGCCCGGATCTCATCTCGCAGGATCAAGTTCTACGACTTGAGATCTCATCTCGCAGGATTAGTTTGTAATTTCATAATCGATATTCGTCTAATACTTTAACATACTAATATATTTAAAGAATATTAATACCAAACTAATATCATTTACAAATCCAAATCAATTGTACACACTTGATTATAATAATCACTAGTACTATTACAAGCTAGATCTGTTGTCACACATACATGTCCCTACAATCTACCCAATATCCGACTCACCTTGGGTTAGCCCTGTTCAAGTCGTACCAAAGAAAGGAGGAATGATGGTCATTACAAACGAAGAAAATGAGCTTATACCAACTCGGACGGTTACCGGTTGGAGGGTTTGCATCAATTACCGGAAGTTAAACGAAGCAACTCGCAAAGATCACTTCCCGCTTCCGTTTATTGACCAAATGCTCAAAAGGTTATCAGGAAACGAATTCTACTGTTTCCTTGATGGTTTTTCTGGGTATTTCCAAATCCTGCTCGATCCGAAGGACCAAGAGAAGACAACGTTCACGTGTCCCTACGGAATGTTCGCATATCGACGAATGCCGTTTGGATTATGCAACGCACCTGCAACATTTCAAAGATGCATGGTTGCAATTTTCCATGACATGATTGAACAATGCATGGAAGTCTTTATGGACGATTTCTCTGTCTTTGGAAACTCCTTCGCATCATGTCTATCCAACCTCGATAGAATGCTCGCCAAGTGTGAAGAATCAAACCTCGTGTTAAATTGGGAAAAGTGTCACTTTATGGTGAAGGAAGGAATAGTTTTAGGACATCGAATATCAAAGTCCAGAATTGAAGTAGACAAAGCAAAGGTCGAAACCATTGCCAAACTTCTGCCACCAACCAACGTCAAGGCCATTAGTTTCTAGGACATGCTGGGTTCTACCGTCGTTTTATCAAGGACTTCTCCAAGATTTCTCGACCTATCACCCACCTTCTAGGAAAAGACATCAAGTTTGTGTTTGACGAGAACTGCATGAAGGCTTTCAATTACCTGAAGAAGGAGCTTACAAATGCACCAATCATGGTCGCTCTAGATTAGAACCTACCATTTGAGATCATGTGCGATGCTAGTGACTTCGCAGTTGGGGCAGTTCTAGGTCAAAGGAAGGATAATCACTTTCGACCAATCTATTACGCTAGCAAAACACTTACAGATGCTCAAGAGAACTATACAACTACAGAAAAAGAGCTGCTAGCCGTGGTATTTGCCTTTGACAAATTTAGATCCTACCTGATATTGTCCAAAACAATAGTATATACGGATCACTCAGCTCTAAAATACCTCTTCAAAAAGCAAGATGCAAAGCCTAGATTGTTACGATGGATTCTACTCCTACAAGAATTCGACATCGAGATAAAAGATAAGAAAGGAGCAGAAAATGTCGCCGCAGATCATTTAAGTCGACTTGAAAATCCGTCAATGGAATAAATTGCAGAAAGAGATATTAAAGATCGATTTCCAGAAGAGCAGTTAATGAGTTTAGGAGAACAAGGCTCGCAACTCACTGACGATCCTTGGTTTGCAGACATTGCCAACTTTGTAGTTGGAGGGATCACAAGAAAAGGGATGATCTCATCGCGAAGACAAAAGTTCTTCCGCGACGTCAAATATTACTTTTGGGATGATCCATATTTGTTCAAAATCTGTCCCGACCAAATAGTAAGAAGATGTGTCGATGGGAAAGAAGCTGAAAATATACTCCATCAAAGCCATCACGGACCCACCGGAGGACATCATGCAGCTAATCTGACAGCAAAGAAAGTCTACGACTCAGGATTCTACTGGCCCACCATTTTCAGAGACGCACAAGATTTGGTAAAACGCTGCGATATTTGCCAAACGTTTGGAAATATCACAACGCGTAACGAAATGTCGTTGACGAATATCCAAGCATGTGAAATATTTGACATATGGGGATTAGACTTCATGGGACCATTTCCGAAATCTTACGGAAAAGAATACATTCTAGTAGCTGTCGATTACGTATCAAGATGGGCCGAAGCCCAAGCCTTTCCAACAAATGATTCAAGAGTCGTAACCAAGTTCTTAAAACAGCTATTCTGTCGGTTTGGAACACCTTGAGCAATCATCAGCGATCGAGGCACGCACTTTTGCAATACTCAGTTTATGAAACTATTGCAACAATATGGTGTTACCCACAAAACCTCTACGGCCTATCACCCGCAGACGAATGGACAAGCAGAGATTACAAACCATGCACTAAAAAGGATCTTGGAACGAACAGTTGGTCAACACAAGGAAAGATGGGTAGACAAGCTAGACGATGCTTTATGGGCATTTCGGACATCTTATAAAATGCCATTAGGAACAACCCCCTATAGGCTCGTATATGGGATAACAAGACCCCATATTTGACATATGGGGATTAGACTTCATGGGACCATTTCCGAAATCTTACGGAAAAGAATACATTCTAGTAGCTGTCGATTACGTATCAAGATGGGCCGAAGCCCAAGCCTTTCCAACAAATGATTCAAGAGTCGTAACCAAGTTCTTAAAACAGCTATTCTGTCGGTTTGGAACACCTTGAGCAATCATCAGCGATCGAGGCACGCACTTTTGCAATACTCAGTTTATGAAACTATTGCAACAATATGGTGTTACCCACAAAACCTCTACGGCCTATCACCCGCAGACGAATGGACAAGCAGAGATTACAAACCATGCACTAAAAAGGATCTTGGAACGAACAGTTGGTCAACACAAGGAAAGATGGGTAGACAAGCTAGACGATGCTTTATGGGCATTTCGGACATCTTATAAAATGCCATTAGGAACAACCCCCTATAGGCTCGTTTATGGAAAGGCATGTCATCTCCCGATTGAACTAGAATACAAAGCTTACTGGGCACTGAAGACCTGTAGTTTAGATCCTACGATAACAAGAACGCACCGGAGAATGCAGCTAAATGAACTAGCAGAGTTGAGGGATCAAGCTTACGAAAGTTCCTACAAATTCAAGGAAAGAACCAAGTTGCTCCACGATTCAAAGCTCCGCCCCACACGCTTCAATCTAGGTGATAAAGTTCTATTCTTTAACTCCCGATTTAAGAAATTTTCTGGTAAGTTCAAAACACGATGGAGCGGTCCCTTCACAATCTCTAAAGTATTTCCCTATGGTGCCATCGAACTCGAAGCTCCAGATAGAAATTTCAAAGTAAACGGTCACCGATTAAAACACTACGTAGAAGACTTTCCCTCAAATAAGGAAGTCTATAACTACGAACCACTCTAATAGAAAATGGGTATAAAAGAGTCAAGCTACGAGACTCGATAAACAAAGCGCTCTTGGGAGGCATCCCAAGCCTATCTTACGTTTTCAGCATTAATTTTCCTTTACTGTTATGTTTGAACTAATCCAATTTTTATGCAGTACCTCGCCTTACAAAAGACTAATGATTTTAGACCATTAACCTTTTGTATTTTGCAGGATGAGTTCGCAGTCAGACAGAACACGAGCCCCCAGTCAGAGACGCTCGCGTGCCATGCATCTCTCTCGGAATTCATCACCGGGTAGTAGCATGAGGACTGTCAGGGGATCTTAGTCACCACCTCCTAGTTTGGATGACATTTCGGCAGACTCGGTGGAGGTGTACGTTCAGGAGTCATTCCTTTACATCACATCCATTCCAGGTTACCTTCATCTCACCGACCAGCGGGACAAACCGCAGGGACCTCCAGAGTACCCACCTTTGAGCATGGGGTTACTACTTCCGACCCTGCTGTCACTTGGTCTATACTGAGAGCCCTTGAGGTCCAGCACACTGTCATCTCTGAGATCCACACTGCTCTAGGCCTTTCCTCCACACTTGTGTGCCCCTTTCAGATGGGACCTGATCCCGCTCCGCACATTCCACCGTGGGACTTATTCCCACCTTGGAGCTTGACTGCGCAGGACCACCCCACTTTCATGGACTCACTAGAGGAGGAGACTGATGCCCTGGACGCTTGGATTCAGGATCCGGAGAATGGCACTGCATCTCCTGTCTATACCATCGAGGAGTCAGCATCTCCTACATCGATCGTGGATAACATGATCTTTATGGATGATGACTTCACCGATTGGGAGGCACTCTATGATGACATGGATTAGCTTTTATTAGTTATTTTATGTTTAATATTAACTTATATTGACACTTGTGTTTTCTAAAGGATGTGTACTGTGCAGAATTCAAAGTAGAATTTGTGGAACAAGTTCATTTTTAATGAGCCTGGTCCATTTCCAGCAAATTCACACACTTGAATCTGGTCCATAAAATCCAATGGCAACGCACGCAGCACAAGGAAGTATCTCTTCTAACCTTATTTTGCTTGATTTAACACGCTAAAATTCTAAGTAAAACTCTAAGTGTGGGATTACAACTCGCAAATAGAGAATGACTTCGAAAATATTGACCCTTATTCAAAAATCAAAGTGTGGGATTGACCTAACTTAGAATTAGAACATTAGGGACAATGTTCTTTTAAGTGTGGGATAGTAGTAGTATTGACTACTGTATTGCAACATAAACTTTTGATCAAACTTTTTAGTAAAACTCAGATTTTCAGCAAAATTTTCAAAATTTTTGAATCAAGGATAGTCATAAAAGGGTATTTCTGGTCAACAAAAGTTCAAAACGTTTGGCAAATCGACTATGACGAGCAAAATTCTTTGATAACTTTCAAACCAAGTTTCAAAACAAGCGATCGCATGACTAGGCACAAAACCACCGAAAATAAGTGTGGAATCTTGAGCCATATAAAAGCATCCATCTTTAATGCTTAACTTTTCAATTGTGAGTGTGCCGATGTATGCTCTCTAGAATCAGAACTTTTTCAAGGAATACATTTCGAGATTAAAAAAATGGGCATCATACGTGACGAAGGTGCAATTAGAAGACCTCAAAATTCCCTAGGATAAGAACCCTCTCATAAAATCCTTGCTTTAAAACCTAACCAATGCTCACCTTCAGCATTGAAGATCAGCGGAAAACATGTTGAGCCTTAGCCTTTTCATTTCAAAAACTCGCTTCAAAAGCCAATCCCTTCTTTCATCTTTTGGCCATAGCCTAAGTTTCTATTCTGTCAGAAGAATTATTATAAGAAGTACGGAGCGTTCCCCAAAGGATGATCATCATCCGTAAAAGGAGCTCCAAGAAAAAGAAATTCAGCAAAAGCAAAGCTGTCAGAAGGAACCTAAAAGCCCAAGGATCATTTAAAGCCAAGGGAAAGGTTCATCAAAAGAAAACTTGAAAGAAAAAGCTGCAAAAGAAGGCTTAAAGAGAGAAAAATCCAAAAAGAAGCACTACTAAGCACCAAAGATAAGTCATCACAGACAACTCTTAGGATATATTAAAACCTCAAATAAACCACCTACAAAACCCTTCATCCATATACACTACTTCCACCCTCTTGCGAATGTCTAGGGATAATTAGCACCCTCCTCATTTAAGTATTGTAGATTTGATTCTCGATCAAGCCTATGACAACGGAAGAGCTACATGACTGGCCCCTGAGTGAATTAGAAGTTAGGAAACCCGATACACTTGAGTGAATTGAGTGACCACCTGTGAGGGCCCTAGTCATGTATATCTTACATTATGAAGATTGAAAAGAGAGCTTTTTAGAACCTAAGGTTTGGGGAAACATCAAAGGATGGAACCTCATCCCAACTCATGTTATGACTAAAACTTTATCCAAAAATGAACATAGCTAACTCATAGGATACAGGTCACTTAGTTATACTATGTTAGATTGAATCATTGAGATCGGCAAGGCCGGTGTTCTCTAGACTAAAATAGGATTCAAGAGACACGGAACATGGGAGTAGAGGTAGATTAAGATTAAATTCATATAGATGATATTTTTGAGACAACTTTCGGAATATCATCAACTTAAATAATACTTTTGTATGCTTAAATTGAACTGTTGCTTTGATCGTCTTATTGCATGTTCTTGTTTGATTGTTGCCTTAGGATCATCATAATAGTGAAATTTAAACGGCATTAATCATCGTGAAATAATATGACGGCCCCTATTCGACTATTCTTTGATATAGTACTGGAAACGCTTACGGCGGAGTACAAATGTATGGAAGTCAAGAACGACCGAAGGTAGTCGTATTATGAATCGAATAACAAATGTATTACTTAGGTTTCTATTTGTGGCATAAATCATCCCTGTTTTGTTGCATCCCTGAGTAACGATGATAACTCGTACGAATAAGTGATGACATGTTATCTGGCCGTCTAGACCAGTTAGCCCAACCTATTTCGGTGAGGATAACCCTCGTTCATAAGATTGTTTATTCAACAAACTATGCCATGATTCGGGCATCTCTGACGACCAAGATTGGGGAATAGGATTCGAGCTTAGCTGTCGGATAATGTGGGTGTACATTTGAGAGAACTTTCGATGTACACTTTCATATATTTTGCAATCCACGTGACATTCTAATTGCCTGATTGTGGACACATCCCTACCCACCCCGGGGCACAATAGCATGTCGAGAATAAGGGGGGACATACTGGACCTCCCAATTCGAAGTTTTTTCCTGGAAGTTTCAACCTTGTTGACTATGACAACAGTCGCGTGCCCGATAGAAGGATTGTAGTAATAGCTCACATCAACTTACGAATTTATCTTCACTAGAACTCTCCATATTTAACAACCTTTAAACCACGTTATAGTAGACAATCGCTTTAATTGCTGAACGTCCGAAGTAACCTCCACTTTTTAAGTCAGTCTAGTTTAATTTAGATCGAAAAACCCAAAACCAAAACCAACTCTTTCAACTCCAGCTAAATACATAAAAGCTTCTAAACCCCCTAGTTTCAATTTGTCGCGCTTTGAAGAACGATCCTAGGTCATACTTGTCCTTTGCTAGCCCTTTGATTAGCATAATAAGTAACCCTAGGCCCCAGCCTTATAAATTAAAAACCCACTGCTGTGTCACGTCACCATTAGAATTCCCAACGAACGGTGCGTGTCGCAACACTCTTCCTCAACTACACTTGAATAAAGAGTAGTGGGGTGGGCTCGCAAAATATCTGGGAGATCATACTCAAAGTATTCATCTAAACAGTGAAGATGTTCATTCAAATCCATCCAAGGCATGGGTGGATAAAAGAACATTTCGATTCCAAATGGTTCATCATCAGGTAAAGTAGAAGGTCTAATATAGTGCAGATACCTAGACAAGATTGACAAAATCTCAGGGTCAAGTGTGGGTTGACCACTTAAAGCAATAGTAACAGAAGCTGGAATCTTCTGCTGAGATTCATCAAAACCTAAGTCTAAGCTCTATATTTTTGGGTTCTCAACTTCATGGTTAACACAGACCTCTCTAACGTCAGAGGAGTTTGACTCATACTCTGGACAGTCAAAGAATTCCGTATCTACCAAAGCCGTCATCTCATCCTTCATCATTTGATTGAGAGGAGAGATAGGGTTTGAAGGAGAATTAGGGTTTTCCATTTTCTAATTTTTATGTATTTTCTAGGGTTTTAAGAACTAAGTTATCTAATCTAATAAGCAATTAATTTCCTAAGTAATGATAATCTTAAGGAAGGATCTCCTAAAGTTAATTATCTAAGGCAGAATTTAATTCGTGACGAAACCGATCCCCGGCAGCGGCGCCAAAAACTTGACGCGCCACCAACCGTCACGCGTCATCAACGCGACCGTATGGCAGCACGTCGGTGTAAGTTTTAAAATTTATATTTTGCTGGGCTCAAACTATGCTAGCTACCTACCTTGTGGGTAAGGTGGAAAGTATAACTCGAGTGTCGTCGAAAATCGGAACGAATTGAATTGAATTGGAACCTACCAAAAATAACTTGACGATAGGATGGGTTTAGAAACAAGGTAGGTATGGGTTTGATTTTATCTAATCTAATCAAAAGACAGAAATTAAAATGCAGGAAAGTAAACGAGAATATAAGCAGCAGGTAGAGAGTGATTGCTGAAACTTCGACGATTAGAGTTTCGGGATGATATTATATTGATGATAGGTGATTACTCTAGCTAAGAATCTTCTAAACGGTCAGTGTAAACACTAGGACCCTACGTTTAGGTGTAACCCTAAAGCATATGTCACTGAATCCTAGGCTATCCTGATTCTGATCAGATGGGACTGTCTTCAGACCCACCTCACCGTCTCTTTCGGAGACCAAGCGGCTTTCTAAATGGAGTTAAGGAATTAGGCGACAGTCCACAACACTGACTTTTCTTAACACCTATGTCTATCCAATTTTAACAGAGTAATACTGGTTGTATGCTGAATAAGTTAAACTATCAGTTAAGTAGAGATTAGGGGTTTTAAGCATCTGGGAACACAGCCTGCATCCTTGCTTTCATTTCCTAACTCATATTTTATCCGTTTAAGTTCTAATACTTCCGTCATGGATTAGACCCTCCTTTGCCATCGGTCGTTCATCCCTAGGCATGCGTGCAGTGTATAGTGTCCTTATTTTCCACAATACTCTAACCCTAGGTATATCTACGGTGTTTTAGAAACCTAATGTATCTTTACATAGCTTTATAACCAGAGGTAGTTTAACGGTGTACTATAGCATTTTCACGGCTAAACAAGACCTAGACCCGTGTCTGGAAGGGTTGCTTCCAGGTAATCCACGGTGAGGTAAACCATCGACATTTCCTTGGCTTCCACGTATTTGTACTCTACCAGTGGTATTTCCAACGCTATACCAAGTATTCAGCCGTGTTACGGCGATCCCACAGTTTCATACAAATAGGAGATAACTGTGTATTCGTAGTTAGGGTTGATCAGATCCTATCCTAAGGCAACAATCACGTGAGAGACCCGAAAGGGTGATTAATTAAGTCTACATCCAGGATAAGTCTAAACATGTATGCAGCATAACAACTACCAATCATATATAAGACATATTAATTAAACATCATCCCTAATCCTAACATCTACATTCCAACAATCACATATTAATCTAGCTAATCAGCATGGCAATAATCATAAATCGTACTGGAATAATATGCAAAGTAAACATTATAACAGTAAGAGAGTAAGATAATATCACCGTATTAGAAGAGTAATACTGAGGATTACAACAGTCTGACTTGAATAACCTTGCTACAGCTTGATTACCCAATTACAACTTTCCTCTAGCTCTAACCGCTAACTTATATCTCTCTAGTTCTCTAGAGAGAGAAACTAGAGAGAAGAACTAACTATATTAACTACAAGAACAATTCTCCTCTAACTCCTAAGAGTAGTGCTAGAGAGAGAAAGTAGAGAGAGAGAGAAGTGTGTCAATGAGAGGTGTCTTTTTAAATGTGAAATAAAGCTTGGTATTTATAGGAGAAGGGTGAAAACCTTGGTACAAGTCTTGAAGCATCAAATACAAGCATCAAAGCAGCATACGGGGCAAGCGGACCAGGGGGGTCAAACGGCACCCATCAAGGCAAACACCCCCATATACGGCACCCTAAGGGCCGTATACGTCACCTAGGGTACCGTATATGGTACCTAGGTGCCCGGGGGGGTTGGTGCTTGGTTTGGCCTCCGCTGACTTCTCGGTTGCTTGGTTCGTCCGTATCTTCTTCGTTTGGAGTCCGTTTTGCTTGATTCTTGCGCCGTTGGCTTCGTTTCTCCGTTACGCTTCTAATGACACTAAGTTTTCCAAATTTGGAAGTGTTTGACTTTTGCGTGTTCCGGATGACGATCGGCGGGCTTCCAGACTGCACATTTTCTTCGTTCTTTACCCGTTTCTCTTGATTCTTTCACCTCCAATCTTGAATTTTCCTATTGAATAATAAAATATGCATTAAGATCTATCTTGATAGGATAATCAAGAATGGAATATTTAAGGTGATTGTTTTTGCCTCAGTTTGCGTGTAAATTGGATGTTTTAGCTGATTTTTGTAGCAACGCTCGTATTTAGACTACTTTGGTGATTTTTGATGATAAATGATTGTTTTGAAATGTTTTCACCTGAGAATAGTCCAAAAAGTGCGGAAATAAGTATTTAAAAACATGACTTATTGAGTCACATCACGGATCTATGGTTTTCAACTCCACTATTGAAAAGCAAGTTAAGTTATTGATTGAAGAACTTAGTGATGTTGTTTGGGAGGAATCAAGGCATGAACGACCTTTTAGGGCCACACATGAATCACCACTTGATATCGCTTCTTTTGTTACGATCCATCTACGGGAGATTCAACAACGGAAAAGTAACTCCAGAAGAAAGTTCATATCCCACTCAGGATGCAAGGAGATACTTCGTCAGCTTTTTCTAGTTTTCTCAGAATCTGACTTTCCATTCAACAACCATCAACACCGGCAAATAGAGAACCTGTGCACGTCCATCAGAAGATGCAATGGAGACGCCAAGACCGAGAATTATGAAGATATAAAACTGCAATTCTTGGCATTTGTATGCTCTCTCTGGCAAAACCCACCGCCTAGAGAGGTTGTTAAGACAGACATAACCACCATGACCGACCCTAGTGGACCTGTCACTAAAGCAGTTGACTACATCACCTTCGGACTTCACGAACTTACGAGGACAACTTCAGAGCATCTTCTGAACTACAAGGCATCATCGAGAGATAGTCCACTCAAATTGATTACGACAATTATCAACCAATTCATGAGAATCTATCCACCTCGATACATTTTTCCGCAACCTATGGCCCATAACATCAACGGGAATCCCATGGATGCATCCATCTCCATCTAGCAAGGAGAAAAGAAGTCGAGCTCTCGACTTTAAAAGAGCGCTTCTCGGGAGGCAACCCGTATTTACATTTCTGCAATTTTACATTCCAAGAAGTGATGAAGTCTCCGACTATCTTTCACACTTGGATATACGAAGAAGACCGACACATCAATTTTTTGGTGCCGCATCAAACATCAAGTTTTTGGCACCGGAATTAAGAATATCCAACGTGTTCACACCTACGAGACAAATCAGAAAAGACTTGAAGAAATCGGAGCACACAATAACAACGAAGGGACTCTATGGAAAAGTCGGCAATCATGTGCTTGGGAGCACTCCTCATCATCACCAACAAGCTACATATATAAATGGGGAGTACTTCTATTCTAATCTCTTTCTTTCGTTTATAAATATACCAGATCCACTATGCTTATCACTAAGTGTGGGATTCAAACCCAACACATACTGCTGAAAGAATACGTCTTAGATGTTTCAATTCTTAAGTGTGGGATTTTACCCCAGTCAGAGCTTAGAATAACATCGAGGATAATGTTCCTTTAAGTGTGGAATAGCAGTAGTGTACACTACTGTAAAATGGATAATGGTATATGCTTGATTCTAAACTCGTTGCTCTTTAGACCATCCTTCTCCAATAAGTAAACAAAATTTTTCAAAATTGAGTTAAAAATATGTTGAAAATGAAAAATTTTAGACAAAGAATGATTTACTTTAGGGAAGAAGGATAAATAAAATACAAATTCCTTTGAAAAATTAGTTTAGTAATCCCATAAAGAGCATCGCATGACTAGGCACACAACAAACCAACTTTCGATTCGTGAGGTATCTTGAGCTATATAAAAAGCATTCACTTTTAATGCTTCACTTTTTCGAATTCTTGAGTGTGCCGATGTATGCGTTTAGAATCAGAACTTGCTCCTGTTATGCATTTCAAATCCGGATTGGTGAGTAAAGAGGAGATCGAATCACTTTATTCTTAAACCCATCCATATACCCATAAATAAACACGTTATCCCTACCTTCTCGAAAGCATCCCTCAAACTTCATAGTAAGTCCCAAAGATGAAAGAAAAGAAGCTACAAGGATATGAAGTCAAAGAAGAAAACCCAAGAAATAAAATTCGAAGAAAAGAAAATCAATTGGAGAAAAAGACTCCTTCACAGAAAACACCAAAAGAAAAGGGCGTCAATCCTCCCAAAAATTCCAACTTCACCAAAAAGAAACCAATGAAAAACCAACAAAACCCCCTCTCACATCACCAACACTTCACCCCAGAAACCCTGCATCACTTCCCTTAGAATGATTGTGGCTAGATCGACTTCGTGCTTACCAAAAAGGTAACGATTTGATCCTTGATCAAGCCTATGACGATAAATGATACATGACTGGCGTTCAGAGTGATTGATAATACTAGAATAGGAAACCCTAAACACTTTGAGTGATTGGAGTGACCACCTTGATAGGATCGCCTAGTCATGTATCCAAGATCAAAGATCAAAAGCATGCTCCCAAAGATTACAACCTTGTTTTTCAAAGAACAGATATTTCATTTTTTCCAAAAAAAAGAAGAAAAAAACCCCTTTAGTAACAAGTTCCACCTCAAAATATTTCATTATCTGCTTATCTTTAACCATGTTGAAGTTCAAGTTTACTTTAGGACAAGCAAAGTTCTAAGTGTGGGATACTTGATATCGCGTAAAAAGTCACATTTTTACTACCGATATCTCTCTCATTCTGGAATGATTCTTGGCATATTGAACTCAAATACAGTTCAAATCAGTGATATTATGCTGAGATGGTCAAAACAAGGTTGCACAATAAAAATCAAGCAAAACGGATGAAAAACAAAGATTCCACGCACAATTGAAGATTCAAGGCATCAAAACAAAATTTAGAGACAAAGTGACCACCATTGAGATTTCTCTTATCCAAGATGTTCGTTTTCAAAATACGAATCCAACAGAAGAAGAATCGGCAAAAACGGATGAAGAATGAAGATTATGCGCACGCCGGAAGATTCAAACGATTCGTACGACACATCTAAAGTTCAGAGACATACTTTTGGGATTTCTTTTCATCAAAGTCTTCATTTTTGAAAAATGAATACAAAAAAAAAGGAATCGATGCAAACAAACGCATAACGAAGAAAACACGTACGAATCAAGAAACGGAGCAAAAGACGGCGAACCGGGGCGGCAGGCCACCAGCCGCCGCCGGCCACCTGCCCCCATCCCAATTACGATTTTTGGTCCTTGCGTATACCCGGTGCTACACCTTTACGTGATTGTACGTACCTGGTGCCACACCTTTACGCGATTATACGTACCTGGTGCACCACCTTTTCCATCTTTTGCTAAAGTGCTCCTCAAGTTGCTAACGTGAGCCGGATTTCACCTATAAATAGGAGGCATGAGGCTTCATTTCAAGACACACCTTACACACCATTCTTAGAATAATATACTTCTCTTAAGATATTGCTTCTACTTTCTTTCTATTTTCTTACTAAAAAATAGTTTTAGGCTAGTTTAGGAGCTTGTTTAGAATAGAAAGAAAGTACGGTACGCATTGTAAATCTTCGGTGTAAGCTTAGAATTGTGTCAATTAATTCAAGTCTACTTTCTCCCGCATTTAATCCTGGTGCTTTCTAATCCTTATCTATCTTAATTAATTACATTTATATTGATTATGCTAGATTTAGTTATTGCCATGATTAGAGAGTAGTATACTTGTTGTGTTTACTTGCGATGTAGTTAATTAATTATGGGATGATTTATAATATAATATCAAAGATCGGTAGCATTGCTTTGATCGTTTTATTTCATATTCTTGTTTGATTGTTGCCTTAGGATCATCATAGTGGTAAAATATAAACGGTCTTAATTATCGTAAAGTAATATGATGGCCCATATTCGACTGTTACTCGATATAGTACTGGAAACACTTCAAGGTGGATTAAAAATGTATGGAAGTCGAGGAACGACTGAAGGTAGTCATATTATGAAACGGTACAATATTACGAAGTAATATGATGGCCCCTATTCGACTGTTATTCGATATAGTACTGGAAACACTTCAAGGTGGAGTATAAATGTATGGAAGTCGAGTAATGACCGAAGGTAGTTATATTATAGACTAACATATAAAATGAGAAACCTAGTTTAATTAACCTTTCTAAATAGACTTTTAAACTTCAAATTAATCTAATCGCCTTTCCATCAATAAACGTGATTACAACACCTTTTTAACGATGTCCAATTGAAAGGTAGTCAGTCATCTATGTCAATATAATTTGTCAAAGGTATGAAACTATGGAACCGCAAGGCTACATGGGGGATTATCGTAGGACAAGACATGGCTAAGGTTTGAAGCGGCGGAACCACTTTAAGTGAGGAACGCTGTGGATAATTAGGTGATTTATTGGGTAGTCTTAAGCAAGGGCTAGTTTAAAGTCATAAATGAACTTTTTAAATATACGAATCTGTTAGAATGACGAGGAATCGTTATATGATGTAGTTATGTCTAGTACCTTAAGATTTTGTTCCCGTTCATATGAAAGTATTATTAAACCATAATTAAGACTTTGCTTATTATTCTAAATACTTTGTAATGTTACCTTAACCTAGCTCCCGGTGTGACATGCTAATGGAACTTTAATTAGTAGGGAATCTAGTGTTTACATCACGAGTATTCAAGAATAATAATTAACAAATATCTTTCGACACAGTTTCTCCAAACATCATCCCATAACTTAATTAACGAAGTCTCGGCAAACACTATCGTTATCTTATCTGCTTTATCATTTATTTTAATTTCGCTTTTATTTATTTATTTACTTGCCTAAGTTAGTTATTAGAAAAACCAAAAATCTCCCACTATTTTATAAACCCTTCACTAGTTTGAAAGCCCTCATCTGCCACGCCTTAGTTTCAATTCAGTCTGTTTGAAGAACGACTCTAAGTCATTCCTACCACTTGCTCACCCTTAGGATTAGCATTGTTAGGGAAAACTTAGGCCCCGCAATTACAAATTTAAAACACCCACTGATGCCCGTCGCCAGTAGCTGGTGCAACGACAAGGGTAAAATCCTTACCAACCGTTGGTGATGCATCAACATCTAGTCAAAGATTGCCTTGAAATTGAATCTGGAGAAGTGAAAGAGGAAGTCAAATTTGGCGAAGCTCAAGGAAACTACCGCCAAGGCGGTGGGACCTTTTTCCGAAGACCATATCAAAAAGGAGGTCGCCGATTCCGCCAGACTCAGCCAGGCTTCTACTCTAAGGAACAACCCACGACACCTTTTCCCCGAGAAGAAAACTACTGTGGAGGAAATGATGGGGAAGTTTTTGACTACTAACGCGCAATTTATTGCTAGTTCTGGATAACGGATGGACACTACTGAAGCGTTAGTACGAAATCAAGGTGCCGCACTAAAGCAAATTGAGGGAACAGTTTCAAACATAGCTAAGGATCTCCAAGAGAGATTTCCAGGAATCCTACCAGGATTCATCGAAACGAATCCACGAGATCAAGCTAAAGCGGGTACCACCAGAAGTGGAAAGGTTCATGAAGACCCTTATTTTGGTAAGAATCCTGTATCTGAACTTTTGTCGAAAAAGGAGAAGGAAGTGGAAGTTGTTAAAAGTCCTACGGAGGACATGAAAGCTGATCAAATTGCTAAGGATAAGCAATATGCAAAGGATCATACGCCACCCCCGCCATACCCTACAGCTTTGAGAAGAGGAAAGGATGAAGCTCATTATCATCAATTTCTCAAAAATTTGAAGCATCTTCATATCAACATTCCATTTGTAGAAGCTATTTTCCAAATTCCTAAGTATGTGAAATACTTGAAGGAGCTTTTGACTAACAAGTCAAAATTGGTGGAGGCAACCACTGTAAAGATGAATAAGTGATGCTCTCCTGTGATGCAAAACAAGTTACCACCAAAAATGAAGGATCCAGGGAGTATCACTATTCCCTATCTCATTGGTAAATTGGACATCGCAAATGCACTAGCAGATCATGGAGCTAGCATATCCATTATGCCCTATACTATGTATGCTAGACTCGGGCTAGGAGAACCCAAGGCCATTCGAATGTGCATTGAGTTAGCAGATCGTTCTATCCAATATCCAAGAGGGATGGTTGAGAATGTCTTAGTCAAGGTTGATAAGTTTGTGTTTCCCTGCGACTTCGTGATTCTCGACATGGTAGAAGATCCCAAGGTACAATTATTCTAGGAAGACCTTTCCTAGCTACTTCAAGAGCATTGATCGATGTTTTTGATAGGAAAATCACCATGAGAGTTGGGGATGAGAAGGTTGTGTTCAATGTAAATGAGTCCATGCAATACCCTTCCTCTGTGGATGATACTTGTTACTTTGCTAGTGCGAAAGAACTGTCTGACAATGATGAGTTCCTGCAAAGCCTAAAGGATGACGAAGATCTTGATGCAATGATTCTGGAAGGATGGACGGGGAGCATCGAAGCAATCCGTGATATTGAGGAGTTCGATAAACTGCTAGAGGAGATTGAGACAACATGCGATGAGGAGTTAGAGAATGAAGGAGTCAAGTTTAAGGAGACTGAAGAGTCAATCTTGACGAATGGAATCTCTATCAAAACAAAAACGCGTATTACCATGCATGGTATTCCATGTTCAAGATAGGATGTTTTTGCAGTTAAATCCTCATTTGAAGAACCACCGAAGTTAGAGTTAAAGGAGTTACCAGCTCATTTGGAGTATGCATACTTGCAAGGGAAATCAGATCTGCCTGTAATCATTTCGGCAACTCTTTCACCTACATAAAAGGAAAGTTTATTAAAGGTGTTTAAGGAGCACAAGCAGGCTATCGCATGGAAGATTAGCGATATCAAGGGAATAAGCCCCTCATATTGCACTCACAAGATTCGTATGGAATCTGATTTCAAGCCTGTGGTGCAACCTTTGAGGCGGTTAAACCCGAAGGTCATGGATGTGGTGAGAAAAGAAATTATTAAGTTACTAGACTCTGGGTTAATATATCCCATCTCCGATAGTCCATGGGTTAGCCCCATTCACGTTGTACCCAAGAAGGGAGGTATGACGGTGGTAGAAAATGAGAAGAATGAATTGATCCCCACAAGGACAGTCACTGGGTGGAGAGTGTGCATTGACTACAGGAAGTTGAACGATGCTACGTGCAAGGATCACTTTCCCCTACCTTTCATTGATCAAATGCTCGAGCGTCTGGCCGGAAAAGAATATTACTATTTTCTAGATGGTTTTTTTGGATATTTTCATATTCCGGTAGATGCTAACGATCAAGATAAGACCACATTCACCTGTCCATTTGGAACATTTGCGTACAGAAGAATGCCATTCGGGTTGTGCAATGCACCCGCAACATTCCAAAGGTGCATGATGGCAATCTTTCATGACATGATTGAAGATAGTATGGAGATATTTATGGATGATTTCACCATCTTTGGGAGTTTGTTTGACGAGTGTTTGGTTAACTTGGAGAAAATGCTGCAGAGGTGTGAGAATTCGAATCTTGTGTTGAACTGGGAGAAATGTCATTTTATGGTCCGTGAAGGGATTGTATTAGGACATAAGATTTCGAGCATTGGAATCGAGGTGGATAAGGCTAAAGTCGAGGCAATAGCGAAGTTGCCTCCTCCCACAAATGTCAAGGGTATCCGTAGTTTCTTGGGACACATAGGATTTTATTGACGTTTTATTAAGGATTTTTCCAAGATAGCTCATCCGATGAATAAACTGTTGGAGAAGGAAGCCAAGTTTGAGTTTTCCAAAGAATATCTTGATGCATTCAATTTGTTGAGAGATAAATTAGTATCTGCACCCATCATGATTAGTCTAAATTGGGATATTCCCTTTGAACTAATGTGCGATGCTAGTGATTATGCTGTAGGAGCAGTGTTAGGGCAAAGGGTTGATAAGAAGTTTCAACCGATTTACTATGCTAGTAAGACCTTGACAAACGCGCAAGAGAACTACACTACAACCAAAAAAGAATATCTTGCAATTGTGTTTGCCTTTGATAAGTTTCGATCTTATTTGATTCTATCAAAGACTGTAGTGTTTACAGATCATTCAGCGTTGAGGTATTTGTTTAGCAAGCAAGATGCAAAGCCAAGATTGCTAAGGTGGATTCTTTTGTTGCAAGAATTCGACATAGAGATTCGTGATAAGAAGGGAGCTGAGAATTTAGCCGCTGATCACCTTTCCAGGTTGGAAAATCCGGAGTTAGAAAAGTTAGATGAATCAGAAATTAAGGATACATTTCCCGATGAGAGTTTAATGAAGGTTATCATGAGTGAGCTTCCATGGTTTGCTGATTACGCCAACTTCTTAGTTACAAAAATTCTTCCCACCGAGATGAAGTATAACGAAAGAAAGAGATTTTTCTCGGCCTTACGACATTATTTTTGGGGAAACCCATTTTTGTTTAGGGAGTGTGCTAATGGAATGGTGAGGAGATGCGTTCATAGAGAAGAATGCATGAATATTCTAAGCCAGTGTCACAACGGTCCCACGGGAGGACATCATGGGCCATCGTACACAACAAGGAAGGTGTTTGAAGCAGGATTTTACTGGCCAACTGTCTATGAGGATGTATATGAGTTTGTAAAGGAATGCGATGCTTGCCAACGAACTGGAAGGATCTCTAAGAGAGATGAGATGCCACAAAATCCTATTATGGTTAGTGAGATTTTTGATGTCTGGGGAATCGACTTTATGGGACCATTTCCACCAAGCACTGGAAACAAATACATTGTAGTGGTTGTAGATTATGTTTCAAAGTGGGCAGAAGCAAAAGCATTACCTACTAATGACGCGAGAGTAGTGATAAAATTCCTTAAACAGTTGTTTTCGCGATTTGGAACACCTAAGGCGTTGATTAGTGATCGTGGAACGCATTTTGCAAATACGCAATTGGAAAAGGTTTTGAAGAAGTATGGAGTCAATCATAAGTTTTCTACTGCTTATCATCCATAGACTAGTGGACAAGTTGAAGTGACTAATCGCGGGCGGGTTGAAGCGTATTTTAGAACGTTCAATTGATGGAAATCTGAAGGATTGGTCAAATAAGTTGGATGATGCATTATGGGCCGCAAGGACTGCTTTTAAGACTTCTATTGGTACTACTCCTTATCGGTTTGTGTTTGGGAAAGCATGTCACCTACCTTTTGAATTGGAACACAAGGCGTATTGGGCGTTGAAACAATGCAACCTTGATGATCATGCGGCAGGAAAGTAGCATTTGGCACAGTTACAGGAGTTAGAGGAGTTGAGGACAAATGCTTTTGACAACGCAAAGCTGTATAAGGAGCGCACCAAGAAATGGCATGATTCACGCCTTAAATCAAATAATTCATTTGAACGAGGTGACAAGGTACTTTTATACAGTTCTCGTCTGCATCTGTTTCCTGGGAAGTTAAAAACTCGTTGTACAGCACCTTTCATAGTCGAAAAGGTTTACCCTTTTGGTGCTTTTGACCTGAAAGGTCATTCTGGGCTGAGGTTCAAGGTGAATGGCAGTCGATTGAAGAAGTATTCTGGTGACGCAAGGGACTCCAAAAGGGATTTGGAGATGAATTTCAATTAAGTTATGGAGCAAAGTGTCGAGCTTACCGATGTGATAAACAAAAGCGTTTTCGGGAGACAACCCGCTGTTTTTTATTATTATTATTTATGTTGTTTGTTTTTGTTTGTTAATAAGCTCTTGCAAGGGGATGCTGTTGGAAGCCTTCATTTTGAAGATAGCTCAGGGGAGTTTTGCTGTTCACTTCTTTTCTATTCCCTTTCTTTGTGTCTCTTTTTGCAATGAGGACATTGCATAGTTTTAAGTGGGGGATGGGGGAAAAGAAGTTTCAAGTAGTCTATTTGTCCTTAAGATATGAATGGTAAATTTTTGGCAAATTTTAAGCTAAAGGGAATTATTCTATGTTAGTCATTTTTCAGCCCAAATTTTTCTTTTAAAATTGTTTTCTGTGTAAAGTTTAGCGAATCTTGTAACACATTTTAGGAATTCAAATGATGAAATGAACTTAATTTTTAAAAGATTAGATAATTCATCATGTGATGTATCGATAGGCGATCTTTATGAAGGTTATTGAGCCATTAAGAAATTTAACGCATAAAGTAGGATTTTCCTATGAGGACCTTTTAGCAAGGTATGACCTTAGTCTTAATTCTTATATGATAGCGTGTTATAATCCATAATTTTGGGATCCTGATTATCATCATTTGGGAATATACTGGGTGTTGTCTCCTCTGTTGTACGAAAGTACAGACCTGGTTTCCGTCAGTATATTTGATATGAAAAAATAGATAAAAAGAAGAAGAAAAAAAAGAATACAAAGGACTCATAAACTGAAAAACCAAAGCCAAGTTATGTCGCTCTGTTGTACTGAGGTACAGACTTGTCACCAATGTCTTGGTTTGAAAAATGATTCATTTATTTGGATTTTCATTATTTGGAGAATTGTGACACGTTAGTTGTATGAGGGTATTTTGCTATTGGAAATCAAGGGTAGAGCCTGCTAGAATAATAATGAGTTGAGCTCAATTGCTGAATTATAGATTGATTAAGTGGATAACAATATCGGTAATCTGGGTGAATCATCTTTTATGCCTAATAATAATATATTAGAAGTTGTCTTCCTAAGTAGAGTTTCTCGTTTGCTGAGCCTTACAGTAGAAGAAATTTAAGATAAAAATTTTGTTTGTGGAATGCTATGTAGTATGTAAGTCCTTCTGCATTTTTGTTTGCCGTTCATATTTAAAGTTTTGAAGATTTTGAATCAATAGTATACTTGACGACAAGTAGGATTCAAGTGGGGGATGTTTGACGACGCCAATATGTACTAGATTATAGTACTAATTACCCCCTTGTTCAATAGATTTCTTATGCATTTTATTTGAATACGATACTTATTTTGTTCATATGTGCATTTAGGAGTTAATTGGAATTTGAATTGGAAAAGAAGCAGAAAACGAACAAATATTGAAGGAAGGAGAGCTAAAAAGTTGAAGTTTTGTGAGAGAAATTCGAAATGGTGAAAAGTTGGATTTTCTCATCCATATGGTGTATGGATCATGTGAGCCGGACTTACAGATAGCGGGCCGTGTTTGCTGGGCTTTATCAATCCATACGGCGTATGGAATTTCCATACGGCGTATGGATTAATTCGACAGAATTCCTTAAAAACCCTAATTCACTTCATTTTTAGGGTTATCACTTATCATTTCTCTTTAGCCGTTTTTCAACCATTCCAGCCTTATTTTCAGAGCATTTTGACCATAGAAAGCAAGAAGAATTAAAGTCTTTTCGATTGTTCATTCGTATCTTCGGTTTCTCGGTTCGAATATGTTAATCCTTTTCATTTGATTATGATTTTGATTTCATATTTGGGTCTGAGTTTCTGTAATAATATGAGTAGCTAAACTTTATATGAATTTACTTAGATGATGATACTTAGATGATGGTTTGATTATTGATTTGCAAACGATATTGGATTTTATGAATGTTTATGTGTTTATTTGATAATCCTTGGTTATTGATTGATTATTGTTGATTACCTAACGTGGTTTCTTGATTGATTGAGATTGAGTTCCATTTGGTTAAGAGATTATTGATAATTGTTGGTTTCGGTTAGCAATTATTGCTGAATAGATTTAGTTTGACATGTTAGGGTTAATAATCGATATTAATCATTAATGAACAAGATAGCTATCATTAGTTATAGACTTTGTTGATTCAAGTCACAAAAGTAAATCACATGAACGGCGTAGGTTTAATTTAGAACACAATTCGGTGGGCAACGTTAGTTGAATAAATTGCGTGTTGAAAACAACCTTGTGTCTTTCTTATTTGTGTTAGATTAACTTACCTCGGAAAGGGGGTTGTCTTATTTGTCATATCGCAATAAAATCCATTGTTTGAGCAAATCAATAAAGTAATAACCGGAATCTAAGGAAAGTAATATAAGTGAATACAATTCTTCCATCATTTGAATCAAGTATTATTATTTGATTAATTGTTTTTATAGTTCTTATATCTTCAACTTTATTTAATTTAAAGTTTTATTCATATTTCATAATTGTTAGTCAATTGTTCGTTCGGAACTAAAACGCGCCTTTTGTTTTATTTGAATGATTATTTTAATCATTTTAAACAATTTCCATCTTGTTAGAATTGACATCCGTTCCTTGTGTTTGATCCGGACTTATCGTACTATATTATTATGCGATCAGGAATTCTTGTCTGAGTTGTGTATTAGCAAGTAAGGTAATTTCCATTTTTAAAACTAAGCCTCGTTTACACGACATCAAAATTAACAAATAAATCCCTAGTTTAATCACAGTGTAATAAGACTTGTTTGGAACAACTTTTCCACGGCTTTAAAACTAGACCATTTTATTTAAACTCATATATTTAATCAAGAGTTATTCATAGTGTACACTACTAGTTTAGTATTTCCACAGTTTTATAACAAAACACAGATAGTTAATTACCCCCGATATGACGTCTTATCAAAAAGGTTTTAACCATGTTTATTGGCGGAAGGGTATTAATTGATTTAAGATCATGGATGAAACATGTAATCAAAGCACCGAGTTTTCATTTATAAAATATAGTTGGGAGCATTATTCCACAACGGATTGTGCCCACGACTTTCATAGCTTCCACGTTCCGTACTCCACACATTCGTGATGTTTCCGACGCTATACAAATGAAAGGCGTATAACGTTACCTCCGTTGTTTCATAATGACATCATCCCAGTTAACGACTAACTACATCGCAACAAACACACAATATAACTACTCACTAATCATGGCAAGTAATCCTAAAGCTAGCATAATAACAATAATAACATGCATTATGATAGATAAGGAAAGATATAACCGTAAGTAGCGCGTAGCTTGAATATATGCTAAAAGATTCCAATGTGCGGAACTTCCAAAATATCTCCGACAATACAACAAATAAGCCCCTCAAAGTATCTTCAACAATATTACAATATTACCCCTTCGTTAGTCTTGGTTAAATATTAACCAAGATCTAACCTACTACTAACCTAAACCAGCAAATAAACTAGCTAAACAAACTAGAGAGAGAAAATAGAGAGAGAGTTCTTGATAGAGAATGAAGAATGAGGTGTTTGACTTTTGAGTGTTCCGGATGACGATCGGCGGGCTTCCAGACTGCATATCTTCTCCGTCATTTGTCCGTTTCTTCTGATTCTTTCACCTCCGGTCTTGGATTTTCCTATGGAATCATAAAATATGAATTAAGATCAAACTCCATTAGTAAATTAAGAAAGGGATATTTAAGGTGACGTTATTTGCCTCGTTTTGCATAATTTAACGGATTTTTTAGTGATTTTAACAGTAGTGTCTATAATTAGACCACTTTGGTGATTTTAAGTAAATAATAGATGTTTTAATATGTTTTCACCAAATATAAGTCCAATAAGTGTAGAATAATGTGCCTAAAAACATGACTTTTTAGGTCACATCAAGTATCCCACACTTATACGTTGCTTGTTGTAACACCCTCAAATTTACTGTTTAGCGGAAGCAAGCTTTGGGGTGCTACTAATCAATAATAAAAACACACAAGGCATATAATGAACGACTCTATATGCGTCATTTTACAGATACATTGATCATATAAAGTTTTACAATGTATAAAGTTTGCAAAGTCCAATAATTACAATGTTTAGAGATTAATCGGCATAACTTAGTTACAAAATGGTAGTAATGCAAAATAATCTCCTGATGTGTATGCTGACTCAAGCTATGGGCATCCTGAGTGAACAGGTCTACTGCTGTTGGGTACCTGAGAATACATGCTAAAAAGGTCAGCTAACGTTGGTGAGCTCATAGGTTTGCATAATAAATATGTAAGTAAGTGTGAACCACAAGATTTAGTAATAAGCGTTTGAAATAAATCAAAGGATGTATATGTCTGCCATGAGGTCATAGTCTGCGCTTAACGTGGGTGTCAGGATCACAATAGTGCCTAATCGTGGGTGCCTCCAGGCGAGTGTCTAATCCACACTCGTATGAACAAAAGTTAATGCATCCGTTTAACCAGTCAGTGCTTGCTGACCCGGACGAGGATGGTCAGTCATATATGGTACCATACACTAACATTCGTGCTACTTACAGTATTACCAGAACTATGATCGTATAGGACTTAAAAGTGATTAGAAAATAGCTCATGCAGAATATAGCGAGTTTTGTACTCGTGTTCACATGTAAAACAAGGTAAAGCATGTATTCCCACCCCTGGGTTTAAAACTGTAAAATGAGGGGCTATAAGACTCACATGAGTCTGGAGAATTGCAACGAAGCAATATGATGTAATAATATGCGGTGTCCGAAGACCGTAACCTGTCGGGCGTTTATAACGTGCAAGGTTAATATGATAAGTAGGTATCTATAAAGACTACCTTGGTAGTTGTTCGTCCAACTAAAATGTCCAAATAATTACGATTTGGTTTGTTTAACTTGTCCAAGTTACTACCACTTGGTTGATTTAATTATGTTTTGAAAACGTGTACGGCCTGTTGGTGATTGGTTGTAATAATAATCTCATTATTATTATTGTGATTTAGAAGTGTTTATGTTTAAAACATGTCCCGATGTGTCTTAAAAGTTGTATCGTATAAGTATTTGAAGTTATACAAGTTTGACACTTAGTATAAAGGTAGTTTGTAAACATTCTGTTTTTAACGTCACTTATAGCGACACTTAGGGTTCATGCGACACTTAGGAAGTGTCACAGAAAATGAGGGATTCTGGAGTGTTAGTTTCACTTAGGGAAGTGACGCATAAAAGGATGACACTTAAGCAAGTGTCGGGTGGAAGTGTCGTGCGTCATTAGGACGAGCGTCAGATTAAATCAGATTTCAGTTTATAGGCGACACTTAGGTAAGTGCCGCTAGAAGTGTCGGTTAAGAGTGTCGGGTATTGAATTTGCGACACTTAGGCAAGTGTCGTGAAAAAGGGGTTTTATGCGGCACTTAGGCAAGTGACGCAAGATTAGGACTTTTAGCGACACTTAATGCGTCACTTACGGAAGTGACGCACCTCTGCACTGGTCTATGTGACACTTAGGTCTGTTGGTCGGATTTTGTGTCGAAATCGTGTTCTGCGGTTTCCATTTGACCCGAAACTTTTACCCAACCCATATTTGGACATTTCAAGCTCAAATAAACAACTTTTAAGTAAAATAATTGAAATATAATAGTTTTCGAGAATTTTTTAGAAACTTACGAATCATCGCGAGAGAAATCCGAAAAGATAGGGTTGTAGATCGTGACGTTGTGGTTCTTTTCTTCCAAATGAGCGTTGAGATTTAAGGTTGTTTGGTGATGTTATTTTGAGGTTGAAGGTGATGGTGGTGTGGAGGTAATTTTGAGAGAAAAAGAGAAAGAGAGAGAAATGAAAGAGAAGGAAGTAAAATGAGAGGGGGGAAGTTGGGTGGGGGGGGGGGGGGGGAAGAATCTCCCAGATTTTAATTCCCCGCATTTGCGCTCCGTGCGGTGTTCGTTTTCTCGTTCATTTAATCGTATAAATAATTTAATACGCGTTTAATTGTGAGTTTTAAAATATGAATATTTTATCAATATTTTTGTTGAAGTATTTTACCAAATACTTATAATTGAGTTATAAAATATAATTTAGCTTCATTTTGATGGTTTGCGCACTTAATATTTAATCGCGTAGACTTTTGTTTGTACGATACAAATTAGATACGATATTTTATCAGAATAATATTTTGAATATAATAGTGATATTAAATAATGTTATATTATTTAATAAAATTGTTCACCAACGTCTGTATTAACTGAACTGAATTACATTCGATTGAAAGCGCACGATTTAGCCAAATCGCGTAATTGTATATATTCACAATATATATTATTTGATACAAAAATTAGCCTAACACAGTACTAATGACATGTATTATAAAATGATTAGAGCTTAATGATGAGCCCAAATTTGGCGGGTGTTACATTCTCCCCTTGTTAGGAAAATTTCATCCCGAAATTTAAGTTTGAGTAGTCGTGTGAGTGGAGTCGGGGAAAAGTTGTGGATATTTGAGTCGCATCTGATCCTCTCGTTCCCAAGTGAGTTCCGGACCACATCACGAATTCCACCGGACTTTGATGATAGGAATACGACTTTGTTTAAGCTGTTTGATTTCATGGTCCATAATCTCCACTGGTATCTCAACAACATGAAGTTTGTCATCGATTTGAATCTCATCGAGGGGAATGATGAGTGTTTCGTCGGATAGACATTTCCTTAAGTTGGAAATGTGGAATGTAGGGTGTACACTACTGAGTTCAGCTGGTAGTTGTTATCAGTACGCCACCGGACCAACCCTCTCGAGGAATTCAAAAGGTCCGATGTATCCGGGGTTCAGTTTCGTGAATGATTTCAGGACCAGTGAGTTCGCTATCCCCCACTTGGGTCCAACAGATGGGTGATCGACACTTACGACCGTAGAGTGCATCGAATGGTGCAGCTCCAATACTGGTATGGTAGCTGTTGTTGTATGAAAATTCACACAAGGGTAAGTGGTGTTCCCAATTTGCATCGAAATCAACTACGCAGGCTCATAGCATGTCTTCCAGTGTTTGGATGGTTCGTTCACTTTGACCGTCGGTTTGTGGATGATAAGCGGTACTTATATCGAGGCGAGTACCCAAAGATTTCTGTAATGATTGCCAAAAGTGTGAGGTGAAATGACTATCCCTGTCGGAGATAATCAAGATAGGAACGTCGTATCGGGATACGATTTCTTTCAGGTAGATTCGGGTAAGGCGTTCCATTCTATCGGTTTCCTTGATAGCGAGAAAATGGGCAGATTTGGTGAGACAGTCAACGATTACCTGTTGGTACATTTAGTATGTCAGTCAGTTGGTCTATCGAGTAGTAAGTGTCGTTGATTAATTGTAATAGAAATGTCATTTTTGTATTAGCGACACTTAGTTTGGTCTAGGCGACACTTGCCTTAGTGTCGCATAGCGACACTTAGATAGTGTCGCATGAAGGCGGCCACATGCGTCACTTAGGGAGTGTCGCATGTCTGTTTTTTAGTATAAATATGAACCTACGGTTTTCAGGCTAGGGTTGACGAAACCCTAGCACCATTTGTCGAAATTGCAAGTCTGTAAACAAGCTAATAGGTTACTATTATCAATTCAAAGTTGATCTTAATTCGTTTATTCGATTTCGGTTTGCAATTATGTTTGTTTAGTGTAATTGTTTGTTTCCGCCATTCAATCGCTGTCATCAATCACTTAGATCCACAGCAAGGGGCACTCACAACTGGTATCAGAGCCTCAAAGTGGTTTGATTGACGTATTGATCACGTAATCGTTTGTTTTTCGGTTTGCTTTGTGAAGAGAATCAAGAACAATCGAGTTATTTGGATCAATTGGGTGCTATTCAGACGATTTTAATCAACATCTATAGGTTTTGTTCGATTGGGATTGAAGAATTTTCGTTACATCTACGAAAATTCGAATTTTAGGGTTTTTGGGACATCACAGCCGTTTTTGCGTCACTCATTGCATCACTATATAGCGACACTTCGTGCGACACTCTGTAAGTTCAAATTAGGGTTTTATCGACACTCTGGTGCGTCACTAAGAGCGTCATTTGTGAGTAATGCGACACTTGCCTCTAGTGTCGTCTGCTTTAATCTAGCGACACTCACGTGCGTCACTTCAGCACGTCACTTGTTTGTCATGCGTCACTTCCACTAGTGATGCTTGTTTGATTTACTGCGTCACTCAAGTACGACACTTGGGTGCGTCACTTGCTTAATTGAGCGACACTTGCTTCTAGTGTCATCAGTCACTTTATACGTCACTCGGTAGCGACACTTATTGAGTGTCGCTAGTCGTTGTGACACTTCGGTGCGTCACTTACCAAGTGACGCCTTTGTTACTAATAAGTTTTCTAGTTCTTGTTTTTGAGCTATTTTTTAGGATTTTCTTTAATAGCTGCTGCTGATATAGAAGATATTAGGGGAATTAGAGAAATGCTCAAACAAAATCACGATGTTGGTTCTAACAGTAAACCTCCTTTGTTTACTGTGGATATGGATTATGCATATTGGCGTGACCGATTTGAACAATATGTAGACTTCCATTGTCCGAGCTTTGGGGTCCACTTAGAGAAAGATATGAGGCTCCAGTAGCCGAGGGAAATTATCGTGGTATCCCTCCAGCCAAGACGTATAAAGCTATGACTCCTGAAGAGATAAAGGAGTATGACATCCAGAGAAAGGCTCATTCTGCTATCTGTATGTGCCTAACTAAAGATGTTTTACGACTTTTCAAAACTCATGACATCACATACGATTTGTGGAAGGCTATTGAAACAAGATGTGGAGGAAACGAAAAATATAAGGAGGCTAAACTAGAACTAATCAAGAAACAATATGATCTGTTTGATATTCTTCCTAATGAAACTGCATCAGGATTATTCACAAGGTACTCACAGTTGGTTGGTGAGTTAACCGAGGGAGGTTACAATTTCCCTCAGATTGAGGTGAATAAGAAGTTGTTAGATGTTCTGCCTAGTACTTGGGATGTAAAAGTACAATTTCTAAAGGAGAACCAAGAGTTAGTAAGAATGAATATGGATGAGTTAATTGGCGTTCTTCAAGCTCACGCAATGGAGTTGAAGAAAAAGGAGTGTAAACCGGGTGGGTTTGTTCAAGACCCGACATTATATGGAGGAAAGGTAAACACTGGGAAGACATATGGTTGAATGGCCTTTATTTCTGATACTAGTTCTCCATTGCAGTCTACTGGTGCTCATCATCCAGTCTATGCTTCTGGACCTTCACTAGGTTCACAACAGCAAGTTACGATTTCCCCAGCTATTGAAGAACAAGCTGCTATCTATACAGCTTTTCTGAGCTCCTACAAGGATTTGGTTTCACAACCAAATTCTATACTAGAACTTGCTAAAGAAGACTATGCTCAACTTGATGATGATGATCATGAGCAAATGGATTTAAATTGGAATATTGCCATGATCTCAAGAAGAGTTCAAATTTTTTTGCAAAGGACTGGACGCAAGAGTTTGGAAGGAAACGGCAAAACCAGCTTTGGTTTTGACAAGAGCAAGGTCCGTTGCTATAATTGTCAAAATTTGGGACATTTTGCAAGGGAATGTGAGAAACCCAAAGTTCCTCCATCGGGTTTTACGAAGCCTGATGCTACTAAAGCACAAGAGAAGGATGAAGTGAAACAAGCGACAGCTGATGCTTTAGTTGTCTTCGAGCCTACAAACACGCACTGGAGTATGTTTGCTGAAAAGTACCAACAGTGTCTTATGGCTCACATTACTAATGAGGTACAAATACCCTTTCAAACGACACTCAACTCCATCACTTTCAACATTCAATTAGCGTCACTTACTCTAACATATCGTCACTTCTGTTCGTGCTGCGTCACTTCGACTGTGCAAGTTTTTCGATTTGTCTTTGGATTTTCAAGCTTTGTTTGTGCAATCAGACATTATATTCTTGTTCCCCACACTCGTACGCTTCATTAGGTATAAACTTTAACCATGTTAACTACGTATACATGCTTTACTCGTATATTAGGGTTACGGGTTTAGGGGTTCATCAAAATAACACGAATTGGGGGTTAATACATTTATGATTGATGTTAACATCTGGTGTGTTTTGATCGTTTTAGACACACGCACACTTTGGTTAACTCGTTTTTCAAAAACCCCAAAATTGTTCGTTGTGATTTCTGGGTATGAACAGTGCCGCAATGATCTTCATCGTTGCGTCACTTCCTGTGAGTGACGCTATTTGGCAATTTAGAACCCTTACCGTCACTTCATTAAGTGACTCCCTTAGTGACGCATATGCCTGTATCATTAATTAGCCCATCACTCGTCTAAGTGACACCCATCTATGCGTCACTTCCTTAAGTGACTCCCTTAGTGACGCCCTTATCTATACCGATACTTCTACCGTCACTTCCTAAGTTACTCACCTAGGTTACCGTCACTATGCTAAATGATGCATACTTTTGTACCGACACTTTCTAAGTGTCGTATTTAATGACGCATGGTTTTGCCACGTCACTTACACCAGTGACGCCTGATAGCATCACTTATCCTAAGTGACGCTATACTTAATTTCTGATTTTAAACACTGTTTCATGCGACACTTCCTAAGTGCCGGTAGTGTTTATGCGTCACTTCCTAAGTGACGCCTAAATCAAAATTTTGTTTAAATTTTATGAATATTTGTGCTAATCCTATAACGATGTTTCTGGTTATTTTTTCGGTATTCTAGCTTACAGATGGCAGATCTGCAAAATTACTATTGCCGCACCAACACACGCCACAACATCGTTGCGTTTCTGGAGTCAACGCATACAAACTCAATACCATTCCGACTGATGATTGAGTTTTTATGCCGATCGAGGATTCACTACGCTATCACCGCATCTACTCCAGTGTACATGAATCAGATCGAGGAATTCTATGATCACGCATTTAACAGAACTCAGGGTGATGTGCCAAGGATTGTTTCCACTATGTTTGGCGAAGAGATTGAGATTACTGAGAATTCTGTTTGTCGAGTTCTCCAATTCAACGATACACATGCGATGCCGACTATGTTTGAGACAACCTTTATCTATGGTGGCCTTCAGCGGATGGGTTATCCTGCAAACCAGCTCTCGGACTTTAGAAAACAATATCTGTGCAGGGTTTGGAGATATCTATGCCACATTGTGATTGTCTTCTTATCTCCAAGGAAAAGAGGATACGATGCTGCGAGTCATTTGACTCTATCTTTCATGTTGGCACTAGTCTACAACAAGCCCTACAATTTCAGCGGTTATATCTTTGGAAATATGGTTGAGAACATCCGCGCTGGGAAAGATAAGTGGTTGCAGTATCTGAGGTTTGTGCAACTACTATTAAATGATTTGAATCTGAACATTGCTCCAGATTAGCGCTCGCTATTGGTTTCGATGCCAATGCTCTTACGAGTCTTCAATGGCTGTAAGTTAGTGCCAAAAGGTGAACAAGTGTTGGTAGTTAGGGAGCTATTTGGGCACATAGTAAACGAAAACTATGTTGCGCCACCAAATGATGGGTTTGAGGATGTCGTGATCCCTTAGATGAATGAGGATGATTTGGTCGATACAGAGGTAGCTCAGGATTTGGATGACATCGATCAGGTTGATAATGTTGATGTCGATGATGATGATGATGATGATGGTGGTGGTGGTGGTCCCACACCACCTAATTCTGATGGAGATGTGCCTCCTCAAGAGGCTTTAGATGCAATCCACATGGTTGATCTGAAACATTTTAAGCGTATTTTGAGACGCATTTCTGAGGGCAGGGTTCACGTCCCGAGGAATCCAGGAAAACGACCAGCTGGGTCCGCTCCCTCTTACGCTAACTTGCCCCACAAAAGGCGACAACGCACAGGGGTGGTCATTCAGGAATCTGGTCAGCAAACCACTCAGCAACAACAACAACAACCACCATCTCAGCCGCAGCTTCCTTCGATTCAACAACTTTTTTCTCAGATTGAACAGATGCACAAACGTTTTGAAGATCAATCTGCGATTATTCAAGTTCAGGCTGCAGAGATCACGGAATTAAAGTCCAAGGCTGGTGAGGTTGATGACTTAAAGCTTCAAGTGACAGATCTACAATCTAGATTGTTAAAGTTGGAGTCTGTTATGATTGTTTCGGGATAGGCGGGTCCTAGGACCTTGGAAACAAATGTAACACCTCCCCCAGAACCAGAAAATGTACAACCTTCTTCGATCAATGAAAATGTATCTTTGGATTACTTTGTTAAGGTTCAAGGTCAACCAAGACCAATTACGGTTGACTATTCATATGTAGATCTTACATTTCTTCAACGTATGATGAATGAAAATACGTCAATACCTGATGAAGAAGTGATAAATAATCCAATGGCAGAGGATTGTTATTTTGAAGGAAACGATGACATTGAAGTTGAGGGGGAGGAGCTCCAGAGTGATAAATGTTATGATGATGCTCCTATTATTGAATCTGATTTTTCAAAAGATGAAGCGGATCATGTATCGGAGGCAGAACCCACTTAGCCATCAGTTTCTACAGCTGAACCCTCAACGATAAAACCTGATCTAGTGTTTAAACCTAGAGTTGAGGTACCCGTCACTTGTCAATTTTACAAAGTCAGAACTGACTATACAGGTTTGATCAAAAGCTGGAAGTTCGATGAAAATAATTTAGTATTCATGATCAAAAGGAGTGATGGCATTCAGTACTTCAACTTGAAGTTCTATCGAATAAGTACTCTGCCAAAATGTGAACTTCAAAGATTATCTCAGATACCCTTGATCAACCGCGCTCGAGATTCACGAGCAGATTTCTTCCAAGTTATTATTCATCGGGAAATCAACAGCAAGAAATACAATATGATTAAACCGACACTGGGTATGAGATATAAGTTTAAAAAGAAGTTGAATCCGGTTACACGACAACCGATTGTAAGGATGATCTACCCACCAGCAAAATGCTTACAGAAGATACCTCTAGAGATCATTCCTTTGGATTTTTTGAACAGGCTGCTATATTGGGAATATGATGATACTACAGGAGAAGTTGTGATCGTTTTTGTTCCTAATTCTGAACCAACTATGGATCCAGAGTCTTCAACAGATGCAGATTTTTGGGCTGAAGAGAAAACAGCATGGGATGTTGTATAGCCTAGGAAGAGGTCTATGTGAGGTCTGAAGAGAAACAGATTTTGTGTATTTGACCCTTTAAGTTTAATCAATCTCTCTGAACAAGATATGAAGAGATTACATCAGAACAAGATTCATTTCAAAGCAAAGGACAGAACTGAAGCTATTAAATTTCAGAAGATTGTTCATATCTGCGTAGCCAATGGGATACATGTTGGTGGTGTATTCACAGCTGGCTGGAAATAGTTTGAAGATTTGAAGACTTTTTGAAGACCAAGCTGCTAACAAGGGGGAGTTTGTTCGTACATTTAGTGTGTCAGTCAGTTGGTCTATCGAGTTGTAAGTGTCGTTGATTAATTGTAATAGAAAAGTCATTTTTGTATTAGCGACACTTAGTTTGGTCTAGGCGACACTTGCCTTAGTGTCGCATAGCGACACTTAGGTAGTGTCGCATGAAGGCGGCCACATGCGTCACTTAGGGAGTGCTGCATGTCTGTTGTTTAGTATAAATATGAACCTACAGGTTTCAGGCTAGGGTTAACGAAACCCTAGCACCATTTGTCGAAATTGCAAGTCTGTAAACAAGCTAATAGGTTACGATTATCAATTCAAAATTGATCTTAATTTGTTTATTTGATTTCGGTTTGCAATTACATTTGTTTAGTGTGATTGTTTGTTTCCGCCATTCAATCGCTGTCATCAATCACTTAGATCCACAGCAAGGGGCACTCACATTGCCCAAATGGTATCGTAACCGCTTGACATTTTCGGGAGTTTGGTGATGAAGTCCATGGTAATCTGTTCCCATTTCCATTGGGGTATGTCCGGTTGTTGAAGTAAGCTGGAAGGTTTCTGATGTTTGATTTTGATTTTTGAGCATATGACACACTTACTAACGTAGGTAGCGATTTCAGCTTTCATGTTCGGCTACCAGTACAGTTCTTTGATGCCATGATACATCTTGTCAGATCCAGGATGTATAGAGTATTTAGATTTGTGGGCTTCGTCCATTACCAAGTCTCGGAGATTCCTGAAACATGGTAACCAGATTCGGTATGCGAAATATTTAACCCCGTTGGGTTTGGTTTCGAATTGTTTATCCATGTTTCGCAAAGCTTCGTTTTTGATATTTTCAGGTTTCAAGGCTTCGAGTTGAGTGGTAAGAATTTGAGTGATAAGATCGTTGTGGATTGTAATCCTGAGGGCTAGGACTCGAATAGGTTTCGGGCATTCCTTTCTGCTGAGGGCTCGGACTCGAAGAGGTTTTGGGCATTCCTTTCGGCTGAGGGCATCGGCAACGACATTTGCCTTGCCAGGGTGATATTTGATCTCGCAATCGTAATCGGTAAGCAACTCGACCCAACGACATTGCCTCATTTTGAGATCTTTTTAATTGAGAATGTGTTGGAGACTTTTGTGGTCGGTAAAGATCGTGCACTTAGTGCCATAGAGATAGTGTCTCCAGATTTTGAGTGCAAACACTACGGCTCCCAGTTCAAGGTCATGGGTGGTGTAATTCTTTTCATGGATTTTGAGTTGTCGGGAGGCGTAGGCGATGACTTTGTCTCGTTGCATAAGCACGCAACCGAGACCTTGATGCGAAGCATCGCATTATACCACGAAGTCATCGATGCCTTCGGGTAGAGATAGAATAGGTGTGTTGCATAATTTTTGTTTCAAGAGTTGGAAAGCTGACTCTTGTCTGTCAGTCCAATCAAATTTCTTTTCTTTTTGAGTGAGGATTGTGAGAGGTTGGGCTATCTTTGAAAAGTTTTCGATGAAACGTCGATAATAACTAGCGAGACCCAAGAATTGGCATACTTCCGTTGGCATTGTCGGTGCTTGCCAACATTTGATAGCCTCGATTTTTGATGGATCAACATGAATTCCTTGACTATCTACAACGTGTCCAAGGAATTGAACGGTTCGTATCCAGAATTCACACTTAGAGAACTTGGCGTATAACTCTTCGTGTTTGAGAAGTTCTAGAATGATCTTAAGATGTTGCACGTGTTCTTCTTCGTTGTGCGAGTAGATTAGAATGTCATCAATGAATACGATGACAAACTTGTTGAGATATGGTTTACACACTCAGTTCATGAGATCCATGAATACAGCCGGTGCATTTGTCAAACTAAAGGGCATGACTTGAAACTTATAGTGCCCGTAACGAGTTCAGAAGGCAGTTTTTGGAATGTCAATATCACGAACTCGTAACTGGTGGTAATCGGATCGTAAATAAATATTGGAATAGAAACTTGACCCTTGAAGTTGGTTGAATAGATCATCGATGCGTGGTAGTGAATAACAGTTCTTGATGGTTAACTTGTTCAGTTCCCTGTAGTCGATGCACATGCGGAAAGAACTGTCTTTCTTTTTGACAAACAAGACCGGAGCTCCCCAAGGTGAAGAGCTCGGTCAGATGAATCCTTTGTCCAGGAGTTCATATAACTGAGAGGAAAACTCTTGAAGTTTGGAAAGGGCTAAAGGGTACGGTGCTCGTGCCACGGGTGCTGCAACGGACACAAGATCGATGGAGAACTCTACCTGCCTAAACGGTGGAAGGCCAGGTAATTCCTCCGGAAAGACTTCTGGAAACTCCCGAATGATAGGCACATCCTCAAGTCGCTTCTCCCCTGACTTTTTCTCCATAATGTGTGCGAGGATTGCCTGATAACCCTTTCTCAGATATTTACGGGTTTTCATACATGAAATGACGTTCAACCTCGTCCCACCGGTCTCCCCTTGTATGGCTAGAGTACCACCGGAGGTGAGAGGTATTGAAACGCCCTGATTTCGTAACCATTTTTTTTTTTTTTTGAGCCTAGCCGATCGGCTTTATCAAAGCAGATCGGTTTCTCTAGTTCATTTCAACCTTTTCGTTCCTGGGTCAAGTTCTGTTGTGTTTTTGCACTAACTTAGCCGATCTTCTAAGCATAGCAGATCTGCTATCAATCTATAGCCGATCGGCTCAGTAACCATAGCCGATCTGCTCAGTTTCTGAGCCAATATTATGTGCAGTTTTTCGATTTTCAAACGCGCATATCTACTAAACCGTAAAGAGTCAGACTCTGAAATTTTGCAGGCACTTTCATCTAACCAAAATGAAACTTTCCCTTTTTACACTTTTTCAATTTACACATTTTAAGAGAAAACGGACGTATGATTCATTTGAGCCATTTTCGACTATTTTAGTTAACTCGCCATATCCCAAATGGCTTAGTTTTTGACTCTAACCTTTCAACCACATATTTACACACATATTTTGGACGTGTGACCCTATTCATCACCCCCACATACCCATTCTATCATGTTTTTAACTCATTGACCCGTTTAGGGATCCAATTGGTCACTTTTACCAAATTCAACTAGTTTGACTACCTTAACACTTTCAATAACTACTATTTTGCATCATATATATTCAAACAATAATTTACACAAGTGTTTACATCAGTTGACTTACGAAGTCAACTTATACCAAAAACCACATTTTCATGACTTACCATGGTTAACTTACAAAACATGTTTTAAGGGCGACTTATACAAGTTTGATACACAACGATAATTACAAAGAGAAGCTTGCTACTTACAAACTTGCAAGCTAAAATCCACGCTAATTGTATAAACCGTCCTTCCAATCAATTGCTCACTTACCACCTACAACAAGTAAACACTTAAACAATAAGCACAATGCTTAGTGAGCTCATGAGCAATTAATTAAGTAATCCATCAAAACACATTAACAAGTAGAAATAGATTACTTCATTCACATAATTATCATCAAACAACTACTGAGTACTAAGTAGAGGTCAAATCTCTATGCGGATCCGCGGCCAACATCCCTTAGTACCAATTCACGTCGAAATGGATACTAAGTCAACAACACTCTATGCTAACATCGTTAGCAACCTCTACTAAGATGCTCAATACACGAAATCAACAATTATCATTAACTAAACAACAATAATCAATGATAATTAACAACAATCACTACTCGATCATGTGAACCTCTTGCTCGTAAGCAATCCGGAACCCATGACCATTACCCAATTAATCCCCACAACACTCACCTTGATGTTTAGATGAAGACTACAACAATTTGATTACAAGTGCTCCAAGTCTTTAATCACCTAAACATATATCACATAATAATATAACAAGTAATTAGAACTTTCTAATTATCAACTATTAACTAGAAACCAACACTATACTCCCCCACTTAGGGTTTACTAAGTTTGATTCCAACCAAACCAATAAACCCAATTACTTCCATATTCAAAATTAACATAAGTTCTTGGTTTCTAATTAATTTCTTATTCAAACATCATAATCACACTCTAATATCATTTCTTACATCATTCTAGGCCAATTAATCTTAACCTAGATGAATTCACACAAAACCACTAATTAGCTCAAGAACATAGTTAGTGATTTTAACTAATACAAGTGATATTATGATTACAAATCATCACAATAACACTTAATAACACTACTTAAATCATTATTAAGGTTTAATTTCGGATTAAACCTATCAATTTATCAAACCCTTAGTTAAAACCCAAAATACCCATTTCTAGGTTTAAAACTAAGATGAGAAACACTTACAATCAAGAAAGGAAGAAGATGATGATGATTATCTTGAAGATTGAAGCTTGAATTCGAATTTAAAGATGAAGATTTGATGAGGTCTAGGGTTCTTGCGATTTTGGTTCCTCTGCTTTTGAGGTTCTGGAGCTTTTAGAAGATGATAGAATGTTCAGTACGTATATAGTGATTTTACTTCACTTAATTGATTCCCACAGTCTGGAACTCAAAATTTGGGGTGTTACAACTCTCCCCCACTTATTCTGTTCGTGTCCTCACGAACCACTCTTGGTGCACCGCAAGATAGAATGCCATCATCCAATCCTCGGGCTCCCAAGTATATTCAGAACCTTTTCTGTGCCGCCATTGCACTTTGACAATAGAAACCGATTTGTTCCTAAGTTGTTTAACTTTCTGATCAAGAATTTTAACAGGTTCTTCCACGTAACTCAATTTATCATTCAACTGAATTTCATGAAGCGGAACGTAAAAAGCTTCATCAACTAGACATTTCCGAAGCTGAGACACGTGGAAAGTATCATGAATACCACTGAGTTCATCAGGTAACTGTAACCGATAAGCTACCCTTCCAATTCTCGCAATAATCTCAAAAGGACCAATATACCTTGGACCCAATTTTCCTCTTTTTCGAAAACGAATGATACCCTTCCAAGGAGAGACCTTAAGCATAACTTTATCCCCCACTTGGAATTCGATTGGTCGTCTACGTTTATCGGCATAAGATTTCTGACGGTCTTGTGCCATTTTCAACCTTTCACGGATTTGGTCAATCTTTTCAGTGGTTAATTGGACTACATCAGTACTTCCAATTTCCTTTTGCCCGACCTCACCCCAACAGATAGGAGTACGACACTTCCTGCCATAAAGCATTTCATATGGTGGCATATTTATGGAGGAATGATAACTGTTGTTATATGAGAATTCTACCAATGGAAGATGAAAATCCCAACTGCCACCAAAATCAATAACACATGCTCTAAGCATATCCTCCAGGGTCTGAATGGTACGTTCACTTTGACCATCAGTCTGAGGGTGGAAAGCCGTACTGATAAGTAATTTAGTACCCAAATCCTCCTGGAATTTCTTCCAGAAACGAGAGGTAAAACGAGTGTCCCTATCAGAGACAATAGAAACAGGTACTCCATGCCTAGAAACAACTTCACGAATATAGATATCAGCTAATACCTCAGAAGATGAGGCTTCTCGAATAGGTAAGAAAAGAGCACTTTTAGTTAAACGATCTACAATCACCCATATAGCATCATACTGTCGAGGAGTTCTCGGCAATTTAGTAATCAGATCCATTGTAATGTGCTCCCATTTCCATACCGGGATATCCAAAGGTTGGAGTTTCCCGTATGGTTGTTGGTGTTCAGCTTTCACTTGAAGACAAGTAAGACAATTCTGCACATGTTTAACGATATCACGCTTCATGCCAGGCCACCAATAGTCTCGTTTTAAATCCCAAAACATCTTAGTAGCACCTGGATGTACAGAATATCTAGATTTATGGGCTTCATTCAGTAATAATTGTTTGACTTCACTCGTCCTTGGTATCCAAATTCTACCGAAACGAGTCTTTAGACCACGTGAGTCATCAATTAAATCAGAAATTTGACCCGTCAAACGTTGTTTATTTGTGTCATTAGAAGATAAAGCCTCACTCTGAGCAGTTTTAATATAATCAAACAGTTGAGGAGAAACAATCATGTTAAGAGAATGCACTTGAAGGACATAGTGAGTAGCCTTCCGGCTAAGAGCATCAGCAACGACATGCTTTACCAGGATGGTAAAGTATGTCACAATCATAATCCTTCACTAAATCAAGCCACCTCCTTTGTCGGTTATTCAAATCACGCTGATCAAAGAAGTATTTTAGGCTTTTGTGGTCTGTATAAATAGTAAACTTAACTCCATAAAGATAATGTCGCCAAATCTTCAATGCAAAAACCACGGCAGCCAATTCAAGATCATGCGTAGGATAGTTTTGCTCATGTGTTTTTAACTGACGTGAGGCATAAGCAATTACTTTCCCGCGTTGCATAAGAACACAACCCAAACCAAGCTTAGAAGCATCACAATAAACAACCATATCCTCAATACCCTCAGGCAGAACAAGGATAGGTGCTTGGCTGAGTTTTTCTTTCAATAGCTGAAATGCATTAGATTGTTTTTCACCCCAGTTCCAAGGCACATTCTTTCGAGTTAACTGGGTTAAGGGAGTAGCAATCTTTGAAAAATCTTGAATAAATCGACGATAATAGCCTGCCAAACCGAGAAAACTCCTAACTTCAGTGGGACTCGTAGGTGGGTCCCATTTCATAACAGCAGCTATTTTCGAAGGATCAACTTGAACACCGTGAATATTGATCACATGTCCAAGGAATTGGACTTCACGTAACCAAAATTCACATTTAGAAAATTTTGCAAATAACTTCTCTCGACGAAGCATCTCCAGGACTTGTCTTAGATGAATTGCATGATCATTCTCACTCTTAGAATAGATGAGAATATCATCAATAAAGACAATTACAAACTTGTCCAAAATAGTATGACATACCCGATTCATTAGATCCATGAAAGCAGCTGGGGCATTAGTTAAGCCGAAGGGCATAACTACGAATTCATAGTGCCCATAGCGAGTACGAAAAGCTGTTTTTGAAATATCTTCATCCCTAACCTTTAGCTGATGGTACCCGGAACGAAGATCAACCTTGGAAAAGAAATTGGCACCCTGTAGCTGATCAAATAAATCATCGAGGAATGGGATATCGATTTTTAATGGTCACCTTATTCAGCTCCCGGTAATCAATACACATTCTTAAAGATCCATCTTTCTTTTTCACAAATAAGACAGGAGCTCCCCAAGGCGAACTACTAGGACGAATGAAACCTTTGTCCAAAAGCTCTTGCAGTTGACTCATCATCTCTTGCATTTCAGTTGGAGCTAATCGATAAGGAGTTTTAGCAATTGGAACTGCTCCAGGAACAAGATCAACTCTGAATTCCACCTGTCGCTCAGGGGGAACACCAGGAAGTTCATCGAGAAATACATCGGAAAATTCCTTTACAACAGGAATATCAGAAAGCATCGGTACAGATTTGGAGTTATCCACCACGTGTGCCTAAAAGGACTGACATCCGTGTGATAACAATCTTTTAGTACGGGCAAAGTTACATATAGGAATAGATCGGTGGAGGCGTTCACCATAAACGGTAATTTCCCGTCCGCTAGGTGCTTTGAGGAGAATCACTTTATCATGGCAATTAATTACACCATTATTATCTCCTAACCAGTCCATTCCTACCACCACCTGAAACTCTCCCATTTTCATAGGAATTAAATCTATTTGGAAATTTTCATCACCTATCTCAATAATACACCCTTTATAGACATCATTAACAATTATTAATTTGCTATCAGCAATTTCTACTTCTAAGGGGTAATTCAATTTAGAAATAGGATTATTCAATAGAGCACAAAACGACAAGGATACAAACGATTTGGTGGCTCCAGAATCAAATAAAACGTGGGCAGGTCTAGAATTAATGATGAAGGTACCTGTCACCACATCATGTGACTCTTTCGCCTCCTCAGTGGTAATCTGGAAGGAACGACTCTTGGGCCTCGACCCACTAGAAGTCCCCTTTTTCTCTGCTTCTTTCTTTTTCCTTTCCAAATCCGCTTTCTTACTAGGACAATCCATCTGAAGATGATCATCCTTAAAACAATAATAACACAGTTTATATGGACTTGGACAATTTGGGGCCATATGCCCGGGTTTACCACAGTTAAAACATTTACATTCACCTGTATGCTTTCTCTTGCATTTCTCACAGAAAGGTACATCACGAAATTGAGATTGAGAAGTTCGTTGGGATTGGGATTTCTGATCGGATTGGGATTGTTTATCTTTGGAAGTGAAACGGAATTTCTTAGAAGGTGGTGATTTGGAAATGATTGTGTGTTCAGCTTTCCTCTTACTTGCAGCTTCATCAGCTTTAGCCCGCAAGTCTTTCTCACGAATAATTCCCTTATTAAATATCTTGGGAATAGTATCACAAATTTCAGGATCAACAAACTCACGAATATCGGTATTCATGTGTCTGTAATAGTGGTCAGTTAACAGCTTGAGATTCGAAGTATATTCAGGACAAAATCGAGATTTTTCATGGAAAACCTTATTGTATTCGATCATTGACATGTTACCTTGTTGAATGGAAAGAAATTCACCTTTAAGTTTTTCAATTTCAGCCGGTGGTGAAAATTCTCCCATGACAAGTTCCTTGAAAACGTTCCAAGAAAACTTGGTAGCATTCTCGAATCCAACAGTCTGCACTTTAGAGTTCCACCATTCATGTGCATCATCCTTCATTTGATGTGCAGCAAATAGCACCTTTAAACGTTCAGGACAATCACTTAACATAAAAACTTCTTCCATCTCACTTAACCAACGGAAACAAAGGATGGGATTTACTTCCCCATGAAACTTTGGTGGTTTACAATTTGAGAAATTCTTATATTCAAATTTACTCTTCTCTTTATCAAACTCCTGTTGATTTGCGAGAATTTCAGCATTTAATGTAGGATTCTTTAGGATAGGATGCTTTAGTTCGAATTCTTCAAATTTTGAAGATACTATTTGTTCCACTCGGGAAATAATTGTTGGAGTGAACTGTTCAAGGGCTTGACCAATCACATGTTTTAAAACTGCTTCATCCTCGGGGTCGATGTTCCTTTCATGGTCTTCTTCCTCACGAGGAGAAGAATTTCTTTGGGAACCTTCCCCTTGGTCAGCAGTAAAATCAACCATTTTACTACATGAATTGAATATATTGGTCAACCTTATATATATATATATATATATATATATATATATATAAATATATATATAACAGGAATTAGATCAAATAAACCTTCCACTACAAACTAATTCGTGTTTAACTTTTAATCAAAACTATTTCATATTTAACAACCTTGAACTTCCGATGTGCATTAGTGTAATAGAACTCCGTTGGCCAGACGTAGTAATATTAAACTGATAACACATTTCTGTTCAATGTTCTTAAACACAATCACGTTAAGACAAACTCATTCCTGAAGTTACAATTAAGCAGGTAGTATAAACTACTAACTAACAATAACAATTCATAATCATATAATCAAAGTAGTTTAAGATTAAACAATCCTAAAGTGGATTGCATAATTCTCTTAAACTATCGCTCTGATACCAACTTGAAACGCCCTGATTTCGTAACCATTTTTTTTTTTTTTTTTTTTTTTGAGCCTAGCCGATCGGCTTTATCAAAGCAGATCGGTTTCTCTAGTTCATTTCAACCTTTTCGTTCCTGGGTCAAGTTCTGTTGTGTTTTTGCACTAACTTAGCCGATCTGCTAAGCATAGCAGATCTGCTATTAATCTATAGCCGATCGGCTCAGTAACCATAGCCGATCTGCTCAGTTTCTGAGCCAATATTATGTGCAGTTTTTCGATTTTCAAACGCGCATATCTACTAAACCGTAAAGAGTCAGACTCTGAAATTTTGCAGGCACTTTCATCTAACCAAAATGAAACTTTCCCTTTTTACACTTTTTCAATTTACACATTTTAAGAGAAAACGGACGTATGATTCATTTGAGCCATTTTCGACTATTTTAGTTAACTCGCCATATCCCAAATGGCTTAGTTTTTGACTCTAACCTTTCAACCACATATTTACACACATATTTTGGACGTGTGACCCTATTCATCACCCCCACATACCCATTCTATCATGTTTTTAACTCATTGACCCGTTTAGGGGTCCAATTGGTCACTTTTACCAAATTCAACTAGTTTGACTACCTTAACACTTTCAATAACTACTATTTTGCATCATATATATTCAAACAATAATTTACACAAGTGTTTACATCAGTTGACTTACGAAGTCAACTTATACCAAAAACCACATTTTCATGACTTACCATGGTTAACTTACAAAACATGTTTTAAGGGCGACTTATACAAGTTTGATACACAACGATAATTACAAAGAGAAGCTTGCTACTTACAAACTTGCAAGCTAAAATCCACGCTAATTGTATAAACCGTCCTTCCAATCAATTGCTCACTTACCACCTACAACAAGTAAACACTTAAACAATAAGCACAATGCTTAGTGAGCTCATGAGCAATTAATTAAGTAATCCATCAAAACACATTAACAAGTAGAAATAGATTACTTCATTCACATAATTATCATCAAACAACTACTGAGTACTAAGTAGAGGTCAAATCTCTATGCGGATCCGCGGCCAACATCCCTTAGTACCAATTCACGTCGAAATGGATACTAAGTCAACAACACTCTATGCTAACATCGTTAGCAACCTCTACTAAGATGCTCAATACACGAAATCAACAATTATCATTAACTAAACAACAATAATCAATGATAATTAACAACAATCACTACTCGATCATGTGAACCTCTTGCTCGTAAGCAATCCGGAACCCATGACCATTACCCAATTAATCCCCACAACACTCACCTTGATGTTTAGATGAAGACTACAACAATTTGATTACAAGTGCTCCAAGTCTTTAATCACCTAAACATATATCACATAATAATATAACAAGTAATTAGAACTTTCTAATTATCAACTATTAACTAGAAACCAACACTATACTCCCCCACTTAGGGTTTACTAAGTTTGATTCCAACCAAACCAATAAACCCAATTACTTCCATATTCAAAATTAACATAAGTTCTTGGTTTCTAATTAATTTCTTATTCAAACATCATAATCACACTCTAATATCATTTCTTACATCATTCTAGGCCAATTAATCTTAACCTAGATGAATTCACACAAAACCACTAATTAGCTCAAGAACATAGTTAGTGATTTTAACTAATACAAGTGATATTATGATTACAAATCATCACAATAACACTTAATAACACTACTTAAATCATTATTAAGGTTTAATTTCGGATTAAACCTATCAATTTATCAAACCCTTAGTTAAAACCCAAAATACCCATTTCTAGGTTTAAAACTAAGATGAGAAACACTTACAATCAAGAAAGGAAGAAGATGATGATGATTATCTTGAAGATTGAAGCTTGAATTCGAATTTAAAGATGAAGATTTGATGAGGTCTAGGGTTCTTGCGATTTTGGTTCCTCTGCTTTTGAGGTTCTGGAGCTTTTAGAAGATGATAGAATGTTCAGTACGTATATAGTGATTTTACTTCACTTAATTGATTCCCACAGTCTGGAACTCAAAATTTGGGGTGTTACAGGTATGCGAACAACTTTATCGAAGCAAACGATCTCGGCACGATGCTTGGACAGCCAGTCCATGCCGATGATGACGTCAAAACTCCCAATCTCGACAGGTATGAGGTCTATGGAAAATAATTAGTTGGCTAGATTTAGAGTACAGTTGGGTAATACACTATCGGTTTCAATGAGGTTGCCGTTAGCTAACTCTACTATGTACTTAGCATTTAGGGCAATAGGTGTGGTGCCAAGTAATGGACAGAATTCATCAGATATAAAGCTCCTATCAGCGCCAGTATCAAATAGAATAGAAGCAGATAAGTTGTTGATGAGGAATATACTCGAGACCACATTCGGGTCTTGGCGGGCATCCTTTGAGTTCAGGACAAAAGCTCTACCTTTAGCGGTGTTGTTGCTCTTGTTCTTCAGTTTGGGACATTCACTCCTGAAATGCCCTGGATTACCACACTCGAAACAGGCTCTGGGTTGACTGGTGTTGGAGTTGGTGGTAGACTTGCAGTCCTTGGCCATGTGCCAAAATCTTTGACAATTTGAGCATTGGGTACTACAAGGACCATCATGGTAACGGCGGCACTTAGAGCAGAAGGGCTTGTTTCCAGAGTATCCCCTTTTTGGTTCAGACCCAGAAGAGTAGGCCTTGATGGTTTCAGGTTTCTTGGATGATGAGGTGTTGTCATTGTTATTTCCAGACCAATTGCGTTTGTTATCCCCAGACTGGTTAGGATTGTTGGCAGCGGATGTTCCTCGACGGACCACATGTGCCATGAGGTTATGTGCCATTCGGACGGCAGCTTGGATAGTGGCGGGGTTAGAAGCAATGACCAAACCCTGAATGCGTGGGGGAAGTCCCCAGATGTAACGCTCGATCCTTTTGTATTCCGGATCAACAAGAGATGGGCACAGTAGTGCCAGTTAGTTAAACCTCGTAGTGTATCCGGCAATGTCATTGCCTTGGGTGGTGAGGTGCCAGAACTCGTGCCCTTGTTGCTGAATCTCATCTCTAGGACAGTACTCATCCTTCAGCATCTGTTTCAATTCTTCCCACAGAGTCAGATAAGCAGTATCGATGCCCACAGTCTGAGCATAGGTATTCCACCAAGTCAGAGCACCATCCAAAAAGGTGCAGGTGGAATATTTGACCTTGCAGTCCTCCAGGCAGTTGCATATGTGGAAGACTGACTCTACTTTCTCCAACCAGCGCAATAATGATGGCACCCTTGGTGCCTTTGAAGTTCAGCAGCTTGTAGTTCTGAAAATCTTTGTATGAACAAGGCTTAGGTTGTGGCCCGTTGGCAGCCGTGTCTTTGCTACCAGAATTGGTTGTTCGGGTAGCCATGGCTTGAGCCACACTCTGGGCGGTGAGCTAGGCGATTTCGGTATCGTTGAAATGTGTATCGTCTCGGAGGCATATTGCTGAATTAGGAAAAAGAACTAGTGAGATATTTGTAGGAAATTACGATGTATCATAGTTGTATATGTGGTGAAATATACAATGATAACACAATATGATAATCATAATCCATTTAGATAATTAAGTTGGATACAAGGCGCGAATTCCAAAAGATACAGAACATAAGGATTACAAAAGATGCTGGGAATTGTTACATCTGGTCGAATTACAATGAGTTTACATAGATACCAGAAAAGTTATAAGATACGGCTACACTAGTCTTGACGCAGGTTAATTTGTTCCATCAATGTAACAAGATGATCCACAGTGTTTGCAAGTCTGTTGGCCTGTCGGGCGTTGTCTTCTGCCAAGGCTAGCCGTTGCACTTATCCATGGGCGTACTCTTCATTATCCCGCGAGTGTTGCTCACATTCTTCTAGTTTGTGACGCAAAAGTGCAGCTTCCACGGCTATGTCTATCACTTTGTTGTAAAGGACTTCCATGTTGTTAACAGTGTTTTCATGGTCTTCAACAACATTATTGATACGTTCCATTGCTGTGAATCTCCGGTGCTCGCGAGTTTCCTGGAGTTCAATGTTCATATTGCGTAGTTGTTGCTCGTGACGGTGTACCCTGGCAGCTAAGACAGGTATAGTGAAGTGAGTAGGTTCTTGAGTATAGGGAGAGACGTCCATGTTGGAAAGTCCTCCGTTCGATGTGGGGAGTTGGATTCCTTCCTCATCCCTCCAGGTGTTAAGTCGGTTTGATAACCATCGCCATTGGCTTGTTGTTGTCTGCCTTTGGGGCTGGTCATTGAGCTGGTTTTGAGTGGGATATGGACTAGCTCGAGGCAACCCGGTGTTCCTCCTAGCTATCCTCGAGTTTCGTGATCCATACGGATAAGAACGAGACGAATTGGGTGGTGTGTTTGCCATTTCTGAGACAAAGCGTTAGAAAGAATGAGGCTTATATTTGTATATAATATAGCCTAAGGTTTATAAAGAGGTCTATCTATGTATATATATATATATATATATATATATCACATAATAGCCTATTGAGTGTCTAGCACAGACATGTTTGAGTCCCGGTTCTCTCGAGGTCAGAGTCAACTAGTGTATCCCTGTTCAATATAACCGTTTCAGCTCTTACATCATCTTCATTTAATTGTGCATAGTTGATCAGACTATGTTAAATTAAACTCGTATGATATAATTCCTGAACCAATCATGCCTGATAAGGAAATACTGCCTAACGGTCATAGTCTAGGCCCACTAAATGCAACCTAGTTCACTATAACCTTAGGCTCTGATACCAATCTGTAACACCCCCAAATTTACTGTTTAGCGGAAGCAAGCTTTGGGGTGCTACTAATCAATAATCAAAACACACAAGGCATATAATGAACGACTCTATATGCGTCATTTTATAGATACGTTGATCATATAAAGTTTTACAGTGTATAAAGTTTACAAAAGCCCGATAATTACAATGTTTAGAGATTAATCGGCATAACTTAGTTACGAAATGGTAGTAATGCAAAATAATCTCCTGATGTGTATGCTGACTCAAGCTATGGGCATCCTAAGTGAACAGGTCTACTGCTGTTGGGTACCTGAGAATACATGCTAAAAAGGTCAGCTAACGCTGGTGAGCTCACAGGTTTGCATAATAAATATGTAAGTAAGTGTGAAACAAAGTAATCACAATGTCCGATTCAAACTAGTGAAGAGTTTTTATAAAATAGTTGGGAATTTATTTTTGTTGGTTTTCTAATTTATACTACTAATTTAAACTATGCAATAAAGTAAAATAAATGGAAAGCAGTCAAGATAAAGGGGGTATTTGTTGCGACTTCGTTAGCCTTGCATTGGGATGATCTTTTAGTTTAAGTTATGAAAACGTCTTTATAAAGATTTGTATTTTATTTGTCTTAAGTATTTATGGTGTAAGCATTAGCACCCTACTGATCGATTGCTCAATCAGCATGTCACTGAGTACTAAGCTGTTATGATTCTGATCGGAGGAGGTTGTTCGACTCTCAACATTGCCCTTTTGACGGAACAATGACCCTTTTCTGGAATACAAAGATTCATGGGTGCATGAATAGAGTAACAGACCCACTAACGGTTTGATCGTACTTAACACCACAGTAATACTCAATTGAATAAAACATTTAAGATTAAGACATGGTTGGTGTTTGATTACTTTCCATCAATGGTTATATAGAATCTAGAGGTGATAGACAAAGATTAGAATACTTAATGATTCAACGTCTTCCTTTTTGGATTCATAAACTAAGTTTGTATTTTAGAATAGAATTTCTCCATTTATGATTTAAACCAACCCTCACTTGATATTAATCAATAAATCCCTAGTTTAATCACAGTGTAATAAGACTTGTTTAAAACAACTTTTCCACGGCTTAAAACTAGACCATGTTATTTAAACTCGGATATTTAATCAAGAGTTATTCATAGTGTACACTACTAGTTTAGTATTTCCACAGTTTTATAACAACACAGATAGTTAATTACCCCTGATATGACGTTTTATCAAAAAGGTTTTAACCACATTTTTTGGTGGAAGGGTATTAATTGATTTAAGATCATGGATGGAACGTGTAATCAAAGCACCGAGTTTTCATTTATAATATATAGTTGGGAACATTATTCCACAACGGATTGTGCCCACGACTTTCATAGCTTCCACGTTCCGTACTCCACACATTCGTGGTGTTTCCGACGCTATACAAATGAAAGGCGTATAACGTTACCTCCGTTGTTTCATAATGACATCATCCCAGTTAACGACTAACTACATCGCAACATACACACAATATAACTACTCACTAATCATGGCAAGTAATCCTAAAGCTAGCATAATAACAATAATAACATGCATTATGATAGATAAGGAAAGATATAACCGTAAGTAGCGCGTAGCTTGAATATATGCTAAAAGATTACAACGAGCGGAACTTCCAAAATATCTCCGACAATACTACATATAAGCCCCTCAAAGTATCTTCAACAATATTACAATATTACCCCTTTGTTAGTCTTGGTTAAATATTAACCAAGATCTAACCTACTACTAACCTAAACTAACAAATAAACTAACTAAACAAACTAGAGAGAGAAAGTAGAGAGAGAGAATTCTTGAGAGAGAATAAATAATGAGGTGTTTGACTTTTGCGTGTTCCGGATGACGATCGGCGGGCTTCCAGACTGCATATCTTCTCCGTCATTTGTCCGTTTCTTCTGATTCTTTCATCTCCGGTCTTGGATTTTCCTATGGAATCATAAAATATGAATTAAGATCAAACTCCATTAGTAAATTAAGAAGGGGATATTTAAGGTGACGTTATTTGCCTCGTTTTGCGTGATTAACGGATGTTTTTAGTGATTTTAACAACAGTGTCTATAATTGGACCACTTTGGTGATTTTAAGTAAATAATAGATGTTTTAAGATGTTTTCACCAAATATAAGTTCAATAAGTGTAGAATAATGTGCCTAAAAACATGACTTTTTAGGTCACATCATATATATATATATATATATATATATATATATATATATATATATATATATATATATACACGGTCCGTGCCTATCTCCACCAATAATCAAACATATGCATCATATATTTAAGTATGTTTTTAGGTTTATCTAATTAGGCATATCATATATGTATCATTTTTATTAATTGATCCAAAAATATGTTTTTCAGGTGTTTGGGATTGCTTATGGGTGTATTTTGCACATTGAAATCTTAGGGATTCTAGGGGTTTGGACTTTTAGTTTCAACAATCTTATTAATCCCCTATGAATGAATAATCTGTGTTTGACACCAAATACATAATATAAATTTTATTTAAAAAAATAATTCTCGAGAATCCTCTAAAATTCTTTCCAGAGAAACGTTTTAAGTAGCTTATGGAAAAAAACAAATAACCCACAATCTTAAACTCCATGTAGTCGTTGTCAAACATACAGTGTCTACTTGATCAACTTGTTTATTCTCTCGAAAATCGATCTTATTCATTGGTAATATAGCCAACATCAAAATTGATAGATCTACCAAACATATGCATTAACATGTTGTACAATACAACATATGTTAATGCATATATTTGATGGATCTATCAATTTGCATGGTAGATATATCATTAGCCAAATTATATATCTTGTGAAGTAATTCTTGTTATCAATTGATGATCAGAAGATGTTGAGAAATAGTAATACACGGTGTATGAGTTTGACTTTTCACCTAAAATCATGATTCTAACTGCTTTTCGTGTGCAAGTATAAACAAGGCTGATGAAACAATAAAGACAGTGATAAACACATTAGATGACTAGTCTCGAACCCACAACCTCTTGCCGAAGAGATATAGTGAGTCAAAGCCAGTGATTGATGGGAAACAAAAATCTTAACAGAAATTCAGGCATCTAAATAACAGTATTCTCACAAAGTATGGAGTTCAAAGTTTTTGATAAAAGAATAAAAAAAGTCGTCATACTACATTTACACCCAAATTATCACACACAAAGTTGACTAGATTTGACCCATCGTTATTATTTGAACAGATGTGCGAGGTCAGGATCGTTTAGGTCGAGATCTAGCCATCCACTCATCCGCATGTATTCAATATAATGATCAGGTGGCATTACAGCACGAGGTTTTCTGGGAACATAGCCATGAATCCTTTCCAAATCTTTTGCAAGCCAACGTACATAGGCACGATCTAACGGTGGCACTACCTTTACTAGTAACTTCTCACTTTGTTTCACGGGTTTGTTACCCATGCTGATCTCACCTGCAGTTATACCTATAATTCATGAACAGCTTATAGATGTTAAGGGCAAGGTATAGCAAATTGTATACACACACAACTGAATAATAGGACTGTAGCTTGATGCAAATGTAATTAAGAACCAAGTCTGAAGGCTCAAATCATCCACAAGGCATTATTTGTCAAAATATATCAAAATAACAGAAGCTCATGTTTTGCAAACGAATAATCCACTTGGTTCCGAAAATTGGGACATTTGGAGGTATCGCAAATTCAGTACCCATATGCGCCATGGAGTAACACGAATTAAATAAATAAATAAAGACTGTAAGGGTGAGCTGGGTTGGGACCATCAGGCCATTACATGGGGTTGGGGTTGGGGTTGGGGTTGGGGCTGGGGATTTTATTCAGAAGCTACTTCAAAAACTTCTTGTTTAAGGGCTTTCATGGGCTTATTTTTTCAAGAAGCCTAAGTTTTGTTGTGTTACCAAACAAAGCTTATGGGTTGAGACAGTTTAAAAGTAGAAACTCAAGCCCCTAATAACACCTCGGAAGTCCTGTGTCAAACACACCCTAATTTACCTAAAATGTGATGGACATGGGTGATCGAACCTGGACCGGTTGGGATAGCCCATAAATCAACCTTCTAGAGAATGGAAGCTATTTCTAATGAATAAATCAGTCATATATCATTCTCATTGCTACCTAATTTTTAAACTTTTACGTTTGCTACCAACATCTTGTTAGTCATATACAAAAACCTAAAAATCTCTAATTCTATATATAAAGATCAGGTGTTTCAAACATTACTTCATATCTTTATCATATGCATAACTGTAAACATTGTATGTATCAAACTTTTCAGTTTACTGCTATTGCTTGTATTCGATGAATTCTTCATCAGGTATCAAGTATTATTTGCTGACGTGGCAGCTAATTATGTTGCCATGTCTTAGATCACATAAGTTTATAAGTTATTATATAAGATATAGTGTACCCCTATTATTGGGCTTCTACATAGCCTAGCCCATGGGCTTTTCTCTATTGGGCTCCCCCTCCCCATATATAAGATATATAAGGGTACAAACCCTAGATCTCCACACAATCTGACATAACATTACACACACTCATTGTGTGCAGCCTCCATAGGGTCCTCACCTCCAAACCCATCTTCTTAGATGGGTAATCAATCACCCTTTTACCACCCTCGATGAGAACTATCTCGATCCGGGTTACGACAGATTCCCCTCATCTACACTCAAGCCAAAATATGCTTGAACATATACGATAGCAATAGCAATAATACACAGAATAGGAACTTCAATACATAGTTACATACATTACAACAATACATTACAACAGATATAATACATGCAATAGGAATAACTGAAAGTTTGACACAAACAATATAATTGATGCATACAAGTAACATTAAATCAAAAGTTGAAATATGGTAGGGGTTTGGGTATCCTCCAAATTACCTTTCTTTTTAACATTCAAGGATTACCCTAAAATGGAAATTAGGTCTACGTTGCTAACAAAGAATTCAACAACAATAAGCAACCAAATATATATGTAATATTTGGATCAACAAAATTTTGAGAATTCGTAAGTAGTTAATCCAAACCACCAAGCTATATAAGAGAATAATAGTACCAGTATTGTAGACACCGATGTCAAGTGTTGTTGAAACCTCACAGGCATAATTAATAAAGATGTGGTACAGACAGCTGCGTGCCCGGTGTATATGTGTGGGTATCTTGACTTTGTTCCTCCCGAAAATCAGTAAAATACAAAAATTATTACTTCAGGTTCCGGTCAAAGTCATCCACACGCCCTTGATTGCATTTGGTTAGCTAAATGTTTTTGAAGAAATTGGAATTAATCAAAGGAATTGAAATTTCATAGAACGTAATTCTTTTGGACAGAGAAATTTGGTAACTTACAACTCAATTTATTTGTGAACCAAATATGTTTGTGGGATGAAACTGAGATTCCAATTCTATCGAATTTCGTTGAATTTTACGAACCAAACGCAACCTTAGTTTTTTTTTCACCGATTACACTTTTCTCTGATCAATTTTGATCGGTGTAACATGGAAATAAACATTTATTTGTGACAATCCAAAACAGAACACCACACTTGTAGTGAGATGAAATGAATAGTCGATTGTGAACGGTTAATTGAATACAATACATATTTAAAAATTAAGAGTACTTCATTAACCATCTATCTTATATATTAAAAGAAAAATCTTGAGAGAATAATAACCATTAGATTGAGATCAACAATTAAGATCTAACCCTTAATTTATTTTATGACATCATTATTCTCATTATTAGGTTACTAAAAGACTAATTTACTCTTTTATATTTACAATATAAATCCCTTATTTTTTCACTAATTGTAGATAATCCTTCAAATATTTTATAATTTATTGTTTCTTCTATAAATCAAACTCTTCCTACAATCTTATTTAATTATTATTTTCTAAAAAAAACCAATAAGTTATTTCAATTCCAAATAATTCATAACTCATTCCATCGCCCAGTGATTTAAATTCTTATACGACCTACTATTTTGAATCCTTTTATCAATTTCTAATTTACAATTATTAGATCATGGATGTCAACGGGTCGGGTTCCGGCGGATTTTAGTATATTTGTACTCATACTACCGCCTTTATTATGGATGCCAACGAGTTAGCTTCCGGTGGGTTTTAGTGTATTTGTACACTTATCGGTTTAGAATATTCGTATATACTAATACCCGATCCAATACCCATTGGGTAACCAACTAATATTACCCATCGGTTTTCATATTTATTCACGGGGTTCGGTTATCCTTATGTATGTAACTTTGATGAAACAAAAAATATTTAGTTATTAAAAATACGACTCAAATTTGAACACGAAAAAACCGAATTACAAGATTTGAAATCTTAAAGATAACAATTTAACTTTTTAATCAACTAATACAAACTTTCGGTACATTATATAGTATATAGTATTATTATTATAGAACAATACAAATACAAAAAAGGAAAAAGGAACTGATATCAATAATTAATTAACTAATTTACTCTTTTGCCGATAATTTCTCTATATCTCAATTTATATACCTAAAATAATTTATCACTTAATCTTATAAGGTTGTGTTAACGTTGTTCGAGTTAGTAGAACATGCATTTGAGTTGTCATGTTTTGTCATTTTTCGTCAAAGTTAAAAAGTCAATTTAATGCGTTATGTTGTTGATTTAAATTACAAATAGTAACTTGGATGGACGAAAACAACCAATGCACTGCAAAGAGCAACGTTATTTTTTAAGTACAAAATATTATTACCAGTTGAACCGGTAAATTTGCTTATTTTGAAAAACATCTCCGTACAATTTTAACTAATATTGTATTATTAAACATCAATACAGATAAAAAAGTGACATAATAAGCAATATTATCCCTATTAATCTATTTATTTATTTGGACTCATCAATATCACAATACAAATGCTTAATACATATTTCATTTAAAATTAAACCAATACAAACCGATGTATCGTACACCAGCAACAAACACATATTAAATCCATATAACACATCCATATAAACATATCATAAAGTCAACTCGTAAATTTTGCAGGTCTTAAACTAGTTAATAATAATAATAATAATAATAATAATAAATTAGAATGCTAAAAAAATAGAGATTATATGAATAATATTGTTAGAGGAAAGACCAACCAAATAACAACTTTCATATTTTTGAACTGAGTATGCAAAAAGTAGAATATAATGACTTATGCAATTGTGTGTAGATCACAAAGTAAAAAGTAGAATATAATGACTTATGCAATTGTGTGTAGATCACAAAGTACCAACCATGCAATTAACTCCAAAAACAATCTTGAACTCATCAAGTTTAAGCCACGGCCATTTCCTCTATAACTATGTTACCACATCAACTACATCAATCTTTTTTGATGATTATCCTCAGCCCTCAGGCATATTGAATCGAAAATCTTAAAAGGGTATTTGGCTAAGCTAAAAAGTTTAGCTTGTCTTGCTTAAAAACCAAGAAAATGGAGGTTAGGTTTTTTTAGCTTATCACCCCCAAATATCTATTTAGCCCCTTCGAGATAAGCTTATCCCCAACACTTCAAAGGGCTTAGGCGCATGTTAACACAATAAGCTATTAAGCCCCTTAAAAAAACTAAAGCAGACAGCCCCTTAATATAGACGACATATAACTGATAGACTAAACTGAAGCAAATAATAAAATTTAGAAAACTATTCCATTATCAGATTTAAAACACTCTCTTTTCCAAACAGGATGATCTCTAACCAGAACCTCATTCAAAACTTTCACAAACAAGTACACTACTACAAAGATCAAAATATGCTGCTTTATATATCAATATTATCAGTAATAGCGTGATCCAGAACCATAAGCACGGCCACCAGGGTATTGCCCTCTTGGCTCAATAGCGGGGTCCCTATTACCTCCACCAAACCGAGGTCGGTCTCTGTATGAATCAACATGAGGAGTATTATAGGCTCTCTGTGACTCTGCACCACCGTAAACATGAGGGTCGTTGGGGCCCAATGTAGTGTTGGCATACTGTTGTTGTTGTTCTATTACGGCCTGCTGATACTGCTGTTGCCGAGCTTGTGATTCCTTTCTAAGGAATTCGTCTCTACGATTGGTGTGTCTAGCTCGAAGTGCAGCCAGTTGTTCCTCGTATTGTGCATTGATTGCATTTACTCTCTGCAAACATTCTATGTTGTATTAGAAAACCAATTAACCAAATGACATTAAACAAGTGAAGCACATTTTAAATTTATAAGCATTTATCACAATGTTTTTCATTGTTATTTCTTCACAAAATATGAAAATACATCTTTTAGCTCCATTAGATTGTGAAAATTAAGTACCAAACCAGAAAAAATATAAGTAGAGGTGGCAAAATGGAAACACCACATAAGAGTTCACTTTTAGTTAACTAAACAACATGACCACTATTATTACAATAAAATCCATGTCTTCATATATAATGCATAATCTAAGAGGTTGCATGCATTAAACAAAGAGTTTGGCACCTTTCAACCTGTTTGAGGCTATTTTTTGATAACGCAAAACTGAAATCGATCCACTTATTCAGAAGTAACTGGATTTACAGTCTCTGGTGATATAGTGCAAGACTAAACAGTTAACGAAATAAAACTAGCTTCACCTAAAAGGAAAAAGCAGCAAGGTGCTAAAAAGGCTAAAACAAAACACAATCCAAAAGTCAGCACAGGGATCAGTATTCTTAATAACATATGCTATTCACTTTCTCATAGGCATATGAGCATCTCTATCATAGCAGTCAATGTTGCCAAAACTAGGACTTGATAAAGGGAGAAAGCTGACACGATTGGATATTTTGAAGATAGTATTAATAGTTTTATATAAGTTAAAATAACTTAACATATTACTTAGTGAAAAAGTTATATGGTAAGTTTAGGATATCTTTAGTATAAATTAGCCTCTAGGGTTGTAATTTGATTATGCTTAATTTAATTGGTGAATATATCATCTGCAGAGTTGGTTTACCTCTAGAAAGTCGTTTCATTACAACACCCGAAGTGGGCTCTTATCAAAATGAAAAGAAGAACATATGCACTAACCTGCCATATGTATATGGGATCATAGTCTGGATCTTTAATTTCGGTTGGCATACCATTAGCATTCAAATTTATTTAAATCAAAACTACGATTAAGAGTAAGTTGGGATTAGTATTCAGAAGATTTCAGCCTCCCATCGTGTCTCTTGGAGACTTAAGCAAAAACAGGATCATATTTGTAGAAGCATTTTCGCAGCACAGTAGCTGTAGTGAAAAAATAAATGACCTCTAATAATTGATCTGTAGAAAGAACAATAAAAAATGCACAAAAAGAAAGCAACCCTAAATTTCAAGTTGAGTCAGTGATTATAATTCGTTCATGAATCCTATATTGTATTTGGTGCTATCCCTATAAACCTATTCAGGTGACAAATGCCCCCCATGTGATATTATGGACTTCATAAACATTTATTGTTTTTCTTTGCCTCATTTACAAATGTAAGGCTATGAGGCTATCACATATATTCATTCCGCAATATTTCGTATGTATTAAACAACATATATAAAAACTCACACACGCATACACACAAATGTATATATTTAGTCACACACACATGCATTCACAAATATGCAACACATATGGGCATACATATGAAGCAACAAAAACTGCGAAAAAGATGACAATCAAGAGAAGTTACATAAACATTCTACAAACCTCTCGGTGGCGTGCATTTTCTGCATCCTCTGCATCATTTTGTTCTTTGCTCAATTTCAAAATTTCATCATAAAATCTTTGTTCAAGACCTTCAAAAGTCTGGGCAGCGACATTATCCTCATAACCTATCTCCATATCTGCCTCACGAGGCTGCGATCTGAGATCATTACCTTGTTTTTCAGAGGTCAATCTTTGGTCAGATCTTTGCCCTTGACTCTGGTAATAAGATCTAGATGCATCAGCCCCTTGCCCTACGTATAAGAACACATGACCAAGTATAAGAACCCAAATACTGAATAGCATAATGACCTAACTGTGAATAACATAACGTTCAAGTTTTGATTAGGAAAAATAAAAAGCAAAAATTCTTCCAAGGAGAATTATAATGATCACATTATATGTTCCTATGTTTCATATATATAACAATCAAGTGAATCAACTCTTTGTTTAGATTTACGATTAGTTTTTGGTGATGTTTACAAACATTTTTTTCTAATGACAGATTATTTATTTGCATGTTTTTATAATAAACTAGGGTTTATAGCTTGGTTATGAATTGAACTTTACACATTTTACTATTGTGTGTAGCGAAATTTCAAACCGTCTATTGTATGCATCAAACTTATAAAAAATGTCTATTGTATGTACTGGTTGACCTGCTCAGTAGGTAACCGGTTTTATCTTGTTTTTTTCTATTTTTATTGTTAATTTAAAAGCCACGTAACCTACACATCATCAGATTATGCCATGTAAATAAAACTTTGACCAATAACACTTTACTTACAAATCAGTCCAAATATTACACCTAAAAATACTAAACGACATAATATATGATTCTTTGCTTAAATAAACATCTTTCTAATAAATCAAACACCAACCGAACATACCCCACGAGCTTAGGTTTTCCGGTGAGTTATAATATTTTACCGGCCACCTGGGTTCTTCATCTCAGATCACTTGAACAAACTTTCAAGTGAGGTTTTTTCATCGATTTTGCTTCTTGGTTGGTTGTGGTCGGATTTACAGAAGCATCGCCAGGGTTGTGGCTGGTGGCCGGAGTTGCGTAAGTGTGGCCGGAATTGAAGAAGCGTCACCGGAGTTATCAATAAGGATACGTTAAGAAGGTGAAAACGAAAAGATCAAGTTGTGAAATGGTGGTCCAGATCTTTTGTGTTGCTGTCTTGCTGATGTTATAGTGTCACGAAAAACAAATTGTTGCTGGTGGTCCAAGTCTGTTGGTTATTTCATGAAAAATGTTGCTGGTGTTCTCATGAAGAAGAAGAAAAGAAAGCTCTCAATGTGAGGATGTTTTGAACTTTTGGCGGTTGGGGTTGTGTCATGTACAATCTTATAAGCTCTATGTACAAGTTTTGTATTACTTTGTCTTTAATTAATTATTAAAACTTAAATAATTAGTTTATTATAATCCATATGTATAGACAACTCACGGCCACCTAAGGTTAACTTGTTCCACGTCACCAAGCAATAGGTTTCAGGTCATCCACTACATACAATAGTCATTTTTACGAGTTTGATACATACAATAGACAGTTTGGAACTTTGCAACACACAACAGTAAAACATGTAAAGTTCAATACATAACCAAACCATAAACCCAATAAACTACTCCGTATTTCATTATTTCATAGATTAGTTGTAAACAGCAGGTACATGTGTGAACATAATAAACTATTTGAATGTTTCACACAAAAAAAACTATTTCACTATATCATAGAATAGTTGTATTTCATAATAAACTATTTCACCATCATTACGTACAGATTTAACACCAAAAAGCCAGACAAAAGCGCAGCTTTATTAGTTGCTTGACTCCTTCACATACGACTTGAAGCCACCAACACCACTTTCCAATTACTTTGTGATGGAGCTAGTGTGATTGTAAAACAATTACTAAACATGGGTCGAGTAACTTCGAGAAAGGGGTGGGTAATTTATTAAAATTTGTTATATATTATTGCCTTTTGATATTTAAATGAGATTTATCAATTATAGAAGAAGTATTTTAGTTTAAAATATTTGAATTAAAAGTTTGCTATTTTGAGTAAAAAATGATACCTTACCCATTTTACCCAAACATATTTAACCCATCACCTAAACATGTTTCAACCCGAACTTGTTTTAAGCCATTTCCTGACCTGCCAGTACATATGCTGAGTACACAACTAAAGATGGGACTTTGGACCCATTTATCAATTTGGGTTACTTTTATGTTGAAAAGGTTACAAAGGATAAGAAGTTACAGAAATGTAATTTTTAGTGCATAAAACCTCTTAATTAATTTGTAACAATATCTGACACACTAATTATATGTTTTAAAGGAGTTTCTGGCCAACCCAACCCAACCTGTTTTCACCGACACATACTAGGCCCTTCTGACCCAAAAACATTTTTGTGGCAAGTTTGTGACATCTATACACATCTAGCAATTGCAACAAGGGATACAAAAACTGGGGTAGCAGTAAAGAGAAAGTTAAAATGGTTGTGCATACCTTGATTGAACATATGAGATGATCCATCCCTTTCCCTCTCCCATCTCCATTGTCCCTCCCCTTTTACACCACCATATGACTTTTCATTCTCCGCGTTAAGATGATCTGCTCGCCCTTGATAGTTATTTGATTTGTGCTCCATTCTCTGACCTGGCATACGTTGCATTTGGGCAGCAGCACCATATGCATTATTACCACCAGAATCAACGTACTGCCCAGGTTGTCTCATGTCTTGTCTAACACCTAATAAATATAATTAGCGAACATCAAAAACACAAAATCAAATACGGAGGATGAGCAAATGCTTACAATAAAAAAATTAATAAGGAACATTTCAAGATACTATTAAACATGAATCCGTTCATAAATGACCAAATCATAAAGTGAACCTATAATATAGTCTAACATGAAAAGAAAAAGAAAAACCACAGCCATTAGTTTTGTTCCAGTGACCTTTTTTTGTGCCTCATTACAAAAGTTTGAAGCATATTATAACATGTTCCCTTTCCATCAACATTATAAAAATGGATTCAGTCAGTATTAAATTTTTGTTCTTTAAAAATTTATACTAAAGACATTTACAATATTGAACTTTAATATAAAAATTAAATTATTAGTTACTATTTGTCAGCTATTTAACACACCCAAATCAATACAACCGATCGATTCGATTCTAATAAATTGATAATTGGGTGCATAAGTAACCTTTTAAGATTAATATTGTATAATCAGTGGATAACAAAATTCCAGAAATACTGGAGTCCTTTTATAACACCATTACACGTATATATATAAATATTCATATCTTAATTACAGTTAATTACATTCAATTCAATTATCAAATTCAATACCAAGCGCATTAGCCTAATTTTGGATGAAACCCTAACTAACATATACAGATGAGATTGAGATACACAAATGAAGAAATATAGGATTGAAATTAAAAAGATAATTAACCTTTAATTGCAGATAAACAAACAACAATATGCTTCGATTCTTCTCCCCTGCTCTGCTTTTTTGTAAAATTGTATAAACAGGAATTCGATAACTACTCGCCTCCAGTTTAGATTTTAGAACACTAAATTACAAAAATAGTCTCTGAACTATATCTCAATGAGTAGAATTAGTCCTTATTTTAGGAGTAATTTACACAGGTCGTCTACTTCTATTAATTTTTCTCACTTACATCCTTTAAAGACTCATAGTCGTTTTAAGATGCATGTGGGCGTAAATGCGTAATGTAGGGATGAACGTGATACACAATTGGTATCGAATCTTACCAAGTTGATTGGTACCATTTTTCTTTTAGCCTTATTGTGAGTACCGAATACCGTACCAATTGAAGTGGTTTGGTACCGGTACTAGTTCGGTAAAAAGTGATACTATATCTGCTTCGTACCGAAAATATAAACAATACAAAAATGAACAATGTCCAGTTATAATAAGTGTTACAACACAAAAACTTAAGATCACTTCATTAACAATCTGGACCAAGTATGGTAACTTAAACAAAAAAAATGATAAAGAATCGCCATGTTTATGTTTTCATAATAAAATAAAGTACACGATAGTTAATATCGCCCAACACTAATTTATCAAACATGAAATTATCAACAACAACATTTATCATAATATAATATAAATAATAAAGTTGATAATTGTGTATTAAACAAATAAAATAAACATGACACAAAAAGATAATTCTCATTACGCATAGTATCGTAAATTATAACTATAGGATTTTATATGTTTGCATATAAAGGATATAGTTACTTTCATATTATTTGTTAATGATGGTGTTGATGCAATTTGTGAGTCTGTCAGTTGGTCTCCGTCTGTAATCGTTTTGTTTATGTAATTATGTTTGTTACGAAGTTTGAATTATATAAGTAATTACATTTATGATTTGGTGACACAGAGCCTGTATCGCAGGTGCGACATAGAGCCCGTGTCGCAGGTGCGACACAAGGCTTGTGTCGCATGAGTCGGTTGTGCGACAAAGTCTCTGTGACGCAAGGGTCAGTTAGGGTTTCGGAATAATTAGATGGTTTAGGGCTCAGTTTAGAGGTTGACGAATCTGAGAGTCTTGAGAGCAGTTTGTGAGTTACTTTTATTCAAAAGCTGATCGTTTATAATTAATCGAATACTTGTTTGATTCATGTTTTATTTATCCGTGTTTAACGTAGAATATTCAATCATTTGAATTCCGCCTTTCGATTGAACGTAACGATCTGATCTAGGTCCAGTATTGGGAACCTACAAGTGGTATCAGAGCTATAATCTTCGGATTTGGCGGTTTCGGATCGTGTTTCATGCATTTTTCGGTTAAAATCAAATAAATTTTGGTGTTTAATCTTCATATTTGGTGTTATAGGATCATTCTCTAGGTTTTCTTGAAGATATTTGAGGTTAGATTTGTCGATCATAAGTTGAAATTCGTTAGGGTTTCGAAATCTTACGAATTTTAGGGTTTTGGTCGCTGCTCTCTTCGAAACTACGACACAAGCTGTGACACAACATTTGTGTCGCATGTAGGGTTTCTGCGACATAGGATTGTGAACATACTTTGTATTGCGACATAGGCTTGCAACATAAGCCTTGATTTGTTTCTGGATTGTGCGACATAAGCTTGCGACACAAGCTTGGTTTTGTGACATAAGCTTGCAGACACAAGCCATTCTCTGCGACATAATTTGCGATATCATTTGTGACAAGTTGCGACATTGCTTGTGACACATATTGCGACATAAGACTTAGTTATTCTTCCCTTGCAATTGAATTTGGACACAAACCTTGTGTCGCTAACTTAGACCGTTTAATTACTTGCTTGCGACACAACCCTTGTGCCGCCTTTTGATTTTTGCGATACAACCTCTGTCTCGCATAACCAGTACCTGTTTTTTTGTGTGTTTGTTCTTTCGCAGGTGTTTATCAATGGCTTGTACTTCTTCTTCTATTCAACAAGTTAGGGCTATTTAACATAATAATGAGGTTGGGAGTACAAATAAGCCACCCATGTTTACAAGTGGCATGGACTATCTTTCATGGCTCCAACGGTTCGAGGAGTTTATAATGATCCTGACATGCAAATATCAATAACTGCAAGATATAAACATCCTCTCTATACTGGAGTTTTTCCTAGAGAAGCTCCATTTAAGCCTATAAAATCAATGACTCCTGAAGAGCATAAGGCTTTTGATACTGAGAGAAAAACTCATGCTACAATTACAATGGCTCTACCAGAACCACTCATGGGGCAATTTAGACACCAAGAAATTGCTTATGATTTATGGAAGGCTTTTGAGAAGAGATGTGGTGGAAGTGAAAAGTATAGGCAAAACAAGTTGGAGCTCATTAAGAAGCAATATGAGCTGTTTGACTTGTTGCCTAATGAGTCGCTAGCAGACTTATGTTCTCGATACTCACAACTAATTATTGAGTTAACTGAAGGGGGTGTTGTCTTGGACAAGACATATATAAACAAGAAACTTATAGGTTCTCTACCTAAGAAGTGGAACACCCGAGTTCTTATGATGGAAAATGATCTCGATGTCATGGCAATGTCACTAGATGATCTTTTTGGATATCTGGAAGCAAATTTGTTGGATATGCAATGTAAGGAGACCAAAGATACGGTAATTGTTCAGAATCCTAAACTGTATGGTGTTGATGTTTCTTTCTCCACTACTAAAATGTCCGATCTGCCTTTTTAGCTTGTAGGTTTGGTGGATCTAGATTTGCAAATACTGCTACTCCAACTAGTGGTACTTACTTCAATTCGCAAGGACCTCTATCTGGTGCATCAGAAGAACATGATGCAATATTTTTTAGCATTTCTTTCTGACTATGATGATTTTCTCTCAAACAAGAATAGTATTGTGGACTTGACTGAAGAATATTTCAGTCAAATTGATGGATGAATTAGAGAGAATGGATTTGAAGTGGGGCATGGCTATGCTGACATGAAGAGTAAAGATTTTTTTGAAAAAGTCAGGCAGGAAGTCGATGAATGACCCAAACGACAAGGGTTTGGGACTCAACAAGAATAAGGTGAAATGATACAAGTGTCAAAAATATGGACACTTTGTTCATGAATGCGAAAGGAATAAGAATCCACCTTCTGGGTTCACTAAACCTTCACCAAACAAATATGTTGAGAAGACAAAATCTGAAGAAAAGGCCATGGTGTCCGCGGTGATGTCGCTCGAAGCGTCGGTGTCGTTGATGATAACTAATCGGGCGTCAACAGGGGTTTTAAAATTTATAAATAGCAGGGCTTAAATTATATGTACTACCTACTCTGGTTAGTAAGTGGTAAGTATAACCTAAGACCATTCTTAACCCCTAAGATAGTTTACTGTTCTATTAGCATGAAGATTAATAACTTTGTATGTTTAAACCACCGATTTTATAAGACCTGGAGGTTTAAGTATCCTAAGTCACTTGGACTTTCACTTTCATTCCTAAATCTTATTTATAATTAATTAGATTCTGGTTTCTTCAACTTATGACTTAAATCTCTCCTTTTCAAACAGTTATACATCCCTGGATTATTCTCAGTTTGTTAAAAACGTGTTTCATATGCAGACCATGCCTTTTAGTAATTAGACCGTGTACTTTACATGGTAATTCCACGGCTTCTTACGTCCAACATGCGGTCAAGAGTAATTGACAATGAAATTGACACTCTAAACTAATTAAATGTAAAGCAGTGCGGAAATGTAAATCTAATATATACAACGAGTGGTTTCACTGTGTCTTACTTATTGCATGTCATGGCACAGATAACTACTTACCATAATTAAGGTTGATCAGGTCCTAATTACTAGGTTGCAGTCACGTGGATTACTAGAAAGGGTACTCCATAGATTAAACTTAAGTTCATAAGGTCTTAACAGTACAATGGTTACTAATTCCTATTTTGTCTGAACGTATTTTACGAACATTACTTTACAGTGTATTGACTTTCGTAGGATATACCAGTTAGTTGTGAAGTTGTATTATCCTTTCGGAGTTCCAACTGTTAAACCAGAGCTAATTCCAGTGACATGACTACCTTCGGTCGTTTATGACTTCCATACATTTGTACTTTGCTTGAAAGCATTTCCAGTACTATATCGAATAAACAGTCGAATAGGGGCCATCATATCACTTTACGATTGTCGTGCACTAATTATATAATGTCATCCCTACTTATAATTGTCTACATCATCAACAATCACAATAATAAACTACTCGCAATTCATGGCAACAAGTAAATCACATACCAAGTAATAATACATATTTAAAATACGAAATAAAACAAGTATGATAAAGGTTTAGATATCACCCAGAAATAAATGCATAGCAGCGTATTATTATGATTGACAACTCTTTTACACGTACAAAGGTTTATCTCCGAATCCCTATCATTCGTTCTAGCTTCTATATTAATCCGTAGATTAATTACAATAATTCTAGAATGAGAAAAACTATAAAATACAAGAGAATTTGGAATGAGACTTGTGAGGGGTGTAAGAGTGTGTGTTGAAATGAATCATGGAGCCTCCTATTTATAGGAGAAAATGGGTGCATCTTAGCAACTTGGGGCACATGTTAGTAAAAGGTAGAAAAGTTGCTAGCACATGTACCCTAAAGCGCGTAAAGGTCTAACACGTGTATCCTGAAGTTGCGAAAAAGGTCTAGCACGTGTACACTGCGAGTACGGGCGAGGATGAAAAAGCACATGGGGGACGGGGGGTGGCCATCCAGCGCCGCCACCATGGTGGCCGGCAGCGGCAGCATGGTGGCCGGTGGCGGCTGTCATCTGCCCGCCCCGGTTCACCGTCTTTTGATACGTTTCTTAAATTGAGCGTATCTTCTTCGTTATGCGTCCGTTTGCGTTGATTCTTTTTGCGTTGGATTCGTTTTCTCAAAAACTAAGACTTTAATGAAGAATATCTTGTACGAGATATATATCAGTGATTCATTTGAATCTTCCGGCGTACGTAGAATCTTCATTCTTCATCCGTTTTTGTTGATTCTTCTTCTGTTAGATTCGTATTTTGAAAAAGAATATCTTGGATAAGAGAAATATCAGTGATGGGTGTTTTTTCTCTAATTCTTGTCTTTGAGGCCTTGAATCTTTAAACGTGTGTGGAATCTTTTATTTTCGTCCGTTTTGCTTGATTTTTCTCGTGCAACTCTGTTTTGACCTTCTTGGCAAAGTTTCATTGATTTGAACATTATCTGAGCTTATTTTCCAAGTATTTTTCCAGAATGAGAGAGATATCGGTAGTAAAAACGTGACTTTTGACGCAATATCAAGTATCCCACACTTAGAACTTTGCTTGTCCTCAAGCAAACTCATTCATAAAAGGCCTTTAGGAAGATTCTAGTTACACGTATCTTTTAGAAGCACCATTTCCCAAGACATAAAGTTCCAGTTATGAAAAAGTTTTTCTGAGAAACTAAGGGTTTATAGAAGTTGATACTTTCTTCAAGCAACTTAAATGGTAATCATGACTAGGCAATCCTCGCAGTGGGTCACTCAAATCACTCAGGTGTTTGGGGTTCCTACTTGCTAGTGTCAATCACTTAGATAGCCAGTCATGCAACATTCTCATCATAGGCTTTATCAAGAATAAAATCTCCATCACTTTATCAAGAATTGCAGTGCCCCCATTCATGAATACGTATCCAGTTTGAGATCTACCTTTATGAGGATCAGACAAATAACCTGCATCTGCATAACTAATCAATCCTTTCTTTGAATTATTAGAATAAAATAGACCTAAGTCAGTACTTCCACGCAGGTATCGAAATATGTGTTTGATCCCATTTCAATGTCTTTGTTGAGACATAGTTTGTGACAACAGATCTAGCTTTGCAATATGACTAGTGTAATTGTTATCATGTTGATATATTGGTTTAGATTTGTAAATTGATATTGTTTTGATATTAATATTCGTTAAATATATTATTATGATAAAGTGTTAGACGAATATAGATTTTAACAATATATATACATATGCTGCGAGTCGAGTTATTTGTTTAGACGTTTGTTGCGAGTCGAGATCTCAAGTCGCAAGGCTTTGCGATGCGAGATGAGATCTGAACTCGCAGAACTCAACAGAAACAAACGAGCCGAGTTCATGGGCTTGGGCTGCGTAGCGAGTCGAGTCAACTCGCAGGCCCAGTGGCTGCGAGTTGAGACGAGATATATAAGAAACGTAAATCTTAGTTTTTGAAAAAACGAATCTTCCGCCGGCTGCGAGTTGAGACGAGATATATAAGAAACGTCTTGTACGAATGTTTTGAATCTTCCGGCGTACGTAGAATCTTCATTCTTCATCCGTTTTTGTTGATTCTTCTTCTGTTAGATTCGTATTTTGAAAAAGAATATCTTGGATAAGAGAAATATCAGTGATGGGTGTTTTTTCTCTAATTCTTGTCTTTGAGGCCTTGAATCTTTAAACGTGTGTGGAATCTTTTATTTTCGTCCGTTTTGCTTGATTTTTCTCGTGCAACTCTGTTTTGACCTTCTTGGCAAAGTTTCATTGATTTGAACATTATCTGAGCTTATTTTCCAAGTATTTTTCCAGAATGAGAGAGATATCGGTAGTAAAAACGTGACTTTTGACGCGATATCAAGTATCCCACACTTAGAACTTTGCTTGTCCTCAAGCAAACTCATTCATAAAAGGCCTTTAGGAAGATTCTAGTTACACGTATCTTTTAGAAGCACCATTTCCCAAGACATAAAGTTCCAGTTATGAAAAAGTTTTTCTGAGAAACTAAGGGTTTATAGAAGTTGATACTTTCTTCAAGCAACTTAAATGGTAATCATGACTAGGCAATCCTCGCAGTGGGTCACTCAAATCACTCAGGTGTTTGGGGTTCCTACTTGCTAGTGTCAATCACTTAGATAGCCAGTCATGCAACATTCTCATCATAGGCTTTATCAAGAATAAAATCTCCATCACTTTGGATGAGAATGGTACTAATCTTTCAAGATTTATTAGAAAGGAATCGGGTTTTTGGATTTGGGGGAGTTGAAGAAGGTGTGTGAAAGAGAAGATTATGGGTGTTTTTCTTTCCTTGTATCTTTCTTAAAGCTTGGGTATTTTTCGAGAAAGTCTCTTTTGGAATTTCTCAGACTTGAAAAGACTTAATAATGCAACCCTTTTTCGGATTTGAATTTTTTCTTTTTCTGGACTTTTTGGGTAGTGCCGACATGTATGTTTCTTCTTTTCTTTCTTTTTGTCATGCCGTCCCTATGGATATTTTGTCTAAAAGGTTCCGTATGGTATTAGGTTGTGAGTTTGTATGGGCTTTTCTTGTGGGAAATTTGGGAAATTTTTGAGTGTTTCTGAAAATATTGAAAGACGTGGCTTCCCTAGGTTCGGGAGGAAGATACAAGGGAAGTTTTTGTTTGTGTGTGAAGAGTGAGTAGTGAGTGGATGTTTGGTGGTAAGTAGGTGTTGGGATTCCTTAGAAAGTATCGAGATAGGTTATACCTATGCCACGAATGGCACTCATTGGTGTGATCTCGAAATGCATTACAAGAGCAAGTTCTAATTCAAATGAATACATCGGCACACACATGAAATGAAAAGTGAAGCATTTTAAAGATGAATGCTAATCAGGGCTCAAACCTCACGAATCGAATGTTTTGGTCAATGTGTGCCTAGCCATGTATTGCCCTTTTCGTCCGTATCTTATTCTAAGAAAACCGGTTTGTTTCTTTAAAAACTCATTTCTTGTTGTAATTTATATTTTTGAAAAATAGAGATTCTTAAAGAATATTGCTTTTGAATCCAATTTTTTTGAAAATTTCTCTATCTTTAGCCTTTTTGATGAAAATATTGTTTATGTTACGGACAAGAGGTTAAACTTTCGGTTTCAGACCGTATATCCCACACTTAGAGGTAGGGCTGTTCACAGTTCGGATAAAACCGGATTATCCAATTGGATAATTCGGATTGGACCATATGGTTTGGATAACTGGATTTTTGGATCGGCTCGGATCAAAACCAAACTTATTATTTTGGATTACAGATTGGTTTTGGTTAGTAAATTACAAACCAGATTATCCAAAAAAACCAAATAACAAATAAGTATTTATATTTCAAACATTATATGTATACATGCACATACCAAATAGTTTATTAACTTATTAATATTCTATAAATATCCAAATATAATAGGTAGTTTATAGTTTAAAAAACTGTTTACTTATATATATGTAGGTAATTTATAGTTTCGTTTTGCATTCTACTATTATATTGCACACACATGTATATGTACTAGAAGGTTCAAATGAGAACCATCCATTTCGTATAAGTCTATAATATTTAACATATTTTTACTAGATATTATTAATATTTATGTATGTGTTTGGATATCCAAAAACCAAACCGATCCATCCAAATAGTAATTTGGATGGATTGGTTTGGTTTTTTGTTTAGATGGATTAGATTCATATTTTCGAAACCATAATCCATTTGGATTCATCTATACGGATCGGTTTTGACCCGATCCATCCATTTGAACACCCCTACTTAGAGGAACATTTTCCGTAATGTTCGAATCTATGTATTGAACACCTCTTGTCGAAGTATCCCACACTTAGAGATTCTACTTGTTTTTGGATTGTTATGTAAGTGTAGTGTGGTTTTGAGATCCCACACTTATTTTTGGAATATCGGATGAGATAATCAAGGCTTTAAACGGATAGAAAGTTGGAACGGGTTATCGCTTCGTGATACGTTGTGTGTACTTTCGGCTACTTGTAGAACATTGATGGGTTGCAGTCTTCGGCTTCCGGCATCCTTCATGGTGTGGTCGATAGCTTTCTCCATTATGGTCTTCGATAAATAGTGTTTGGATTCAAACAAATATGCCACTCAATAATCAAGTTATAGCTGCTAATAAGAAAAGTAGAGTGATAGCATAATAAAGTAATAACTGGATAGAGGTGATGTCTATGCATCCACAATATATCAAATACAAATAATAATAATGTTTGGTAGAAAATAGTGAGAAGTTAGAAAGCGGAGCAATCTATTGCTCGGCTGGTGGTGCTCGTGATACTGCTGATGAAGATCCGATAGGTGTATAGGAGGTCTCATCTGATGAGGAGTTGTCTTCGTTGGGTACCTTCATCTGATGAATTCCTGAATAGCTCCTGTGTCTGTGAAAACTCCATCGTGTATCAACTGGTCAACAAATTGCCCTGCAGGCATACCAAAACTTTCAAGTAGCATAATAGGTGATCCCTACTGAGTGTGTCCCCTGAATAAGTCTGTCTGTCTGTGGGAGGACACTGGGGCCTATAATACGATAGTGGGATCGGGTTGTCTGAGACCCCTTCGGCTTTGTACAGTGGCAACTCGCTTAGAAACTTTGGATCTGCCATTATCTCTCGAAGGTTGTCCCCTGACTGAACCAACTACTAAGGGGACAAGCTCTCTCATACTAGGAACCTGTGCTGGAGGTGGATGTGGTCTAGGTGGAAATGTCCAAGGAGGTAAGCCACGACCACGGCCTGGGTATGGGTGAGGTGCCTGAGCAGGAACTGTAGGGGGATATATATGTGGTGGTGCTCGGCCTAATCCGCATGGTATATCTGGAAGTGGGTCTACCGGTATCCCTGCAATCTGCTGTCTCATAGCCCTGTAACATCTGACCTACATCTGCATGAGCCCATACCAATAGTCTGCCCCTGGAGGTGTTCCGTAGTGATAGATGTATCGGGGCATCTGTACTCTGGGGGCCGGGATAGAAGGTCCTGCCCTGACAGGCGGTGGTACTACTGGTGGTGGTGCAACTGGGTCTACAGGATCATCCTCGTCCTCATCCTCATATGACTCTGAATCTCTTGGTTCTCTTGACCATTTTCTCTTTTTCGTCCCTCTTAGTATTACTAAATCTGGCACCAGCGTGTAAACACTATCGGGATCCGCTGGTCGTGCTCTAATATAAACTGTGCCATCCCTCAAGATCTTGATCATCCCCATCATCCTCAGAAACTCATAATCTATCGGTTGGGCACTCCAATTTGGTAGACTCTTGAATTTCTCCACTTCTACTGTTCTAAGCAATCCCATTTTTCTAATCAACCTTGTAACCACAGGGCCCATGAATGACCTTTTTGAATCATAACTCTTTTCCTCAAGAATCCGCTGAGCAACTAAGTGGGCAACCTGAATGTTCCTCCTGCTGAGGATAGATGCCATCAAAGCAACATCAAACTCGGCAACTCGACCATTAGTCGTGTACTTCTCATCAATCGAACAAGCCAACAGCTAGTGTAGAATCTACAGGACTGGGTCTCTGAGTTGGGTAGCTCTAATACCCGAGAAAAACCTCATTGGAGACCAATGACTCCAAGCCTCTGCGGGCGTAGTCGTGAGGGAAAAAGTGGTGGCTCCACTAGTGAATAGAGGGGATTGTGTCTCTTCTAGAGTGTAGAAAACTGAGGTAGTGACAAGGTAAACAAACTGACCATGTATCGAAATGTGATTGAACCACTACCAACTCTACTCCCTGGCTCAAATGTATATGTGGTCATGAACTCGGTAATCATTTCCATGTATACCGGCGCGTCAATGTTGAATAGTCTTTTTAAAGTCTCAAACTGCTGACCATCTACTGAATAACTGAGTAGCTCTCCAATCATTGTCTAAACCCCAATGTCTGTAGCTTGTCCCAATCTATGTATCTAAAGTGTCCAAATGACTTATCACTCCATATACGTGCCATCCGGTCGTATTCGGGTGTGGCACTAAGGTAGGCAAGAGATCCTGCAAGTGGTTGTGCTGGGTTTAGCTTTGATTTCTTCATGGTACCTGAGAACATGAGAGATTTAAAGTAATGGATTCTTAAGAAAGAAAAAATTTAAAGCATTTTCGAAATTTCTTAAAAGAAATTCGAAATGAGGGCTTTAAATTTGTGACAATCCAAAGATTACATCAAATATCCAATGTTCCCAAGCAACAAATAACTAGTTTAATCATACTAAGGTGACATGTAGTGTGGTCGGTAATCAATGCATGAAAATGTAAAGTCAAGTATTGATGATAGCTTTATTGTGAAATATTGTCATTTACAAGTTTGGCATTACCCAATTTTGAAATGTTAATATTTCACAATTCTTGATCATATCGTTATCAGTCGGGTTTGACTTTTTAGGAGTTCAAGTTGAAGTAAGGTTATTAAATAAAATTAATTTGTTTAAAATTCAATACTTCAAGTTGACTTTTTAGGTCAAAGCTTCCCTTAAATGATATTCTCAATTATCCGCATGCCAAAATTATAACCTACTCATGTATACATGATCTAAACTATTTTAAGCATTTCCTAATTGGTAAACAAGCTAGGTTATGCACAAAAAGTTACCATGCCCATGTGTTTGGTTTAATTCAAGACTTCTATTTTCAAAATAATGATTCTCTAGTTATATTGCCTATTTTGACTAGTCAAGCAAGTACAAGCATCCTAGTAAGCAAGAATGGTCAAGTAATATTAATCCATTATTCTATTCATGCAAACTAGTTAACTTTTTGTTGACTTTAAGAGTCAAACTTTGCAATTCATAACCATAAGCTAACCACATGGTTTAAACATCATGTAATAATCATTCAAAGCTTCACAATTAAACTTAAATATCTAGATACTAGCATGGTAGTAGCATGTAATTGCTCTAAGTATCTAAACAAGCACTTTAAAGTTTAAGGTGGGTTTTAATGATCATACCTTAGTTTTTATGGATAAAACTTGAAAATAATCGTACAACCGTGAAGAGCATGCAAAGAGGAGTTCAAAAGATGCAAGATCACAAGTTTTGGTGGAGTTTTTATGGTGGTTTCATGGGTGTGTGATGGTGGCCGGTTTTTGTGGGGAGGAGAGGGGAGGAAGAAGCTTTCTTCTAGCTTTTGAATTATGAAGATGTACGAAAGGTTTAGTGGTTCTAGGAATATGTGTCATATCCTTAAGTACCATATTCCTTACACATGGTCCCTAGTGTACTCTAGGATTAAGCCTAATGCTTCTAGATTAGTTCCTAATGTCCTATTAATCGTAAGTACGAATCTTAAGTATACTTATTGTAACTAGTTACTTGTTGGTTCCTTGTTACATTATAAATAATTTAAGAAACACATAAATTTTTGCGGGACAATTATAATCAATCCAAGGTATTAATCTTAGTGTATTTTTGGGTGTTTTAAAATTTCTGTCTAACGCGGGTCTATGGAATGTACCTATTTCGGCTAAAAGCTTAAAATTGCGTATTCCTTTCGACATGCGCATGTTTTTCAGACAATAATTAAAAACGTTTTCTTAAAGGTCGCTTTCGAGAATTTATTTATTAATATATGTGTACTAAAATACGCTCTTTTAAAGTCGCGAGCCTCGACCTTCTCGGAGAGAATTGTTTTATGATTCGTTCCGATCCCTATATAGGGAAAGGGTTGAGATTTGCTCCTGATCGCGCCCCAACGGTCGGTCAAGGAATCGCTTCCCTGTCGTTGCGGACCTTCCAGTCGGAGGCGGGTGATCAGTGGGTTTTAAATTTATAATGCTGGGAAGCCTAAGTTTTATTACTACCTACTGCTCTTGTTAAGGGTAGTAAGCGGTAAGTCTGAGTCAGGTGTCGTTCTTAAAATCGGAGCGAATCGAAATGAAGTGAATACCTTAAACAATAGAAGCTAATAGGGTGGGTTTAAAAGAGCAGGTAGAGTTTGTTTTTGGTATTTTCTAAATTAACTACAATACAGAAAAGCAAATACTAAACTACGAATAGGGTAAGCAGATAGATAGAGATTGTGATTGCTGAATTTTCAATATTCAGGTTTTGGGATGATGTTCATTATAAAAGATGATTGGAGACTTTCCTTTAATAAAATTAACAGAGGTTTGGTGTCAACACTAGCATCCTACGATTTAAGTGGAAAACCTAAGTCGCATGTCTGATCGCGCCCAAACGGTCAGTCGGGTTTTCACCCCGTCGTCGGACCGTCCGTCGAGGCGCGGATCAGCGAAGTTTTAAAATTTATATGTGCGGGGCCTAAGTATACCTAGTTACTATTTGGTGTATAGCAATAAGGATGACCTAGGGTCGTTCTTTGAGTCAGTGTATTGTGGATCTTGGACGAAACAGGCGTACTTATCAATCTAGCGGGTTTTAAAAGATTTGATTGGGGTTTTATTTTTGTTTGTTTTTTTATACTTAGGCAGAAAATTTAAACTAAAGCGGAATAAATGTAAATAGCAGATAATCAAGAGAGGGGTGTTTGCTATGATTTCGGTAGCCTTATTGGTTGGAATGAGACTGTGTTCTAAAGGTTTGTATTTTATTTATTTCAGGTATTTTGTGGAGTGAGCACTAGCCCCCTACTGATAGAGTTCTCGATCAGTATGTCACTGGGCAACTAGGCTATCCTGATTCTGATCGGAGTAGTTTATCCAGCCCACAACACTAACCGGTGAAGGTATAGTGACCCTTATCTGGGATGAAACCCTGGGTGCATGAATAAGGCGACAAACCAACTCGATGTCCGACCTTTCTTAACCCCACAATAATATCTAATCTAAATAACAACATTTAAGACCAGGTTTTTAGAGTGTGCTTGATTACTTTCTATCGATGGTTTTGTGAGTCTGGGTGTTGAGTCATGACTCTTGATTCACATAGACCGATAACAACGACTCTTTCCGTGACTCTCACACTGTACTCCACCGGAGGTGTTTCCATTGCTGAACCAAGGACCTAGTCGGTACCAGCTCTGCTGATCACAGAGTTGTCGTTATTCCACAAGGCTTAGTAACTGCGGCTTTTCCTCGGCTTCCACGTGTTAACTACACCGGAGGTGTTGTCGACGCTATACCGAGTAATCAGCCGTCTTACGGTACCTTTACATTGCTTCATAAAAGCTAACCCAGACTACTTAACTAAGTTTGTATTTAAGCATAATATCAGCCATCTATGATATAAACCAGCCCTTACTTTTAAGTCCCAATAAATCCCTAATTGTCAACAGTGCACTATTCATGTTCAGTTAGAAAACCATATTTCCACGGGCACAGTGTACTTTGCGTTCAAAATAGAAAGCATTATTTCCATGGCTCCAGTGTACTTAGTGTTCAGTTTGAAAACCATATTTCCATAGCCACAGAGTACTTTGCGTTCAAATTAGAAAACAGTATTTCCTCGATGACGATGTACTTAGCGTTCATTTAGAAAGCGATGTGCACACGGTTTAACAAATCAGACCATGTTCATGTTTGACACAGATAACTAAGTACCTTTGATGGGGTTCGTGACATCCCATCATAAACGCCGTAATCACGTTTACTGGTTGAAAGACCATTAGTTTAATAGGTTTAAAATCATAGATAGAAAGTAAATCAAAGCACTATAATATCATTCCAACCAATTTACGACTAACTACATCATAGCAAACACGCAATATCACTACTCGCTAATCATGGCAATCAATCCTACATCTAGCATGACAACAGTAATAACAATCATCATAATGAAATAGATAAAGGATAGATATAACCGTAATAAGAGCGTAGCTGAATACAACTTGAACGTTACACGAGCAGAACTCCTAGTATGCGCCAAGCAATATTACAAGATTGCCCCTCTATTAACTAGCTACTAATCTACTACTAATTATTACATAAACCAAGAGAGAGAGTAGTGAGAGAAAGTGTTGTATTGTGAAGTGTGAAGGTGTAGGGTTGTGTTGAAATGATGAAATGAGGCTTGTATTTATAGAGATCGCACAACCGTATCCGTAGACCGTATCCAAACCTTCAAACACACAACCGTATCGCAAAGGCGAATAAAAATCAGATTTTTATCACCCAAACGCGTAATACGGCTGAGCTGGACCGTATACGGCTGAACTGGACCGTATACGGCTGTGCATAGGGTGAATACGGATGAACTGGACCGTATACGGCTGTGCATAGGCCGTATACGGCCTGCACAGACCGTATACGGTCTAGGTCCAGCCGTATACGGCCTGGACCAGCCGTATACGGCCTGGTTCAGCCGTATCCAGCTCCTTCGGTTCTTCGTTCGGGCGTAACTTCTTCGTCGTTTCTCCGTTTTGAGTGTTCTTTATATCCACGCGTTCGTATTTTCCTAACGAAGAAAATGACATAAGTTAGAGGTCATAATTCTTTGTGGAGCTCAAAAAGTGCTAAATTACGTGAACCGAAGATTCAATGATCGTTTGTGCTCTGTTTTACTCATTTTTAGGTTGTTTTTGTCGATTCTTGAAACATCGTCTATATTTTAGCCCTTATGATGAAATGTGATGTTTAAGTTCATATTCAAGTGTTTTCATTAATAATTGGGCCAAAATGGTGAGATAATGGCACACAAAAACATGACTTTTTGCGTGTCATCAAATATCCCACACTTAGACTTTGCTTGTCCTCAAGCAAAACTCAAAATTCTCACTTGCTTTTAGGAAAAACATTTTGAAAACACGAGTTTATTTTTGGGGCGAATCAAAATATCTTAAAGATAACCATCCTCAAGCAACATATCCTGGAAATAAGCGAAAGTAAGGTATTCCTTTCAGAGGCCTGGAATGATTCTCTTAGGCATGCTTTCAATTCTCGCGATCTTGGAATATACATGACTAGGCGATCTCACCAGGTGGTCACTCAATTCACTCAAAAGTGTTTCGGGTTATCTATCAATCTAATCAAACGAAATCGCTCATAATCCAGTCATGCAACATCCATCGTCATAGGCTTGCTCGAGAATCATATCTCCACCACTTAGGTGAGGACGGTGCTAGCTATCCCAGGACATTCAGAGTGGGTTGTAATGGCAGGTGAGGGTTACAGAGTATGGATAAGTGGGAAATTGTTGTAAAGGGTTTTGCTTATCTTAAGACTTCTAAACTTTTGAAAAATAATATTTAAACAACCTTTTTAATGAAAACGGAAACGGATAACAATACAGGAAGAAGATAGCTATTTTGACTTCTATCTTTTGAAAATACACAAGGGAATTTATGACTTTTATAAGAGCGGGACTTTTTCGAGAGATTCGAAGCACTTAGCTTTATTCTATTTTCTTTTTTTTTCTTTTTCTTTTGCTTCTATTTTTGGATTTTTCTAGGGATTTTTATTTTTGTTTCTTTCTTTTGCCCTTTTTGAAATCCTTTTCTTTCTTTCATCTTTTTCATCCTTCTGATGACTTTGTATTTACTTGGTGTCAATTTTTCACACCGTAAACTCTCCCCTTTTGATTTTTATCAAGGGAACGCACGCGAGAGATTTTGAGTAAACACCAGTATTTGTGATTTGGAGTGATAGCAAAAAGGACATTTAAATGATCATTTTCCACAAGCTGAAAGTTTCTAAGATAAGTTTTGGTGGGTGTGGAATAAATGGTTTAAGGTTTAAAGGGTTTTGAAAGAAATGAACAGGCTAAGGATCAACAGGGTTTTCTAAGTGGATCATCAACACTAAAGATGAGTGTTAGAAGGGTTTTGGGCTTGAAGAGATATGATGAAAAAGGGGTTAAATCCTAAGGAATGTCAAGGTCATTTAACTGCACCTATACCGCGTACGGTACTCTACCAATGTGGTCTCGAAGTGCATACCAGGAGCAAGTTCTAATTCCGGATGCATGCATCGGCACACTCAAACAAACGAATAGTGAAGCATTAAAGATGAATGCTTGTATTGGCTCAAGATACCTCACTGCAAGTTTTTAGGTTTGTTTGTGCCTAGCCATGCGATGCCCCTCTTAGATTATCATTTTAGACCTAAGAAATTCCTATCTTATTTACTCTTAATTTCCAAAATACCCTACTCATATACGAAAATCTTCCTTCTTAAGATATTTTAACTCAAAAATTTTGAATTTTTTTTTTTTTTTTTTTTTTAGCAAAAGTGAGTTTTTTTTGAAAACTAAGCTAACTGAATGAGTGGCATCTCCACTGTCGAAGTTAAGCTTATGATTTTGAGAAAAAATGAGTTTTTATGAAAGTTAAGCCAACTGAATGAGTGGCATTTCCACTGTCGAAGTTAAGCTTATGATTTTGAGAAACATTTTCTGAGTTTGCTTTTGGAAATAAGAATCTAACAAGAAAACCTAAGGTATTCTATACCGCTATCCCACACTTAGAGGAACATTGTCCCTAATGTTCTCTTGAGTTGGGATTTGAGAAAAATCCCACACTTAGAGTTTGAACAACTCGGAAAATGTTACTCAAGTGTTTATTTTGGGCTGGAATCCCACATTTAGTGATAAGCTTGGGATATGGTATAGACTACTTTAATGAGAAATTAAAGCTAACAATCATATCAAAAACGAGAGTGAGAACGAGAGAACTCCCCTATCGATGCGAAGGTGGAAGGATGGAATTCTGGAGGAAGCGCTGAAGAGGAGATCCTTGACAGGAATTCTTCTTTAGCGGTGGCTCCATAAAGATCTTTCAGAATTAGCGTGCGCATTTTACAAATAACAGCTTTGTCTTCCATCTTTACACTTCTTTCACTCTCTTGTAAAGATATCTCGTAAGTGTGAACACGTTGGGTATTTTTTACCGACTTCTTATTATAGCTTTTTACCGAAAGTGCCTAAATCCAGAATGCGAAAAGATGTTTTAATTCAAAACGGGTTTTAAGTCATGTGTTTTTAAACGAGTTCGAGCATAATGCGTGAAAGTAGCACGCAAGTACCTCAAATGCTCGAAACACATGTCTTGTTAAAATTTAATTCCTATTGTCCTGGATTTAGGTGGTAAAAGCTGAAGTGATGTTTTGATAGCATTTTGATACCCAAGTGTGAAAGATAGTCAGAGATATATCACTTCTTGGAATTTAAAAACTAATACTAATACTAAGGATACTTATTACATGGGTTGCCTCCCGAGAAGCGCTTCTATTTAGAGTCGAGGACTCGACTTTTCCTCTTGGATAAGCCAGAAGAGGAATTCCCAGGACTTGGGATGCGGAATGGAAGTGTCCTGGGGTTTGGTGGGTAGAATCTCATAAAATGTCGTGCGACGACTTCTGTGATGTTTGGGATTCTTGCCACATGAAGAGGATAGGTATGGAAATGCTCCTCAGCAGTCCTTTGCAAGTATAAAAGATCTATTATAGCATCTTGGATTACTTTGGAGATTGGTCCATTAGTGTCCACAAGGATGGCTCCATCGTGCTCAAGAGTCTCACGCACCGGTCGATCTGTCCGCAGGGTGTCCATAAATCCGAAGAAGCGTAGGTGGATGTCTTCATGAGTGGCATTGCTGATGTCCCTCCCTAGTTCTTCAATGGATCTGAGTATGCCTTGGATCAGCTGTTTCTGATGGTCGGTATACGTGAGCTCTGGTTTCAGGAAGATGTTAATCATCCTGTTGTGGAATAGCTGTCTGGGCTGCTCCCATAGGATAGAACCGAAAATGTCCTTAAGTCGTTCAGAGACGAATGATGCAACGTTAACCGTCAAACCTTCTGGAACTGAAGAAGGGATGGCACGTGCTCTCTCGTCTGAACTGACTTGTTCTAACTTTTCGACGATTATCTGGGCGTGATGCTCGATAGTGCAGCTGATGAAAAACCTGTGTGGTGAGGACTCGTCAATGTGATCATTATCTGCCAAAGAATCTAGAAGTCCTTTGAGATCCGCCATTAGCTGAACATCTACTTCATTTTCAGGGTTCCCAGTAGCATAATCCATGTTGTGTCTGAAATTTTGGAGAAACTCCATCTGTTGGTGCGAATATGGAAATGCGGACCTGATAAATGCTTGATACACCTGACCATACGTGGTTTTCTGTGTTTCATAGAATTCCTCTTCATCGGGGAAAGGCTCATCATTGTCTGATGATTCTCCTGCGAGGTCGTTGGCGAAGGTGTTGATGCGACTAACTAGATGTTGCGGACTCAGGTAGGAGTTGGCTTGATAGACCTCATATTCAGTCTCAATATCCTCAATAATATCCTTCTGACGTTGCATGTATTCAATAGTAGAATCTCGTATAATCGCAATCAGAGTTCGAAAATCCTCCCCGTGTTCTTCAATAGCACTAAGCATTTCTTCTGGTTCAGACACGATCGGGATTTCGATATTTCCTATAGTAGGAGGAGGGATAATGACTGGAGGGGGAATGATCGGAGTGAGGTGAAGGCGAATGGAGCGAGTATCGATCAGAACATCAATGAAAATGATATCGTCCTCGTCACCCCAGATTGCTGAAGTGTCTGGAAACTCAACAGCGTTGGTGAGTGGTTGAGACTCGTCGGTGATCTGTGATACTGGCTGGGAAGAGTCCATCTCGATATCCCTCTCGTCCTGGGAATCAGAATTATCGCTTGATCCAGATGTACCTCCAAGCTCAAAATGTGATCGAGGCTCGGATGAGTCAAGGGGTGGAATCTCTCGAGGAGGTATATGTGGCTTGAGTAGAGACTCATCATCCAGGGAGTGGTCAATCGAAGGTTCCTCTGAGTCGCTCTCCGGCAGAGGAATGAAGTTTAAGGCATAGTCTATCTGCATGATCTCTGCAGTTGGAGGGTGTATCTCAGGTGTAGCTTCCACTGGCTCTTCCTCCTCTTCTTCTTCCTCAGTTTCCTCTTCTATCTCTTCTTCCTCAGTGTCGGAAGAAATCGTGATGGGCTCGTCAGACATAGGGGTGTCTGGTTCAGTGTCATCATCCGTGGTAACTCTTCCTGTCGAAATCGCACATATCTCCGCATTATCTGTGATAGACTGATCAGCTTGATCGATCTTGAACGCGATAGTCTCTCCATGAGATCTAAGACTGATAGTCTGAGAGTAAACATCTATGATAGTGCGTGCGGTGTTCAAGAATGGTCTACCTAAGATGATAGGGATATGGACATCTTCCTGAATGTCCATTACTACAAAGTCTGTGGGAAATAGGAACTTATCGACTTGAACCATGATGTTCTCAGCTATTCCCTTAGGGTATCTAATGGATTGGTCAGCTAGCTGGACACTCATTTTGGTCGGTTTAAGGGGTCCTAATTTCAATCTAGTGTAAAGCGAATAGGGCATCAGGTTGATACTGGCTCCTAGGTCGGCTAGAGAGTGTATCATGCCCGAGTGATAGATCGAACATGGAAGGGTAAAGCGTCCAGTATTATCTAATTTCTCAGGGATAGAGTTCTTTATAAGAGCTGAACATTCCGCGTTCAGTGGGATATTGGGTACTTCGGGTACCTTATCCTTGGTCGACAAGAGTTTTAGGATGTATTTTGAAGTGGAAGGGGTTCGGGACACGGTATCCACGAACTTTCCATCGAGACGGTAGTCGTTAACTTTATAGGCTTTCTTAAGACGGCCAGGAAACGGGATGCGTACTTCCCTTTGTGGTGTAGGGACAGACGGGGACTCAACTGTCGGCGGGACATGAGTATCTCTCTTCACCGGAGAAGGAGTGGGAGGTTGGATCGGTGCCACCTTCTTGTCTGTAGTACTCATCTGTTTGGCCTCTTCTACGTGTGGGTTCTGTACCGTATTACTAGGGAGATTACCCTGGGGCCTAGAGTCAAGACGTTGGGCTAGCTGTCCTATCTGGGTCTCAAGATTTTTGAGAACGGCCAGTTGGTTCCTAATGAATAGGTCGGTTTGGTCCTGCCTAGCGCTAGTCTTTTGGTTAATTTGGTGCTGGCCTTGGATGAACTTAGTGAGGGTATCATCCGTACTAGTAATGGGCACTATGGTCCTAGAGGGTTCGGTCGATTGATCTGCGTTGGGTGCAGTCAATGATAGTGGTTGGTTATAGGTGAGTTAGGGTTGTTGTTGGTAAGTCGGGTACCTAGGTTGGTAGTTGGGCTGAAAGGGTGGTTGGTTCCTAGGTGGGTATTGGGTGCCTCTAGTCCTAGGTGGAGAGGTTCGAGCGAAACCAGGTGGATTTTGTTGGCGAGCTGGAAATTGAGCATAGTAAACCGTTCCATCAGCAGGATCTTCGTACTCAACCTGATAACTTTCTGTTGGGAGGTTGGCACAGTTCTGGCATGCATGAATTTGATGCTGGGATGGTTTCTTCATTTCGCCGATCTGCTTCGTCAGGTGCTCGATCTTCTCTGTCAGAGATTTGATAGCTTCGGTCTGAAATGGATTGGGTGCAACAATCGGTGCTGATGATGAGGAATGCTCACCAGAGTTCCAGTCGTGATGGTGCATCGTCATATTCTCGATCAAGTTCCAAGCTTCCTCATCGGTGAGTTGCATGAAATTGCCCTGAGCAGCGGCATCAAGGGTAATGCGATGGTTCGGAGCGAGACCGTTGTAAAACATGCACAGCTAACTGGTTTTCTCTATAAGGTGGTTAGGGCATTTGTTCAACAGACTCTTGTATCTCTCCATGCTGTGTAGATAGATTCATCATGAGCTTGGTGGAAGTTCATGATGTCATTCTTGTACTTGGTTTGCTTAGCCGGAGGAAAGTACTTAGTAAGGAATTTTGTAGCCATATCCGTCCAGGAGGAGATAGAGCCGGTCTCTAATCCCTCAAACCAAGTCAAAGCATGGTGAGTAAGCGAATAGGGGAATAGGTATAAGCGGACTATATCCTGATCAACCCCGTTCTGCTTGTACGTAGTCTGAATGAATCGGTTGATGTGGGCGTTAGGATCGTCATGGGGTAAACCATGGAATTGGCAGAATTCGTTGATAAGCTGAATGATATGATGTTTAAGCTCGAAGGACGCGCCGTCGATGACCGGATAGCTGATGGGTCCACCTCGACCTTCAATTGATGGTTTGGTGCTGTCGGCAAGCGTGACACGTGCAGCCATCGGTTGTCGGTTGCAGATGCGTTTCTCCTTGTGGATCGTTCGGATGATCTTCTCAGGATCGGGGACGAAAGTGAGAGATTCGAATCCGGATGATCGGGTCAAATATCGTTGTGTGCTGTGGGAAGGAATTTTCGAATGGAACAAGGAAAAAAAAGAAAAACCTAAACTAAACTACGGGATACTAGAAAGAAAAATTCATCTGGAATGTCTTTAGATCTTACGGCTGACTCCCCGGCAGCGGCGCCAAAAACTTGATCGCGCCCAAACGGTCAGTCGGGTTTTCACCCCGTCGTCGGACCGTCCGTCGAGGCGCGGATCAGCGAAGTTTTAAAATTTATATGTGCGGGGCCTAAGTATACCTAGTTACTATTTGGTGTATAGCAATAAGGATGACCTAGGGTCGTTCTTTGAGTCAGTGTATTGTGGATCTTGGACGAAACAGGCGTACTTATCAATCTAGCGGGTTTTAAAAGATTTGATTGGGGTTTTGTTTTTGTTTGTTTTTTTATACTTAGGCAGAAAATTTAAACTAAAGCGGAATAAATGTAAATAGCAGATAATCAAGAGAGGGGTGTTTGCTATGATTTCGGTAGCCTTATTGGTTGGAATGAGACTGTGTTCTAAAGGTTTGTATTTTATTTATTTCAGGTATTTTGTGGAGTGAGCACTAGCCCCCTACTGATAGAGTTCTCGATCAGTATGTCACTGGGCAACTAGGCTATCCTGATTCTGATCGGAGTAGTTTATCCAGCCCACAACACTAACCGGTGAAGGTATAGTGACCCTTATCTGGGATGAAACCCTGGGTGCATGAATAAGGCGACAAACCAACTCGATGTCCGACCTTTCTTAACCCCACAATAATATCTAATCTAAATAAAAACATTTAAGACCAGGTTTTTAGAGTGTGCTTGATTACTTTCTATCGATGGTTTTGTGAGTCTGGGTGTTGAGTCATGACTCTTGATTCACATAGACCGATAACGACTCTTTCCGTGACTCTCACACTGTACTCCACCGGAGGTGTTTCCATTGCTGAACCAAGGACCTAGTCGGTACCAGCTCTGCTGATCACAGAGTTGTCGTTATTCCACAAGGCTTAGTAACTGCGGCTTTTCCTCGGCTTCCACGTGTTAACTACACCGGAGGTGTTGTCGACGCTATACCGAGTAATCAGCCGTCTTACGGTACCTTTACATTGCTTCATAAAAGCTAACCCAGACTACTTAACTAAGTTTGTATTTAAGCATAATATCAGCCATCTATGATATAAACCAGCCCTTACTTTTAAGTCCCAATAAATCCCTAATTTGTCAACAGTGCACTATTCACGTTCAGTTAGAAAACCATATTTCCACGGGCACAGTGTACTTTGCGTTCAAAGTAGAAAGCATTATTTCCACGGCTCCAGTGTACTTAGTGTTCAGTTTGAAAACCATATTTCCATAGCCACAGAGTACTTTGCGTTCAAATTAGAAAACAGTATTTCCTCGATGACGATGTACTTAGCGTTCATTTAGAAAGCGATGTGCACACGGTTTAACAAATCAGACCATGTTCATGTTTGACACAGATAACTAAGTACCTTTGATGGGGTTCGTGACATCCCATCATAAAGGCCGTAATCACGTTTACTGGTTGAAAGACCATTAGTTTAATAGGTTTAAAATCATAGATAGAAAGTAAATCAAAGCACTATAATATCATTCCAACCAATTTATGACTAACTACATCATAGCAAACACGCAATATCACTACTCGCTAATCATGGCAATCAATCCTACATCTAGCATGACAACAGTAATAACAATCATCATAATGAAATAGATAAAGGATAGATATAACCGTAATAAGAGCGTAGCTGAATACAACTTGAACGTTACACGAGCAGAACTCCTAGTATGCGCCAAGCAATATTACAAGATTGCCCTTCTATTAACTAGCTACTAATCTACTACTAATTATTACATAAACCTAGAGAGAGAGTAGTGAGAGAAAGTGTTGTATTGTGAAGTGTGAAGGTGTAGGGTTGTGTTGAAATGATGAAATGAGGCTTGTATTTATAGAGATCGCACAACCGTATCCATAGACCGTATCCAAACCTTCAAACGCACAACCGTATCGCAAAGGCGAATAAAAATCAGATTTTTATCACCCAAACGCACAATACGGCTGAGCTGGACCATATACGGCTGAACTGGACCGTATACGGCTGTGCATAGGGTGAATACGGATGAACTGGACCGTATACGGCTGTGCATAGGCCGTATACGGCCTGCATAGACCGTATACGGTCTAGGTCCAGCCGTATACAGCCTGGTTCAGCCGTATCCAGCTCCTTCGGTTCTTCGTTTCTTCGTTCAGGCGTAACTTCTTCGTCGTTTATCCGTTTTGAGCATTCTTTATATCCACGCGTTCGTATTTTCCTAACAAAGAAAATGACATAAGTTAGAGGTCATAATTCTTTGTGGAGCTCAAAAAGTGCTAAATTACATGAACCGAAGATTCAATGATCGTTTGTGCTCTGTTTTACTCATTTTTAGGTTGTTTTTGTCGATTCTTGAAACATCGTCTATATTTTAGCCCTTATGATGAAATGTGATGTTTAAGTTCATATTCAAGTGTTTTCATTAATAATTGGGCCAAAATGGTGAGATAATGGCACACAAAAACATGACTTTTTGCGTGTCATCAATGTCACTGAATACTAGGTTATCATGAGTCTGATCAGATCAGGCTGCTCAGTCCCCCAACACTGTCCGATGAGGACTAGTGACCCGTCTTGGAGTTAACTCCTGGGAGCATGAATAAGACAACAAACCGATATTTAATTTATGACCTTTCTTAACACCTAATTCTAATTGATTTTATTAAGGGTCGTACTATTGCTTGCTAATGTATGTTAAACTATCAGTTATATTGGATCAAGGGGTTTAAGCATCCTACACTACAGCTGAATGTTTGCTTTCTTTTCAAGATCCATTAGATTTAATTGAGGAGCACAAATACTTCTGTCAAGGTGTAGACCCTCCTTTACGATCAAATGTTCATCCCTAGGTTCGTTTCACGGTGTATACTACGTTTTTCAGCAGTTCCACAGCTTTTATATATACCTAGACCATATTCAGGAAGGGTGACTTCCAGGTATCCACGGTGTCATATGCTTACGACCGGTCCGTAGCTTCCACGCATTTGTACTCCATCAGCGGTGTTTCCAGCGCTATACTAAGTAGTGGGCCATTTTACAGCATGTCCACAGCTTCATACAAAAACACAGATAACTATCTACCGATACTAGGGTTGATCAGGTCCTAATACTAAAGTAATAGTCACGCGAAAGCTTGGAATGGGTGGTTTAGATCTACCGCTTGAAAAGTTTAACCCGATACATAACATAACAATTTCCAATCACATATTTAACTAAAGATAAATTTAACATCATCCCTACTCCTAAATATCTACATTTCATCAATTACAATATTACACTACTCAATAAACATGACAATAAGTAAAGCACATACCATAATATTACGCATGGATAAATCAGACATAATAACAGTACAAGGGAATAGATATCACCGGATAATAGAGCAGCGTAACAAGAGAATAGAACTTGCAATCCTTGAATAAAAGCTTGAACACCAATACTCCTTGATTACAAAAGCTAATCTCTACTCAAATCTACTAGCTACCCACTAACTACTCTCTAACCCTCTAGAGAGAGAAGTTAGAGAGAGAAACTAACTAAGAAATGAAAATACAAGAGAAATGTCTTGTGGTGTGATTGATTTGAATGGATTTCAATTGATGAGAAATGAGGAGGTGAAGGCCTCTATTTATAGGCTTACAAGTTACAATTTTACACTCAATACCAAAATGGGCGTATTCGGTAGCAAATAGGGTGTATTAGATAGCAAACGAGGTGTATTCGACACCATAGAGGGGGTATGTCACCCCTAGAAGGGGGTATACCACCCCTAGAAGGAAGTATACGACCCTGTAGAGGGGGTATACGACCCTGATATCGCGTGAAAAGTCATGTTTTTACCACCGATATCTCTCTCATTCTAGAATGATTCTTGGCATTTTAAACTCAAAACCAACACAAATCAATGATATTATGCCAAGATGGTCAAAACCAGGTTGCACGATAAAAATCAAGCAAAACGGGTGAAAAACGAAGATTCCACACACGTTTGAAGATTCAAGGCATCAAAACGAGATTTCAAGAAAAAAGTGCCCATCATCAACATCCATCTCACCCAAAATGTTCGTTTTCAAATTACGAATCCAACAGAAGAAGAGTCAACAAAAACGGATAAAGAATGAAGATTCTACGCCCGCGGGAAGATCCAAATGATTCATACGCAACATCTGGAGATAAGAGACATATTTTTGGGATATCTTTACATCAAAGTCTTTGTTTTTGAATTACGAATCCAACGGAAAAAGAATCGATGCAAACGGACGCATAACGATGAAGATACGCACGAATTAAGCAACGCAACGAAAGACGACGGACCGGGACGGGTGGCAACCGGCCCCCACCGGCCAGCAGCCAGCTGCCGCCGGCCAGCAGCCAGGTGGCGCCGACCTCCACCCTCCCGTTGTTCTTGCGCTTTTTCATCCTTGCTCGTACCTGGTGCACCACCTTACGCTACTTTTTCGTACCTGGTGCACCACCTTTCGCTACTTTTGCTAATGTGAGCCTAGGGTTGCTAATGTGAGCCATATTTTGCTTATAAATAGCAACCCCTAGACCTCATTTTAAACACACCTCAATCTTGAATATCATCCTTAATTACCTTCATTCTCTTAATACTTGTATTTTCTTTTTAATTCTTCCTAGTTAATTAGGATAGCTAATTAACTAAGAAAGGAAGAGTTGTACGGAGGTGCTCCGGGATGCATATTTTAGCTACGAGTTATTGTACTTCTCTCCAGGTGTTAATCTATCTTTCATATTTAATATGTTCGTTCTTTCTTTGATAAATTTAAATATGCATGCTAGAATTACCATGATTAACTAAATAACTCAATTGTCTGCTACGATAGTCGTTTAGGGAAAGTTTAAATATGTGATTGTGTTGTATGTTATGAGATTGCGGATGCTTTATATTATAAATAGATGTAGGAATCGAATATTTATCGTTTATCTGCCCAAATCATGTTATGACTAAAACTTTATCCAAAGATGAACGTAGCTAACTCATAGGGTATAGGTCACTTAGTTATACTATGTTAGATTGAATCATTGAGCTCGACATGGCCGGTGTTCTCTGGACCACACTAGGATCTAAGAGACACGGAACATGGGAATAGAGGTAGATTAAGATTTAATTCGAACAGACGATATTTTTGAGACAACTTTCGGAATATCCTCAACTTAGATAACACTTTTGTATGCTCAAATTGAACTATTACCTTGATTATCTTATTGCATGTTCTTATTTGATTGTTGCCTTAGGATTATCATGATAGTTAAATATATTTAGCCTTAATCATAGTGAAATAATGTGACAGCCCCTATTCGACTGTTCTTTGATATAGTACTGGAAACGCCTATGGCCGAGTACAAATGTATGGAAGTCAAGAACGATCGAAGGTAGTCATATTATGAATCGATTAACAAACGTGTTAATTAGGTTTCTATTCTTAGTATAAATCATCCCTGTTTTCTTGCATACTTGAGTAATGTTGATAATTTGTATGAATAAGTGATGACATGCTATCCAGCCGTCTAGACCGGTTATTCCAACCTATTCCGGCGAGGGTAAAACCCGTTTACAAGATTGTTCATTCAACAAACTGTGCCATGATTCGGACGTCTCTGATGACCGAGATTGGGGAATAGGAATTGGGATTAACTGTTGGATAATGTGGACATGCATTTAAGAGAACTTTCGGTGTATGTTTTAATATATTCTGCAACCCATGTGACATTCTATTTTCCTGATTGTGGACACATTCGCGTTAGCCCAATAGAAGGACTGTAGAATAGCTCACATTATGTCGCACCCCCAATTTTACTGTGCGGAAGTGAATCGGGTCGGGGCGCGACTAATCAAATATCACAAGCACATAAGATAAAGTGAACGACTCTATATGCATCGTTTACTGCTTACATTGATATAATAAGAGTTTACAATGTAATAATGTTTACAAAAGCTCGTAATTAATGTTTAGAGATTCTAAGGCATATCTAGTTTACAAAATGTAGAAATGCAGGGGAATCTCCTTGTGTCTGTATGCGACTCGAGCTAATAATCCTGAGCAGATCTACTACTGCTGAGTACCTGAGAATACATACTAAAATGTCAGCTAAAAAGCTGGTGAGCTCACAGGTTTGTATAGATAAACATGATGTGTGAACCATGAGATTTAATATAATAATTTGCAACCAAGCAAATAAAATAGATGTATATCACTACCATGAGCCCATAGTTTGAGCTTAACTGAGGTGTCAGGATCACAACCAAGTGCCTGAGCGAGGGTGCCTCCCTGCGAGTGCCTAATCTACACTCGTATGAACAAATGCTAATACGTCCGTTTGACCAGTTAGTGCGTGCTAACCCGAATGGGGATTGTCAATCCCATATGGTACCATACACTAACAATCGCGCTAAATCCATATAAACAAACTATGTAGTGGAGGGCTTTAAAGTGATTAGCAAAACAACTCATGCAATATATATCGAGGTTTAGTACTCATGTCCACATGTAAAACAAAACGAGTATGTATTCCCACCCCTGGGTTAAAACATTAAAATGAGGGGCTATGAGACTCACCTGAGTCTGATGCATTTGCAATAGCAAATAATGATGGTGTACAATGAGATGTCCGAAGACGGTAACCTGCCGGGCGTTCAAAATGCGCAAGGTTATAAGTATATGTAGACGTCTCAAAAGGCCGTCCATGCTAGTTGTTCATCCAACTAGTAATGTCCAAATAATTTGGTTGTTTGATTGATTAGTTTGTGTTTTGAAAATATGTACGGCTCGTTGGTGATGGTTTGTAATAATAACCCAAAAGTGTTATTATTATATGTTTTGCTGTGATGTTTACTTATCAATATATTTGTTGTTGATTGTCCAAGTATTGCATTAATGTATAAGGATTGTCGAAATTTTCATTCATGCGACAATAAGGATTTACGGAATTAAGATTTCATGCGACAATAAGGTTTATGAAAAAGCTGTTTTTATTCGACAATAGTTATGCGACAATAGGGCAATGCGTCAATAGGATTCTCGGACACTGTTCATGCGACAATGGGGATTTCATGGACACTGTTCATGCGTGAATGGGGATTCACGGACTTGGTTATGTGTTAATGATATTCACGGATGTAGTTTATGCGTGAATGATATTCACGGATTTAGTTTATGCGTGAATGATTATTCACGGAGTTTTGTTCATGCGTGAATGATTATTCACGGATTTTTGTTCATGAGAATGGTATTCACAGATTTAAGGTTTCATGCGATAATAATGAGGATTGACGGACTAATTAATCTGACAATGGGGATTGTCGGATTTTGTGAAATGGCAAGAACAGTCCTTACACTTTGGTTTTCTAGATATTTACTCGACAAATCTCTCGTTTAGATCAACTTCTAAACCGAATTAACCCTAAATAAAAATCATACATGTTCTCCTATATTTCTAGTGTAAAAATGCACTTTTTGGTGTTTTTATATATTAATTTACTATTTTTAATAAAAATAATCATGAAGGGTGTCGGTTTTGGTCCAAGAATAGCTACAGTCCAAAGATTGAGCTCTACACAAAAATACGTGTATTTCTGGAGAAGGCTAAAGAAGAACTTTTTAAAGATAACAATTTATGTGAGGTTTTGGAACTGGTCTCATATGTTTTAGTGGTATAGAACTCAAGATATGGTCTGGAGATGGAGGTAGATATTTCTGTCCGCCAGAACAGTAACGCGCACCTTAACGGAAATATTATTTTAAAATAGTAAACCAGATCGATATGTTATGAAATTAGTTTCGTTGGAAAGCTAACATCACAGGATACATTTTAGAATTAAGAAACATTCATTTTAGTTAATATATGAATTTTATAAAAATCGTGGAATTTGACCAACTTTCTGGACAGAAAGCAGTGTGAATATAAGTTCATGAAAAACGAGTTTTAGCTGATGTTTTGGACATAACCTTGTTAAATGAGCAACTAGACATGTATACAAGTATATTTACAATAAATCTAGTAGAATATTAAGAGTTCTTACAAGAAATCATGATCTAGAGAGATGATGGAGGCGGCTAGCTCGGCTTGGTGTTCTTCCTTCTTCTTCTTCATTTCTCCTTCGTTTTCCTTCAAGTAAAATGGGTAAGATGATGGTGGTTTATGGTGGTGATGGTGGCAGGTTTTTAGAGAGAGGAAGGTGGTGAAGAGAGGGGATGGAGAGTATGGAGATGGATTGTAGAGAATGAGGTATGGTGATGAGTATAGGAAGTCAAACAAGCAAAGAGGGGAGGGGATATGGCATGGGGCTGCAGATTTTCGTGGGTGGGGCCCACTAGATGGGTGTGGGGTTTGTTAAGTTTTGTTTCCTCAATTTGTGCTCCGTGCAGTGCTCGTTTACCCGGTCGTTTGAACGTTTAATTATCGTTATACGTTTTAATACGCGTGTTTGAACAATGATTTAAATATCGATATTTTTATTGAAAGTATTATCCTAAATACTTTATTTTAAGTTGTTTAAATGTTATCGGGTCTCGGTTTGCACGTTCACTGCGTATTTGTACGTTTATATGACTCACGTAACGTTTTTACACGATTTATTCGTACGCATGAAAACGTAATATTTTTACTCGAAGTATTTTATCAAAATACTTAAGAATGAATTATAAAAGTATAATTTGGGTTTATTTCATTTGTCGTGCACGTTTTACGCGTTTTTGGTCGTTTCTGAGAATTTTACACGATACGAAATGCTTATATGATATTATCGCAATAATATTTGGAAATGAGTATGTTTATCAAATAATTTCATATTATTAAATAAATCGAGTTCACTAACATCCGTATTAATGTATCGGGATCTACCCGATATGAAAATGCACGATTCAACATAATCACGTACGTGTATATATATTCCAATATATATATATTGATACATACAATTAGCCTAATCTAGTACTAATTACATATATTAACAGATGATTAGGAACTAATAATTAGCCCTAATTTGTCGGGTGTCACATTCTCCCCTTCTTAAGAGAATTTTGTCCCGAAATTTAGCTCGGAGTCGTAGATGGTGTGGATTCTGTAAATAACTGTGGGTACTTGAGTCGCATTTGGTCTTCCCGTTCCCAAGTGGATTCCGGACCACACCGCGAATTCCACCGGACTTTGACGATGGGAATATGACTTTGTTTCAATTGTTTGACCTCACGGCCCATGATTTCTGCTGGTGTCTCGACAAAATGGAGTTTATCATCGATGTGTATTTCGTCAAGAGGAATAATGAATGTCTCATCAGACAGGCATTTCTTAAGATTAGAAATGTGAAATGTGGGATGCACGCTGCTGAGTTCGGGTGGCAGCTGCAATCGATATGCCACTGGACCAATCCTCTCAAGGATTTCGAATGGTCCAATGTATCTAGGATTCAACTTCCCGCATTTTCCGAAGCGAATGACACCTTTCCAAGGTGATACTTTCAAGAGTACTCGATCCCCAACTTGGAACTCGAGATGTTTACGTCTCACGTCAGCATAACTTTTCTGACGATCACGTGCGGCTTTGAGTCTGTTTTGGATTCCAATGATTTTCTCTGTTGTTTCGTGTATGATTTCAGGACCAGTGAGTTGGCTGTCTCCCACTTCGGTCCAACAGACAGGTGATCGACACTTACGACCGTACAGTGCCTCGAAAGGTGCAGCTCCAATACTGGTATGGTAGCTGTTGTTATACGAAAACTCGCATAAGGGTAAATGATGTTCCCAATTTGCACCGAAGTCAACTACGCAAGCCCGTAGCATATCTTTCAGTGTTTGAATGGTTCGTTCACTCTGGCCGTCGGTTTGAGGATGATATGCAGTACTCATATCTATACGAGTACCCAGAGATTTCTGAAGTGACCGCCAAAAGTGAGATGTGAAACGACTATCCCTGTCAGAGATAATCGAAATGGGAACGCCGTGTCGGGATACGATTTCCTTAAGGTAAATTCGCGTGAGGCGTTCCATTTTGTCGGTTTCTTTGATGGCTAGGAAATGAGCAGATTTGGTGAGACGATCGACGATCACCCAAATGGTATCGCAACGGCTCGATGTCTTTGGAAGTTTTGTGATAAAGTCCATGGAGATCTGCTCCCATTTCCATTGAGGGATTTCCGGTTGTTGGAGTAATCCGGAGGGTTTCTGATACTCGGCTTTGACTTTAGAGCATGTGAGGCACTTGCCGACATATGTGGCAATGTCAGCTTTCATGTTTGGCCACCAATACAACTCCTTGATGCCATGATACATCTTGTCAGATCCAGGATGTATTGAGTATTTGGACTTGTGAGCTTCATCCATCACCAAATCTCGTAGGTTCCCAAAATTAGGTAACCAGATTCGATTTGAGAAGTATTTGGCTCCATTAGATTTGGTTTCAAATTGTTGGTCCATGCCACGCAAGGACTCATTTTTAATGTTCTCAGGTTTGAGTGCTTCGAATTGAGCGGTAATGATTTGAATGATAAGATCATTATGGATTGTCATGCTGAGGGCTCGGACTCGAAGGGGTTTTACATGTTCCTTTCGACTGAGGGCATCGGCAACAACATTTGCCTTGCCTGGATGATAACGGATCTCGCAATCATAATCGGTAAGTAACTCGACCCATCGACGTTGCCTCATGTTGAGATCCTTTTGGTCAAAGATATGCTGAAGACTTTTATGATCGGTAAAGATTGTACATTTAGTGCCGTATAGATAGTGTCTCCAGATTTTGAGTGCAAACACTACGGCACCCAATTCGAGATCATGAGTGGTGTAATTCTTTTCGTGAACCTTGAGTTGTCAAGAAGCGTAGGCAATGACCTTGTCTCGTTGCATTAACACGTAACCAAGACCTTGGTGTGAAGCATCGCAGTATACCACGAAGTCATCGTTGCCTTCGGGTAGTGATAAGATAGGTGCACTGCAAAGCTTTTGTTTTAACAATTGGAACGCTGACTCTTGTTTATCAGTCCAGTCGAACTTCTTTTCCTTCTGAGTCAGTGTTGTGAGTGGTTGGGCTATTTTCGAGAAGTTTTCGATAAATCGCTGATAGTACCCGGCCAGTCCCAAAAATTGCCGTACTTCGGTTGGAGTTGTTGGCGATTGCCAATTTTTGATAGCCTCGATTTTTGATGGATCAACATGAATCCCTTGACTGTCAATCACATGCCCAAGGAATTGCACAGTTTGCATCCAGAACTCACACTTGGAGAATTTAGCATATAACTCCTCGTGCTTGAGTAGCTCTAGAATGGTTTTCAGATGTTGCGCATGTTCTTGTTCGTTGCGCGAGTAGATTAAGATGTCATCAATGAATACAATGACAAACTTATCGAGATATGGTTTGCACACTCGGTTCATAAGGTCCATGAATACAGCCGGTGCGTTTGTTAAACCAAATGGCATTACTTGAAACTCGTAGTGACCATAGCGAGTTCAGAAAGCTGTCTTCGGGATGTCGGTGTCTCGAACTCGGAGTTGATGATAACCTGACCGTAGATCGATTTTTGAATAAAAGCTCGACCCTTGCAGTTGGTCAAATAGGTCATCAATTCGAGGAAGTGGGTAACGATTCTTAACAGTGAGTTTGTTGAGTTCACGATAATCGATGTACATTCTGAAAGAACCGTCTTTCTTTTTGACAAATAGGACTGGAGCTCCCTAAGGTGAAGAACTTGGTCGAATGAATCCTTTGTCCAGGAGTTCCTGTAACTGAGTAGACAACTCCTGAAGTTCGGATGGGGCTAAACGGTAAGGTGCTCGTGCCACGGGTGCTGCACTTGGCACGAGGTCTATGGAAAACTCGACTTGTCTTGGCGGTGGAAGGCCAAGCAAGTCTTCAGGAAAGACTTCTGGGAAGTCTCGAACGATGGGCACATCCTCAAGTCGCTTCTCTTCCGACTTTTTCTCCATAACATGTGCGAGGATTGCCTGATATCCTTTTCTCAAATATTTTCGGGTTTTCATACACGATATGATATTCAGTCTCGTCCCACCGGTCTCCCCTTGTATGATTAAAGTACCACCGGTGATGAGAGGAATACGAACAATTTTATCAAAACAGACGATCTCTGCTCGGTGTTTGGATAACCAATCCATACCGACGATGATGTCGAAACTACCGATCTCGACAGGTATGAGATCAATGTTGAAGAGTTCGTCAGCTAGTTTTAAAGTGCAATTGGGTATCACACTATTTGTTTCAATCAGTTTGCCATTAGCTAGTTCTACAATATACTTAGCTTCCAAGGCAACAGGGGTAATGTCAAGTAAGGAACTAAATTCATCAGATACAAAGCTCCTATCAGCACTAGTATCAAACAGAATAGAAGCATGTAAGTTGTTGATGAGGAACGTACCCGAGACCACATTCGGGTCTTGACGGGCTTCCCCTGAATTAAGGACAAAGGCTCTACCTCTCGGGTTGTTGTTGTTTCCCTTGTTCTTCAGCTTTGGGCAGTCATTTCTGAAGTGCCCAGTGTTGCCACACTCAAAACAGGCTTTTGGTTGGCTGGAGCTGGTGTTGGGGTTATTGTTGGTATTGGTACTAGTAGACCTACAGTCTTTGGCTAGATGCCCATACCTCTGACACTTGTTACATGGAGTACCGCAGGGACCATCATGATGGCGGCGGCACTTAGAGCAGAAAGGCTTGGTTCCAGTGTAGCCTTTCCTGGGTTCAAAACTAGATGTGTAAGCCCTGACAGTTTCAGGCTTCTTTGATGACTGTTGATTTTGGTTGGAGTTTCCGAACCACTTTCTTTTGTGATCCCCAGAGTTATTACCGGTGTTTGTGGAAGTAGGTGTTTCTTGGCGAACCACCTGAGCCATAAGATTGTGTGCCATACGGACGGCACCCTGAATGGTAGAAGAGTTGGAAGCAGTGACCATTCCCTGAATGTGTGGGGGAAGTCCCCAGATGTAACGTTCGATCCTCTTCTACTCAGGATCGACCATTGATGGGCACAGCAGTGCAAGTTGATGGAAACGGGTTGTGTAACTGGCAATATCATTGCCATGAACCTTGAGATTCCAAAACTCGACCTCGAGTTGTTGCAATTCTTCTCTTGGACAGTACTCATCCTTTAACATTCTTTTCAATTCTTCCCAGGAAGTTTGGTAGGCGATATCAATTCCTACAGTTTGAGCATGAGTATTCCACCAGGTCAGAGCACCATCCATGAAGGTGCAGGTGGAATACTTAACCTTGCAGTCTTCTGGGCAGTTACAGATCCGGAAGACTGATTCCATTTTCTCGATCCATCGTAATAGACCGATAGCTCTTTCCGTGCCTTTGAAGTTCAGAGGCTTGCAGTTGAGGAAGTCCTTGTATGAGCAAGGTTTGGATGGAGGGGTGTTGTTGGTTGTGTCCTCGCTGCCTGAGCGTGATTGTTGGGCAGCAAGGGCTTGAGCTACACCCTGAGCAATGAGTTGAGTGATTTTCGCTTGACTGTAAGTTCGTCTGGGCGACATAATGCTTGAATAAATACAGAGGAAAAATATGTAAGATGTTGTTCAAAGGTTATGATTTATCGCATATGTATGTACATAGGAGGGTAATATTCAACAACACAATGTGATAATCATATTTCATTAGATTATAAAATTAGATACCATACAAGGTACGAGTTCAAAAGATTACAGACTTTAGAGTTTACAAAAGGTACCGGGAATGGTTACATCCGGTTAAATTACACTGACTTAAAAGGGCTCAGATAAGTGATTACATAACAGATACTGTACTAATCTTGTCGTATAGTCACTAGTGACATCAGGGCGACAAGATGTTCCATGGCTTCAGCAAGTCGACTGGTTTGTCGAGCGGTATCTTCAGCGATAGTTAGGCGTTTCTCCAACATGCGAGCATATTGTTCGGCTTCCTATGAGCGTAGCTCATATTCTTCCAGTCTCGCCTGTAGGAGATCAACTGCGCTTCTGTCATCAATCACTTGTTAGTGGATCATATCCACATTCTGTGTCATGTTTTCTTGTTCCAGATAGAGCCTAGCAATACGGTCGTGTGATGTGCGTAATCCATGGGTTTGTACTATGTATTGTTCTCGTTCCAAGCTTTCAAGCCTTGCCTCATGACGGTGTAGTCGAGCAGCAAGCACTGGAACGGTATGGTGGATGGGTTCTTGTGTATACGGGGAGATGTCCATGGAGTCAGCATGAATCTGTATGGCTTCCTCAGACCTCCAGGTGTTCAGAGTTGTGGGTAGCCAATCCCACTTACGAGGGTAAGTTGGATAGTCCGCCCTGATTGTGGTGTTACCAGTGTGGTAAGGGCTAACTCGAGTTGAACTGTTACCCCTTCGTTGATGTCGTGTGACTCTTGCCTCCCCAGTGAAATAATAGAGAGGTTTAGTTGAAGTATGGGGTAAAGCAGTTAACTCCTCTACAGTTGGGTAGGTTTGAGTTTCGTTGTTCGCATCTGTCGGTGCTAGAGGAGGGATGTCTGCCATGTCTGTGGCAAGAGCGTTCAGTAAGTATTGTGAGGCCTATATATATATATACATATCATATAGCCTAATGTTTCTAGCACACACATGTATAGGTCCGGTTTCTCTCGTGGTCAAAGTCAACTAGTGTATCCTGTTCAGTCATGATTCCTTTCAGATCTCACATCATATTCTTTTAATTGTACATAGTTGATCAGGCTATGTTAAATTAAACCAATATCATGTAGTCACTGAACCTAATCATACTTAATAAGGAATACTGCCTAACGGTCATAGTCTAGGCCCACTAAATGCAACCTAGTTCACTATAACCTTAGGCTCTGATACCAATCTGTCGCACCCCCAAATTTACTGTGCGGAAGCGAATCGGGTCGGGGCGCGACTAATCAAATATCACAAGCACATAAGATAAAGTGAACGACTCTATATGCGTCGTTTACTGCTTACATTGATATAATAAGAGTTTACAATGTAATAATGTTTACAAAAGCTCGTAATTAATGTTTAGAGATTCTAAGGCATATCTAGTTTACAAAATGTAGAAATGCAGGGGAATCTCCTTGTGTCTGTATGCGACTCGAGCTAATAATCCTGAGCAGATCTACTACTGCTGAGTACCTAAGAATACATACTAAAATGTCAGCTAAAAAGCTGGTGAGCTCACAGGTTTGTATAGATAAACATGATGTGTGAACCATGAGATTTAATATAACAATTTGCAACCAAGCAAATAAAATAGATGTATATCACTACCATGAGCCCATAGTTTGAGCTTAACTGAGGTGTCAGGATCACAACCAAGTGCCTGAGCGAGGGTGCCTCCCTGCGAGTGCCTAATCTACACTCGTATGAACAAATGCTAACGCGTCCGTTTGACCAGTTAGTGCGTGCTAACCCGGACGGGGATTGTCAATCCCATATGGTACCATACACTAACAATCGCGCTAAATCCATATAAACAAACTATGTAGTGGAGGGCTTTAAAGTGATTAGCAAAACAACTCATGCAGTATACATCGAGGTTTGGTACTCATGTCCACATGTAAAACAAAACGAGTATGTATTCCCACCCCTGGGTTAAAACATTAAAATGAGGGGCTATGAGACTAACCTGAGTCTGATGCGTTTGCAATAGCAAATAATGATGGTGTACAATGAGATGTCCGAAGACCGTAACCTAACGGGCGTTCAAAACGCGCAAGGTTATAAGTATATGTAGACGTCTCAAAAGGCCGTCCATACTAGTTGTTCATCCAACTAGTAAGGTCCAAATAATTTGGTTGTTTGATTGATTAGTTTGAGTTTTGAAAATATGTACGACCCGTTGGTGATGGTTTGTAATAATAACCCAAAAGTGTTATTATTATATGTTTTGCTGTGATGTTTACTTATCAATATATTTGTTGTTGATTGTCCAAGTATTGCATTAATGTATAAGGATTGTCGAAATTTTTATTCATGCGACAATAAGGATTTACGGAATTAAGATTTCATGCGACAATAAGGTTTATGAAAAAGCTGTTTTTATTCGACAATAGTTATGCGACAATAGGGCAATGCGTCAATAGGATTCTCGGACACTGTTCATGCAACAATGGGGATTTCACGGACACTGTTCATGCGTGAATGGGGATTCACGGACTTGGTTATGTGTTAATGATATTCACGGATGTAGTTTATGCGTGAATGATATTCACGGATTTAGTTTATGCGTGAATGATTATTCACGGAGTTTTGTTCATGCGTGAATGATTATTCACGGATTTTTGTTCATGAGAATGGTATTCACGGATTTAAGGTTTCATGCGATAATAATGAGGATTGACGGACTAATTAATCTGACAATGGGGATTGTCGGATTTTGTGAAATGGCAAGAACAGTCCTTAATCTTTGGTTTTCTAGATATTTACTCGACAAGTCTCTCGTTTAGATCAACTTCTAAACCGAATTAACCCTAAATAAAAATCATACATGTTCTCCTATATGTATAGTGTAAAACTGCACTTTATGGTGTTTTTATATATTCATTTACTATTTTTAATAAAAATAATCATGAAGGGTGTCGGTTTTGGTCCAAGAATAGCTACAGTCCAAAGATTGAGCTCTACACAAAAATACGTGTATTTCTGGAGAAGGCTAAAGCAGAACTTTTTAAAGCTAACAATTTATGTGAGGTTTTGGAACTGGTCTCATATGTTTTAGTGGTCTAGAACTCAAGATATGGTCTCGAGATTGAGGTAGATATTTCTGTCCGCCAGAATAGTAACGTGCACCTTAACGGAAATATTATTTTAAAATAGTAAACAAGATCGATTTGTTACGAAATTGGTGTCGTTGGAAAGATAACATCACAAGATACATTTTAGGCTTAAGAAACATTCATTTTAGTTAAGATATGAATTTTATAAAAATCGTGGAAGTTGACCAACTTTCTGGACAGAAAGCAGTGTGAATATAAGTTCATGAAAAACGAGTTTTAGCTGATGTTTTGGACATAACCTTGTTAAATGAGCAACTAGACATGTATACAAGTATATTTACAATAAATCTAGTAGAATATTAAGAGTTCTTACAAGAAATCATGATCTAGAGAGATGATGGAGGCGGCTAGCTCGGCTTGGTGTTCTTCCTTCTTCTTCTTCATTTCTCCTTCGTTTTCCTTCAAGTAAAATGGGTAAGATGATGGTGGTTTATGGTGGTGATGGTGGCAGGTTTTTAGAGAGAGGAAGGTGGTGAAGAGAGGGGATGGAGAGTATGGAGATGGATTGTAGAGAATGAGGTATGGTGATGAGTATAGGAAGTCAAACAAGCAAAGAGGGGAGGGGATATGGCATGGGGCTGCAGATTTTCGTGGGTGGGGCCCACTAGATGGGTGTGGGGTTTGTTAAGTTTTGTTTCCTCAATTTGTGCTCCGTGCAGTGCTCGTTTACCCGGTCGTTTGAACGTTTAATTATCGTTATACGTTTTAATACGCGTGTTTGAACAATGATTTAAATATCGATATTTTTATTGAAAGTATTATCCTAAATACTTTATTTTAAGTTGTTTAAATGTTATCGGGTCTCGGTTTGCACGTTCACTGCGTATTTGTACGTTTATATGACTCACGTAACGTTTTTACACGATTTATTCGTACGCATGAAAACGTAATATTTTTACTCGAAGTATTTTATCAAAATACTTAAGAATGAATTATAAAAATATAATTTGGGTTTATTTCATTTGTCGGGCGCGTTTTATGCGTTTTTGGTCATTTCTGAGCATTTTACACGATACGAAATGCTTATATGATATTATCGCAATAATATTTGGAAATGAGTATGTTTATCAAATAATTTCATATTATTAAATAAATCGAGTTCACCAACGTCCGTATTAATGTATCGGGATTCACCCGATATGAAAATGCACGATTCAACATAATCGCGTACGTGTATATATATTCCAATATATATATTGATACATACAATTAGCCTAATCTAGTACTAATTACATGTATTAGCAGATGATTCGGAACTAATAATTAGCCCTAATTTGTCGGGTGTCACACATTAACCTACAAATTTATCCTCATTAGAACTCCTCTTATTTAACTTCACCTAAACCACTTCATAGTAGACAATCGCTTAAATTGCTGAACGCCCGAAGTAACCTCCACCCTTTTAGTTTATTTTGAACTTATCTTTAATTTAGAAAAAACCCAAAACCAAAACCATCTTTCTAAGCCTCAGCTAAATTCATAAAAGTTCCTAAACCCTCCTAGTTTCAATTCGTCACGCTTTGAAGAACGACTCTAGGTCATACTTATCCTTTGCTAGCCCTTAGATTAGCAATAGTAGTAACCCTAGGCCCCAGCCTTACAAATTTAAAAACCACTGTTGTGCTGTATCTCCATTAGAAATTCCAACGACCGGTGTGCAACCCATCAAGTTTTTTTGGCGCCGCTGCCGGGGAGCGTCGGCGACCGATTTTAGGAGCTTAGCAACTTTAGTATTTAGCGATCCTTTTGAAAGATTAACATCAATCAAAAGTTACATTTCTTGCCTTTAGGATTAGATTAGATTAGTTTTACTTACCTTTTTTTACCAACCATGTCAACACCTTATCCTGATTGGACCCAACTTTTGGAAAATTCTTCCCCCACAAGTCACTCATTTTCCTCAAAATCACTTTCGCCACTTTTTATGCTTGAAAAAGACCTTATAAACAAAAGAGTAACCGGATTTCAAGATAACATAGACGCCATGATAAAAATTTCAGAAAAATTAATCTCTAACATGGAATCCATTTTGAAAAATTTAAGTTTTATTGAGGAAAACACTAACCCACCAAGAGACGATGTGTTAATCGTGACAAGAGGAGGAAAAGTAACCAAAGTTGATCCACCACCGCCAGATAACACCCCCACTTCTTTACCTACACCTCTACCTAGTGAACATGAGTCAAATGACATCCCTGACCCATCACCAGCCCAAACCCAGGATAATGTACCTCGTACGAGAATACCTTATCCTGGAAGACTTAAAAAGGAAAAGCAAGAAGCCAAATTCGGAAAATATCTGGAAATGTTTAAAAGCCTACACATAAATGTTAAATTATTAGATGCTTTAGTAGAAATGCCTTCATGTGCCAAATTCTTTAAAGAACTCCTTTCAAACAAAGAAAAGCTTAGGCAAATAGTTAGTTTACCCTTGGATGCTGAATGTTCTTTAATTGTACAACATGGTCTTCCACCTAAACTAGGCGATACTGGACGCTTTACCATACCTTGTTTTCTCCAAGATATTCAAATCAGTAATGCCTTAGCCGACCTAGGTGCTAGTGTTAATCTTATGCCTTATTCCCTCTACAAGAAATTAGGATTAGATAACCTATTACCTACTCGTATGACCATTCAATTAGTAGACAGATCAGTTAAACTCCCTCAAGGGATTGCTGAAGATGTCATGGTAAAAGTCGATAAGTTCATCTTTCCGGTAGACTTCATTGTCATGGATATAGAGGAAGACACCCATGTCCCGCTCATCCTTGGCAGACCTTTCTTAAACACTGGCAAGGTTGTGATCAACGTAAATGAAAAATCTTTAAAACTGAGAGTGGGGACGGAGGAGGTCACCTTTAATGTCAATTGATTAATGAAGCAACCTCTAGAAGAGGACCTTGGTTTGTGTGATACCATGCAGGACATTTTTGATGAACATCTCCACGAAGTATTGGCAATATCCCACCGGGATCCGATACCCAACACGGTAGTCACTGTTCAGAGGTTATACAACGAGGACCCTGGGCTGCAATCTGCAATCACTTCACCAACAACATCCGAAGAGCTACTATCTCCCCTGCTTGAAAAGAAATCCTCTTGCACTAATGGCAAAACAATCGCTATCCCATTAGGATGCGGTACACCGATACCTTGGCTAAAAAGAGAAGGGGCCAAACCAAACCCATTTCCTTCAATTAAAAAATCCTAGATTCGTTCAAAGGAATGAGTATGGAAACACCCCCAATTGAACCACAACTAACCAACCAACCCGTATCACTACCAAATCCCGAAATCACCATAAACCAATCTTCAACCGCTCAATTTCAAGAATTCCAGTTCACCGACAACGAAAGGATTCTTCTCACCCGAAATGACAAAATATCCTCATCAGCAGTCAACAAATACGAGCTAAAGATGAACGAATTTTCGAACCAAACAGAATGGGTCGAAATAGCATCAATCTCCACAGCTGAGCCTGAGATAGATGAAGCACCATTCCAAGAAGAATACGAAAAACTAATTAGAGATGAGATAGCTAGAATGAAGTCGTCCATTGAAGAACCACCAACCCTAGAATTGAAAGAATTACCACCTCACCTTGAGTACGCTTACCTCCAAGGAACTTCACAACTCCCAGTAATAATTTCAAAGGAGTTAAAACCCGAAGAGAAAGCTCAACTAATTGATGTTCTGAAATCACACAAGAAAGCAATCGCGTGGAAAATTTCTGATATACAAGGAATCAATCCAAACTATTGCACCCACAAGATCCTCATGGAAAATGATTTCAAACCATCCGTGCAAAGGCAGAGGAGAGTGAATCCAAAGATTTAAGACGTGGTCAAACAAGAAGTTATCAAACTCTTGGATGCTGGATTGATCTATCCCATTTCCGATTCACCTTGGGTTAGCCCTGTTCAAGTAGTTCCAAAGAAAGGAGGAATGACGATCATTACAAATGAAGAGAATGAGCTTATACCAACTCGTCTGTCACCAGTTGGAGAGTTTGCATCGATTATAGGAAGTTAAATGAAGCAACTCGTAAGGATCACTTCCCACTTCCATTTATTGACCAAATGCTCGAAAGATTATCAGAGAAAGAATTCTACTGTTTCCTTGACGGATTCTCCGGGTATTTCCAAATCCCTCTCGACCCGAAGGACCAAGAGAAGACAACATTCACATGCCCGTATGGAACATTCGCCTACTGATGAATGCCGTTTGGATTGTGCAACGCACCTGCAACATTTTAGAGATGCATGGTTGCAATCTTCCACGACATGATCGAACGATGCATGGAAGTCTTTATGGATGACTTCTCGGTTTTTGGAGACTCCTTCGCATCATGCTTATCAAACCTCGACAGAATGCTCTCTAAATGTGAAGAATCAAATCTCGTCTTGAATTGGGAAAAATGTCATTTTATGGTAAAAGAAGGAATAGTTTTAGGGCACAGGATATCGAAGTCAAGAATTGAAGTAGACAAAGCCAAAGTCGAAACCATCACTAAACTTCCACCACCAACCAACGTCAAAGCCATTCGGAGTTTTTTAGGACACGCTGGATTTTACCATCGTTTTATCAAGGACTTCTCAAAGATCTCTCGACCTAGCACTCACCTTTTGGGAAAGGACGTCAAGTTTGTGTTTGACGAAAATTGTATGAAGGCCTTCAACTACCTAAAGAAAGAGCTAACCAATGCACCAATCATGGTTACTCCAGATTGGAATCTACCATTTGAAATCATGTGTGACGCTAACGACTTCGCAGTAGGGGCAGTTCTCGGACAAAGGAAGGACAATCACTTCCGACCAATCTACTACGCTAGCAAAACGCTAACAGATGCTCAAGAAAACTACACAACAACTGAAAAGGATCTGCTAGCCGTAGTATTTGCCTTTGAAAAATTCTGATCCTATCTAATATTGTCCAAAATGATAGTGTACACGGATCACTCCGCTCTAAAATACCTCTTCAAAAAGCAAGACGCAAAACCCAGATTGCTACGATGGATTCTACTCCTACAAGAATTCGATATCGAGATAAAAGATAAGAAGGGAGCAGAAAATGTCACCGCAGATCATTTAAGCCGACTCAAAAATCCGTCAATGGAACAACTTGCAGAAAAAGATATTAGAGACCGATTTCCAGAAGAACAGTTAATGAGCTTAGGAGAATCAATGCAAGGCTCGCAGTTCACTGATGATCCTTGGTTTGCAGATATTGCAAATTTTATAGTTGGAGGGATCATAAGGAAAGGAATGCCATCATCACGAAAACAGAAATTCTTCCGTGACGCCAAGCATTACTTTTGGGACGATCCATACTTGTTCAAAGTCTTTCCCGATCAAATTATAAGAAGATGTGTCGATGGGAAAGAAGCCGAACACATACTCCATTAAAGCCACCACGGACCAACCGGAGGACACCATGCAGCCAATTTAATAGCAAAGAAAGTTTACGACTCAGGATTCTACTGGCCCACTATCTTCAGAGATGCACAAGACTTGGTAAAACATTGCGATATTTGCCAAAGGTTTATAAATATCACAACGCGTAACGAAATGCCGTTGACGAATATCCAAGCATGTGAAATATTTAACATATGGGGATTAGACTTCATGGGACCATTTCCAAAATCATACGGAAAGGAATACATTCTAGTAGCTGTCGACTATGTCTCCAGATGGGCCGAAGCTCAAGCCTTTCCAACAAATGACACGAGAGTCATAACTAAATTCTTAAAACAACTATTCTGTCGGTTTGGAACTCCTCGGGCAATCATCAGCGATCATGGCACACACTTTTACAATACTCAATTTATGAAACTATTGCAACAATACGGTGTTACCCACAAGACATCTACAGCCTACCACCCACAAACAAATGGGCAAGCAGAAATTACAAACCGAGCACTAAAAAGGATCTTGGAACGAAGAGTTGGTCAACACAGGGAAAGATGGGCAGATAAGCTAGATGATGCTTTATGGGCATTTCGGACAGCCTACAAGACACCATTAGGAACAACTCCTTATAGGCTTGTATATGGAAAGGCATGTCATCTTCCAATCGAACTAGAAAACAAAGGTCACTGGGCATTGAAAAATTGTAGCTTGGATCCTACAATAACAGGAACACACCGAAAAATGCAACTGAACGAGCTGGCAGAATTAAGAGATCATGCTTACGAAAGCTCCTATAAATTTAAGGAGAGAACCAAGGTGCTCCATGATTCAAAACTCCGCCTCACACGCTTCAACTCAGGTGATAAAGTTATACTCTTTAACTCGCGATTTAAGAAGTTTTCTGGCAAATTTAAAACATGATGGAGTGGTCCATTTACGATATCTAAAGTATTCCCATATGGTGCCGTTGAGCTCGAGGCCCCTGAAGGAAACTTTAAGGTAAACGGTCACCATTTGAAGCATCCCCCATCCGAGGAAGTCTATGGTTACGAACAACCCTGATAGAATAACAGAGTCAAGCTATGAGACTCGATAAACAAAGCGCTCTTGGGAGGCACCCCAAGCCTATCTTACATTTTCAGCATTAATTTTATTTTCTTGTTCTCTATTTAATCCATTTTATGCAGTTCTCGCCTCATGAAAGACTAATGATTAGTCCTGGGCCATTAACCTTTTGTATTTTGCAGGATGAGTTCACAGTTAGACATACCACGACAGAGACGCTCACGTGCCATGTATCACTCTCGGAGTTTATCACCGGGCAGTAGCATGAGGACTGTCAGAGATCCCAGTCACCACCTCCTAGCTTAGATGAGATCTTGGCAGACTTGGTGGAGGTGACCGTTCAGGAGACATTTCTTCTGCACTCCACCCACACTAGGTTACCTTCATCTCCTCAACTAGAGGGACAGACCGCAGGGAACTCCAGGGTACCCATCTTTGAGCATGGGGTTACTACTGCAGACCCTGCTATCACATGGTCTATACTGAGGGCCCTTGAGGTCCAGCACAGTGCCATTGCTGAGATCCACACTGCTCTAGGCTTGCCCTCCGCACATGTGTGCCCCTTTCAGATGGGACCTGATCCCGCTCCACACATTCCACCGTGGGACTTATTTCCACCTTGGAGCATGACTGCGCAGGACCACCCCACTTTTATGGACCCACTAGAGGAGGAGGCTGCTGCACTAGATGCTTGGATTCAGGATCTAGAGGATGGTACCGTATCTCCAGTCTACACTATTGAGGAGTCATCATCACCCACATCGGTCGTTGAAAACACGATCTTCGTGGATGATGACTTCACCGATTGGGAGACGCTCTCTGCTGACATGGATTAGTTTCTAGTAGTTATTTGTGTTTAGTATTAATAAGGATTATTGGTGTTTAATATTTACATGTATTGATGTTTGTGAAGGATGTTTATTATGCAGAAATTGATGTAGGAATTATGGAACAAGTTCACTTTTATGAGCCTGGTCCTTTTCCAGCAATTCCACATACACACGGAGCACAATGGAGTATCTCTTCTAACCTTGTTTTGTTTGATTAAAACACAATAAAATTCCAAGTAAAACTCTAAGTGTGGGATTATGTCCCACAAGGGAGAATATAACTTCGAAAAATTGTCCAACGTTCGAAAACCTAAGTGTGGGATTAACCCAACTTAGAAATAGAACATTAGGGATAATGTTCTTTTAAGTGTGGGATGACAGTAGTATTCACTACTAAAGTATGCAACATCAATTTTGATCAATCTTTTAAGTAAAAGTCATGTATTCAGCAAAATTTCAAAATTTTCAAAGGCTTTTCAAAATTTTCAAAATTTCAAAATTCGGTCAACAGAAGTTCAAAGGCTTTGAAAGTAGATAATGTCGGATAAAACCCTTTGAAGATTTCTCAAACTCTGTTTCGAGGCAAGCAATCGCATGACTAGGCACTAAACCACTAAACTAAGTGAGGATTCTTGAGCCATATAAAAGCATTCATCTTTAATGCTTCACTTTTCGATTGTGAGTGTGCCGATGTATGCTCTCAAGAATCAGAACTTGTTCAAGGAATACATTTCGAGATTACAAAAATGGGCGTCATACGTGACGAAGGTGCAATTAGAAGACCTCGACATTTCCTAGGATAAGAACCCTCTCATAAAACCTTTGCTTTCAAACCTAACCTAACCAATGCTCACCTTCAGCATTGAAGATCAGCGGAAAACATGCTGAGCCTTAGCCTTTTAATTTCAAAAACTCACTTCAAAAGCCAATCCTTTCTTTCATCTTTTGGCCATAGCCTAAGTTTCTATCCTGTCAGAAGAATTATAAGAAGTACGGAGCGTTCCCCAAAGGATGAGCATCGTCCGTAAAAGGAGCTCCAAGAAAGAGAAATTCAGCAAAAGCAAAGCTGTCAGAAGAATTTTTATAAGAAGTACAGAGCGTTCCCCAAAGGATGAGCATCATCCGTAAAAGGAGCTCCAAGAAAAAGGAATTCAGCAACAGCAAAGCTGTCAGAAGGAACCTAAAAGCCCAAGGATCATTTAAAGCCAAGGGAAAGGTTCATCAAAAGAAAACTTGAAAGAAAAAGCTGCAAAAGAAGGCTCAAAGAGAGAAAAATCCAAGAAGAAGCACCACTAAGCACCAAAGATAAGTCATCACAGACAACTCTTAGGCTATATTGAAACCCCCAAATAAACCACCTACAAAACCCTTCATCCATATACACCACTTCCACCCTCTTATGAATGTCTAGGGACTATGTGCACCATCCTCATTTTAGTACTATAGATCTGATCCTCGACCAAGCCTATGAAAAAAGAAGAGCTGCATGACTGGCCCCAGAGTAAATTAGAAATTAGGAAACCCGATACACTTGAGTGAATTGAGTGACCACCTGTGAGGATCCCAGTCATGATCGAAAAGAGAGCTTCCTAGAACCAAGTTGGAAAAACATCAGAAGGTTACATCCCCGCCTTAAATCTTTTCTTTACCACCAAAATGGGCGTATTCGGTAGCAAATAGGGTGTATTCGATAGCAAACGAGGTGTATCCGACACCATAGAGGGGGTATACCACCCCTAGAAGGGCGTATACAACCCCTAGAAGGACGTGTACGGCCTTGTAGAGGGGGTATACGGCCCCTTTAGGGGAGTATACGGCCCTGATATCGCGAAAAAAGTCATGTTTTTACCACCGATATCTCTCTCATTCTAGAACGATTCTTGGCATTTTAAACTCAAAACCAAAACAAATCAATGATATTATGCCAAGATGGTCAAAACCAGGTTGCACGATAAAAATCAAGCAAAACGGGTAAAAAATGAAGATTCCACACACGTTTGAAGATTCAAGGCATCAAAACGAGATTTCAAGACAAAAGTGCCCATCATCAACATCCATCTCACCCAAAATGTTCGTTTTCAAATTACGAATCCAACAGAAGAAGAATCAACAAAAACGGATAAAGAATGAAGATTCTACGCCCGCCGGAAGATCTAAATGATTCGTACGCAACATCTGGAGATAAGAGACATATTTTTGGGATATCTTTACATCAAAGTCTTCGTTTTTGAATTACGAATCCAATGCAAAAAGAATCGATGCAAACAGACGCATAACGATGAAGATACGCACGAATTAAGCAACGTAACGAAAGACGACGGACCGGGACGGGTGGCAGCCGGCCGCCGCGGCCAGCAGCCAGCCGCCGCCGGCCAGCAGCCAGGCGGCGCCGGCCTCCACCCTACCATCTTTCTTGCTGTTTTTCGTCCTTGCTCGTTCCTGGTGCACCACCTTTCGCTACTTTTTCGTACCTGGTGCACCACCTTTCGCTACTTTTGCTAATGTGAGCCTAGGGTTGCTAATGTGAGCCATATTTTGCCTATAAATAGGAGCCCCTAGACCTCATTTTAAATACACCTCAATCTTGAATATCATCCTTAATTATCTTCATTCTCTTAATACTTGTATTTTCTTTTTAATTCTTCCTAGTTAATTAGGCTAGCTAATTAACTAAGAAATGAAGATTTGTACGGAGGTGCTCCGGGATGCATATTTTAGCTATGAGTTACTGTACTTCTCTCCAGGTGTTAATCTATCTTTCATATTTAATATGTTCATTCTTTCTTTAATAAATTTAAATATGCATGCTAGAATTACCATGATTAACTAAATAACTCAATTGTCTGCTATGATAGTCGTTTAGGGAAAGTTTAAGTATGTGATTGTGTTGTATGTTATGAGATTGCGGATGTTTTATATTATAAATAGATGTAGGAATCGAATCTTTATCGTTTATCTGCCCAACTCATGTTATGACTAAAACTTTATCCAAAAATGAACGTAGCTAACTCATAGGGTATAGTCACTTAGTTATACTATGTTAGATTGAATCATTGAGCTCGACATGGCCGGTGTTCTCTGGACCACACTAGGATCTAAGAGACACGGAACATGGGAATAGAGGTAGATTAAGATTTAATTCAAACAGATGATACTTTTGAGACAACTTTCGGAATATCCTCAACTTAGATAACACTTTTGTATGCTCAAATTGAACTATTACCTTGATTATCTTATTGCATGTTCTTATTTGATTGTTGCCTTAGGATTATCATGATAGTTAAATATATTTAGCCTTAATCATCGTGAAATAATGTGACGGCCCCTATTCGACTGTTCTTTGATATAGTACTAGAAACGCCTATGGCCGAGTACAAATGTATGGAAGTCAAGAACGACCGAAGGTAGTCATATTATGAATCGATTAACAAACGTGTTAATTAGGTTTCTATTCTTAGTATAAATCATCCCTGTTTTCTTGCATACTTGAGTAATGTTGATAATTTGTATGAATAAGTGATGACATGCTATCCAACCGTCTAGACCGGTTATTCTAACCTATTCCGGCGAGGGTGAAACCCGTTTACAAGATTGTTCATTCAACAAACTGTGTCATGATTCAGACGTCTCTGATGACCGAGATTGGGGAATAGGAATTGAGATTAACTGTTGGATAATGTGGACATGCATTTGAGAGAACTTTCGGTGTATGTTTTAATATATTCTGCAACCCATGTGACATTCTATTTTCCTGATTGTGGACACATTCGCGTTAGCCCAATAGAAGGACTGTAGAATAGCTCACATTAACCTACAAATTTATCCTCGTTAGAACTCCTCTTATTTAACTTCACCTAAACCACTTCATAATAGACAATCCCTTAAATTGCTGAACGCCCGAAGTAACCTCCACCCTTTTAGTTTATTTTGAACTTAACTTTAACTTAGAAAAACCCCAAAACCAAAACCATCTTTCTGAGCCTCGGCTAAATTCATAAAAGTTCCTAAACCCTCCTAGTTTCAATTCATCGCGCTTTGAAGAACGACTCTAGGTCATACTTATCCTTTGCTAGCCCTTAGATTAGCAATAGTAGTAACCCTAGGCCCCAGCCTTGCAAATTTAAAACCCACAACTGGTATCAGAGCCGAGTAGGTGATTCGATTGACACTTTGAAGATGTTTTGGATTGATTTCGGTTTCGTTCGTATAAAGAATTGAGAATAATCACGGATTTCGGATTGATTAGGTGCTTTCCAGATGATTTTCATCAATAATTACAGGTTTCGTTCATTAGGGTTTGAGGAATTTTCGTTAGGTTTACGAAAATTCGACTTTTAGGGTTTTTGGGATTTTACAGCCGTTTCTGCGACACTCGTTGCGTCACTTGAATGCGTCACTTAGTGCGGCACTTCGTAAGTCCAAATTAGGGTTTTACCGACACTCTTGTGCGTCACTTCGGTGTGTTACTTAGAGCATCATTTGGGGTTAATATGACACTTAACTTAAGTGTCGTCAGTTGGTCTATCGAGTTGGTACATCACTGGTGTTGGTACATTTAATGTGTCAGTCAGTTGGTCTATCGAGTTGTAAAATGTCGATTAGTCGTTTAATAGAAATATAGATTTTGTACCTAGCGACACTTAAGTTTTGGTTTAGGCGACAGTTGCCTAAGTGACGCATAGCGACACTTAGGTAAGTGACGCATGAAGGCGGCCACATGCGTCACTGGCCAAGTGACACATGTCTGCCGATATTGTTTTAGTATAAATACAAACCTACGGGTTTTTGGCTAGGGTTGATGAAACCCTAGCACCATTTGTTGACAAAACTCATATGTAATCAGTTCCAATACGTTATTGAAGCAATAAACTCGTTTACTTTGTTCAATCAATTGTTTCGGTTTATGTTTATTAGTTATTTGTGTGATTGATTGTTTTTGCCACTCAATCGCTGTCAATCATCACTTAGATCCATCACAGAGGGCACTCACAACTGGTATCAGAGCCGAGTAAGTGATTCGATTGACACTTTGAAGACATTTTGGATTGATTTCGGTTTCGTTCGTATAAAGAATTGAGAATAATCACGGATTTCGGATTGATTAGGTGCTTTCCAGACGATTTTCATCAATAATTACAGGTTTCGTTCATTAGGGTTTGAGGAATTTTCGTTAGGTTTACGAAAATTCGACTTTTAGGGTTTTTAGGATTGTACAGCCGTTTCTGCGACACTCATTGCGTCACTTGAACGCGTCACTTAGTGCGGCACTTCGTTAGTCCAAATTAGGGTTTTACCGACACTCTTGTGCGTCACTTCGGTGCGTCACTTAGAGCGTCATTTGGGGTTAGCATGACACTTAACTTAAGTGTCGTCTACTTTAATCCACCGTCACTTACGTGCGTCACTTTAGCACGTCACTTGCTTGCCAAGCGTCACTTCTGCTAGTGATGCCAGTTGGATTTCTTACGTCACTTCTGCTAGTGATGCCTGTTTGATTTTTTGCGTCACTACCGCTAGTGACGCCCTTTTAATTTATTGCGTCACTCAAGTACGACACTTGAGTGCGTCACTTGCTACATTGAGCGACACTTGCTTAAAGTGTCATCAGTCACTTTATACGTCACTCGATAGCGTCACTTATCAAGTGACACTAGTCGTTGCGACACTTGAGTGCGTCAATTACCAAGTGACGCCTTTGGTACTAATAAGTTTTCAAGTTCTTGTTTTTGAGCTAATTTTCAGGATATTCTTTAATGGCTGCTGCTGCTGATAAATAAGATATTCAGGGAATCAGGGATATGATTAAACAAAATCATGATGTTGGTTCTAATAATAAACCTCCTCCATTCACTGCTGATATGGATTACGCGTATTGGCATGACCGATTTGAACAATATGTAGATTTTCACTGTCCAGAGCTCTGGGGTCCGCTCAGAGAAAGATATGAAGCTTCAGTAGCTGAGGGAGACTATCGTGGTATCCCTCCATCTAAAACTAACAAAGCTATGTCTCCTGAAGAGAAAAAGGAGTATGATATTGAAAGAAAGGCTCCTTCAGCCATCTGTATGTGCCTCACTAAAGATGTCTTACGCCTCTTCAAAACTCATGACATAACTTACGATCTTTGGAAGGCTATTAAGACGAGATTTGGTGGAAATCAGAAGTACAAGGAAGCTAAATTAGAACTAATCAAGAAACAGTATGATTTGTTTGATTCTCTTCCCAATGAAACAACATCTGACGTTTTTACAAGATACTCACAGTTAGTCAGTGAGTTAACCGAGGGAGGTTACCATTTCCCTCAGATTGAGGTAAATAAGAAGCTGTTGGACGTTCTACCTAGTAGTTGGGACGTTAAAGTGCAATTTTTGAAAGAAAGCCAAGAGTTAGCAACAATGAACTTGGATGAGCTAATTGGCGTTCTTCAAGCTCATGCGATGGAGTTGAAGAAGAAGGAATGTAAATCGGGTGGTTTTGTTCAAGACCCGACATTATATGGAGGAAAAGTCAACACCGGGAAGACTTAGGGTGGAATGGCTTTCGTTTCTTCTACAAGCTCTCCATTGCAGCCTTCATTGCAGTCTACTGGTGTTCATCATCCGGTGTATGCTTCTGGACCCTCACAAGGGTCACAACAGCAAGTTCCAATTTCCCCTGCTATTCAAGAACAGGCTGTTATCTATACAGCTTTTCTTAGCTCCTACTAGGATTTGGTTTCACAACCAAATTCTACTTTAGAACTTGCTAAAGAAGATTATGCTCAATTAGATGACGATGATCTTGAGCAAATGGATTTAAACTGGAATATTGCCATGATCTCGAGGAGAGTTCAGAAATTCTTGCAACGGACTGGACGCAAGAGTTTGGAAGGAGATGGCAAAACCAGTTTTGGTTTTGATAAGAGCAAGGTTCGCTGTTATAATTGTCAGAATTTAGGACATTTTGCTAGAGAATGTGAAAAACCCAAAGTTCCTCCATCGGGTTTCACGAAGCCTGATGCTCCTAGAACTCCAGAGAAAGAAGAAGTAAAGCAAGCGACAACTGATGCACTAGTTGTCTTTGAGCCTACCAACACAGACTGGAGCATGTAAGCTGACAAGTATCAACAGTGTCTCATGGATATTTCTAATGAGGTACGTAATGAACCAGAAGAACCTTTGAACTGTATTTCGTAGATTAAGTTAACTGCATCTTTAAAGTGCTTTCAAGAAGATAACGTAGACTTAAGAAAAAAGGTTGAAAAACTTACTGAGTCAAATAAGTACTTAAAGGCCAATGAACAACTGTATGATAAGAAAATTGTAGCACCCCCAAAACACGTGGCAGCGGAAGTGGGAGGTGTCACGGGGGCGCCGACCAAATCAAATATCATCAACACAAAGATCAAGCAAACGACCTCTATATGAGACATTTGAAAATATTACATTACCATAATTCAAATGTTTACAAAATAATTCTGGAGTTCGCATAACCCGTTTAGAGATTTCTAATACATTACTGAATTTTCAAAATACAGCTACATGCAATCTAATCTCTTGATGTTTTGAAAACAATGAGACTCGAGCTAAGCTTTCCAAAAGCTTCCTACTGCGGCGGGTTACCTGAGAAATACATACTAAAAGGTCAACATAAAGTTGGTGAGTTCATAGGTTTGTTAAGTAATCAGTTGCTAAAATGATCCACAAGATTTCACAAGTTTTGCATCATTCGTCAATGATAAGTAAAAGTATCGTTAGCCAACGACAAGTAAAAGTATTGCATACAACAATATAAGTATACCATTTTCATGAGTCTCATAGTCAAGCTTAACGTTGTTTGCCTCCGGTAAGTGTACTAATCCGATACACTTCTAAATCACAAGTAATACTGCGCCCGTGGGTTGGCTAGCGTGACTAGCTCGGACGAGGTTTATCAAACCCTGATGGTACCACCCAATAATACTCACGCACAAATTTTAATGACTATGATAAGTAGAGGACTTTAGTGGATTATTCAGGTCTCATGCAATCCGTACAAAAAGTTGTTTCCAGTACTTGTGATCATAAAGCAGTTTATAAAACAGTTGTATGTATTCTCACCCCAGTGAAAAACAGTAAAAAGGGGCTATGAAACTCACCAGAGTTGAGCAGGTAGCAAGCAATATCAAATATTAGCAAGTAGTGGGTGTTCTCGTTCCCGTGTGCAACCTCCTAACGTCCTAAACGTATGAGGTTGTATAAGTAGATGTCTCAAAGGACCATCTATAGCGATTGTATAAGTGGGGGTTAATGTCCACTTAAGCCAATCGGGTAGGTGGGGGTTTTATGTCCACCTAAAGCTAGTTCATCAACTAGTATGTCCAAATAGTAGTTCAAGTTCGTTTATCGAAAACGTGTACGACCCGTTGGTGAAAGTTTGTAATAATAATTCTTTAAGACATTAATATTAAGTTTGTGTCATTGTATACTTTGTTACTGTATTTATCATGTGCGGTTATAAGTTGTTACTCATGTTCAATACTTAGTGAAAAACAAGTTCCAAATATTCTGTCTTTAGCGACAGTAGTAGCGACACTAGTGTCAGTGTCGCAAGTCATGCGACACTCGGGTAAGTGTCGCAGTGTAGCCACTGCTAGTGTCGCAGAAGGTTACCACTGTTAGGTATGCGACACTAGGGGTAGTGTCGCAGGTCATTGCCACTGTTGGTTATGCGATACTAAGGGTAGTGTCGCAGGTAGTGTCACAAGGTTTGAAGTCACTGATGATAGGTCAGCGACACAGAGGGGTGCGACACTATGGTTAGTGTCGCAGGTTATGCGACATTAAGGTTAGTGTCGCATGGTCATGCGACACTAAGGGTCTGTCCAAAAATTCGATTTTTGTCCAAGTGTTTTCAAGTGTCGGTTTTCGTTCGGGACACTTTCTAAAATTAGTTTTTGGTCCAAGTTGCTAATTAAGTCATCCAAACCCATTTTTTTGTTACCATTTTCCAAATATAGTAAGTTTTTCGAAAACGAGCCACTTTTGTTGACTTGGTCAAACTTACTCGGTATGACCCGAAACTTTCACCCAACCCAATTATCAGTTTATAGGGTCTAAATATGTTGTCGGTTCATGCCGGAGTTCACCAAAAGTGTCGGTTTTTATAAAATTCCTAAATCTTCAAGATTTCACATTTTCGACTTTTTGTCGGTTTATTTCACCAAGTGTTTTACCAATTTCTGGTCCAAGTCAAGTCTCACAATTTTTATCAACTGATCTACTATGTGTGTAGTGTCTAACTTATGTTTTCCAAGAGTTTTAAGTCCCATAATCATAGAGAAGCAAAATAATTAGTCATGCATAGTCTAGATTCTGATTTTACCCAGGTCAGTCTCACAAATCGTCCAATAGAGAAAAACGTGTACGTTTTTGGAAGAAGTGTAAAACACGAAAGTTGTATATATTTTCAATACGCAAATTTTTTAAAAAAAATTCATCTTCTAATTCTTCCTAGAACTCAAGATATGACGTTTTTAGTAACCTGTGTTTTTCTGGACAGATTGTATACCTTTGTGTATAAATTCATAAAAACGTATTTTAAGCTTATATTTGGACATAATCTTGTTAGATGAGCTTTATAACATGTAAATAAACAATATGAGAGTAATAGAGGGTTTCCTTACAATACTTTTGATGGAGATGAGATGAAGAGAAAGAGTAGTTGTTGTTGAGCTTGCTTCCTTTGAAAAATGATGATTTTTAAGGTGGTGGAGCAATGGTGGATTATGGTGGTAAAAGGGGCTGGTGTTATCTGGAAGTAGAGAGAGAGATGAGAGGATTTGAGAGTGTAGAGAAAAGGAAAAAGAGATTGAAATGCATGCAATATGTGTGGAGGTGGTGTAAAAGTGTAATCATTTGATATTGCATGTAATATGAGAGGGGGAGGGGAATGGGCAGCCATGTGGGGGGAGAGGGGGCCGGCCAAGGGGGGGCCCACTCAAGGGTATTTTGGTCTTTTTCATTCCTAGCTTAATTTGTTGCGTTTTACGTTCGTTTACTCGCTCGGTTTGGTGTTAAACGTTTAATACGCGTTTTTCGTTATCGTTTAAAGAAACGATATATTAATTGATAACTTTTCACTAATTAATATATTTTAGATTCAAAAGTGTATTTTGAATTTCGTTCGATTGTCGGGCGCGTTCTGCGCATTTTCGTTGCGTTTGAGACGTTTTAATCGAAACGTCTAGGTTTTCGGGTATTATTATATTAAAATAATACTATAAGATAAATAACTTCTAAAAATAGATTTAAGTTATTTATAGAAAAAGTTTTCACCAACGTCGTATATTCTGTCGGACTCCGTCCGGTTGTGTTGCACAATTTTTACCAAATTGCGTGAGCGTAATTACGACGAATTACGTAGCGTAATATAAATCAATTACGGAGGTGTATATTCACATAAAATATACAAATAGTTACAAGTAATTACAAGTATTTAGCCTAAAACTAAACTAAACACACGTAATTAGGGTTTCTAGAGGGTTAAACAGTAACCCTAAATCGTCGGGTGTCACATTCTCCCCCTGTTAGGAGAATTTCGTCCCGAAATTTGCATGCTGTTGTGGTCTGTGAGGTATCTAAGAATAGATGTGGATATTTCAGTCGCATTTGGTCTTCCCGTTCCCAAGTGAATTCAGGACCGCGCCTAGAATTCCACCGGACTTTTACGATGGGAATACGACTCTGTTTCAAGCGTTTGACCTCACGGTCCATGATTTCAATAGGTTCCTCGACGAAATGGAGTTTGTCATCAATGTGGATTTCGTCGAGCGGGATTACAAGTGTCTCATCAGACAGACATTTCTTTAGGTTAGAAATGTGGAACGTGTTGTGCACGCTACTTAGTTGTGGTGGTAGCTGCAGTCGATATGCCACCGGACCAATTCTTTCAAGAATCTCAAAAGGTCCTATGTACCTGGGGTTTAGTTTGCCGCGTTTGCCAAAACGAATAACACCTTTCCAAGGTGATACTTTTAAGAGTACTCGATCCCCAACCTGGAACTCGAGTGGTTTGCATCTCACGTCAGCATAGCTTTTCTGACGATCACGTGCGGCTTTCAGCCGGTTTTGAATAGTCACGATTTTCTCGGTTGTTTCATGGATGATTTCAGGACCAGTGAGTTGGCTATCGCCGATTTCGGTCCAACAAATGGGTGATCGGCACTTTCTCCCATAAAGTGCCTCGAATGGTGCAACATTAATGCTGGTGTGATAACTGTTGTTGTAGGAAAATTCACACAAGGGTAGGTGGTTTTCCCAAGTGTTTCCGAAGTCAACTATGCAAGCTCGTAGCAGTTACTCCCAAACCAATTTCTGAACAATCTAAAGTTTGGAAACGAAAGGAGTCTGTTAGTGACTCTTCCGTCATCAACAATAACACATTAGATGAAAATTCTGATTTGTTAAAAAATAAAGTTCTATCCGATGTGATTATTGTTGATGACCTTGGTAGACCTAAGTCTGTAAAGGCTTGGGTCACCGTTTCTCACTGATCTCCTTACCTTTATGTGTTGCAGCAGTCAGAATGCGTTAAAGATAGTGAATGGTTCATGGATAGTGACTGCTCGCGACACATGACTGGCGATGTGTCTCTTTTGACGGATGTTAAACCACACGCCGGAGGACATGTTGCTTTTGCTGGAAATACTGGAGGAACTATTACGGGAAAGGGAACGCTAACTAATGGGAAAGTTAGCTTTGAGAATGTGAACTATGTGGCTCAACTTACTCACAACTTGATGAGCGTTTCACAAGTCTGTGATAAGGATTTTACCACTGCTTTCACAAAGACAGAATGTGTGATACTAAAGCCAGGTTTCGTTATTCCTGAAGAATGGGTGCTTCTGAGGGTGCCACGGAGAAATGATACCTACGTGATGAATATGCGAACTGTGGAGACTACAGATGAGTATACTTGTCTCCTGTCAAAGGCTTCGGAAAAGGAATCATTACTTTGGCATAGACGGATGGGACACATTCATTTTTGCAAAGTGAATTTTCTAATCAACAATGATTTGGTAAATGGAGTTCCAAAATAGTCATTTGCCCTAAAAGATGACTGCATTGCATGCCACAAAGGGAAACTCCACAAAAAGTCCCATAAGTCGATGGTAGTGAATTCCATTGCTGCACCACTGGAGCTCTTACATATGGATCTTTTTGGTCCTATTTCCACTAAGAGCATCAGTGGTAGATCTTACTGCTTAGTAGTCACCGATGACTACTCCAGATTTTCGTGGGTATACTTTCTTGGTGCAAAGAGTGAAACACCAGATATTTTGGTGTATCTGTTGGATAAGTTGGCAAATCTGTGCAACTTAAAGGTGAAGAGACTGCGAAGTGACAATGGAACTGAATTCAAGAACTCAACTCTTGAGTTATATTGTGCCACGAAAGGCTTTGATCATCAGTTAAGTGCTCCAAGAACTCCTCAACAGAATGGAGTTGCAGAGCGTAAGAATAGGACTATTATCGAGATAGCTCGAACTATGCTGGCCGATTTTAAGCTTCCTATTATATTTTGGGCAGAAGCAGTCAGTACTGCGTGTTACGTTCTGAATCGCGTGCTCACGGTTAAGAAAAAGAACAAGACCTGTTATGAACTTTTCAATAACCGTAAGCCAACTTTGCAGTTTCTAGAGCCATTTGGGTGTCCATGTTTGATTATGATCCCAAAAGAAAAGGTCTCGAAGTTTGGAGCTAAAGTTGTTGAAGGGATTTTCCTTGGTTATTCAGTCAACTCTCCGAACAAAAGAGTCTACATTAAATCAACACAATAGGTGGAAGAACATTTTGAGGTAAAATGCCTGCGTTACACGGATCCTCCTCAAGGAACGGGTCCGGAATGGTTGTTTAACTATAAGGATGTGGTTAACTCTTTTGACATACCCAAAGAAGATAATGAAGAGGAGGAGTTAGTTACCCTACTTCATGGCATCAGTCTGTGTCAAGACACATCTACCTCAAAACCTACATCCACACCTACTCCAACACCCACTCCATCACCTCCAAGACCCACTCCATCACCTCCAACACCCACACCATCACCTACAACACCCACACCATCTCCTACTATCCCACCTTTGGATGTTCCTTCGACTTCAGGAACGATTAATGCAAAAGAACATCCTGATGATCCCAATATGCCTCCTTTAGAGGAAGACGAGGAAGAAGAAGAAATGGTTCATTCTTATCTCTTCTCTAATGAAGATGATACGGAACTCCAACCACCTGTGCAACCTGAAAGCTCTACTGCTCCTGAGACTAACACTGTTCCCGTCACTGAAGGGGATATGAACAACTTGGAGTTAGTACTTGCACCGGATTTAATCCCAGTGACACGTGTACACAGGGATCACCCCATCGATGATATTATTGGTGATCCTAATGCTGCGGTTAAAACAAGGCAACAAGTGAAATAAAATCCAAATCAAGAAATGTTGAATCTGGTTGCTCGGATAAATTCTTGCCATTTATCCCAAATTGAACCCAAGAAAGTTGATGAGGCCTTAAAAGATCCATCCTGGGTCGAGGCCATACAAGAAGAGTTACAGCAGTTCAACAAGCTGCATGTTTGGGATATAGTTCCGTTACCCAAAGGTGCTCACTTAACCGGCACTCGATGGGTATTTCAAAATAAGATGGATGATCGGGGTATAGTGATTCGGAATAAAGCTCGATTAGTTGTTCAAGGTTTTAGTCAAATCGAGGGCTTGGATTATGATGAAGTCTTCGCTCCTGTGGCAAGACTTAAGTCTATTCAGATCTTTCTTGCGTTCTCTTCTTTCAAAGAGTTTCGTGTTAACCAACTCGATGTTAAAAGCGCCTTTCTATATGGACAAGTGGATACGGATGTGTACGTTAAACAGCCTCCATGTTTTGAAGACTCTGAGCATCCAGAATACGTCTGCAAGTTGAATAAGGCGTATATGGTCTTCATCAAGCTCCGCGGCTTTGGTATGAGAGGCTCACTACCCACTTAATCAAGCATGATTTTGTTCGAGGGAATATCGATAGTACTCTGTTCATTCGTAAAGAACAGACTGGGGATCGAGAAGATATGTTACTTGTGCAGGTGTATGTGAACGATATTATCTTTGGCTCTACAAATAAGGCGATGTGCAAGCATTTTGAGGAGATTATGAAATCTGAGTTTAAGATGAGTGCGATGGGGGAGCTCAAATTATTTTTAGGTGTACAAGTTGAGCAGTCTCCAAAAGGTATTTAAATTCATCAGTCAAAGTATGTCAAAGACATGTTGACTAGATATGACCTGCTCAATTGTAAAACCTATAGGACTCCTATCGAACTTAATCACAATCTTAGACTTGCTGAAGATGAGGAAGATTGCAAAGAAAAGGACTATCGATCAATGATAGGTTCTTTGATGTATTTGACTGCTTGTCGACCGGATATTGTGTTTGCGGTATCCGTTTGCTCACGCTTTCAAGCCAAACCAAAGGTGTCTCTCATGAAGGAGGTAAAGGAAATTTTTGGTTATCCCAAACATAGACCCAATCTTGGTCTATGGTATTCAAACGAGAAATCATTCGCTCTTTCTGCCTATTCGGATTCGGATCATGGCCGTTGCAACATAGACAAGAAATCTACCACTGGTGGATGCCAATTCCTCGGATCTCGACTGGTCTCATGGCAATGCAAGAAATAGACTACAGTTTCTCTTTCGACTGCAGAAGCTGAGTACGTTGCTGCTGCGAGTTGCTGCTCTCAGGTTCTATGGATTCAGCATCAACTGCTTGATTACGGGTTACTTCTTTCTATGACTCCTATTCACATAGATAACACTGCTACTATATCTATCACACGCAATCCCGTACAACACTCTAAGACTAAACACATTGAACTTAGGTTCCACTTTATACGGGATTGCTATGAAAAATACCTGATAGACCTTCTCCACATAGACACCCTAAAGCAGAATGCCGACCTTTTCACAAAAGCTTTTTCACGTACTCGATTTGATGAACTAATCAACATGATTGGTTTAAGGTTCTTTATAGCCAAAACGTAATTTGTAACTTGGAACGTAATTTATTTCTTTTTATGTGTGTTAAAAAAAAAAAAAAAAAAAAAACGCAACAGCCACTCTTTATACTTTTTAGTATTAAAGAAATGCACAGTTGCTACATTTTAAAATAGACGTTGAAGTTGTGTTTGTAAACAACTTGGGATATGATAGTACATCGGGTAACATGCACAAAATGGAATTTTAAGGTTTATCTTGGATGTGTCAGTAGATTTATCTGACGTGTTGAAAATAGTTTTTATAAACAGTGTCTTCATCATACGATATATTAGTAGGCATGTTACGCAAAACTCTTTGAGATCTCTTAAGAAGCCTAATAGTTAATTGTCTATTTCAAGTGGTACAACATCATTAGATGTATGACACAAGTCTTAATTTCTTACTTATACTAGACATGTCTTTGTGAAAGAAGTTTATTTGATATCATTTGGGGGTATATATTGACAGTTTCCTCTGTTATACACGTAAGTATAGACCTGGTCTCTGTTAATATATACTTAAAAATTAAGCAAACACAAGTCAAAGTACTTGAAAAGTCTTTAAAATTAAGATACCTTACAAGGTCGCCAAAATGGTTTGACCAAGTCTGGTTTTGCTTAAACCTGAATCAAGATATGTCGCTCTATTGTACGTAAGTATAGACCTGTCACCGCTGACTTGATTCTTAAACTTGATTATCTTATATTCTCTCTGTAAATGGAAACATGGTCTATGTTTTAAGTTAAGATGTATATCTATGGTGGGGACCACAGCGAAATGTACATACCAATAATAATAAAATTAGATCCTAGATGTGAGTGTAACATGTTTAAAGTGGACAAATATATTAATAATCGGTTTGAAATAATTTTTATAAAAAGTGTTTTTAGCATGTCAAGTAAATTTAAAGTGGACAAATATACTGATGATCGAAATAACACTTACTGTTCCTAATAAATGCATGTTATTCTGATATGATCCCTAACCAGATTATATCAACTCCGTCACCAAAAAGAATGTGTTAATTTTATATTTGTAAATTTGCATTCCTTTATGTGTTATTATATTTTCTCTAAGTTAGTTTAATTTTTGCTTTTACCCAAGTTACAGTTACCTTTTCAAATTTGAGTACCGAAATCACACAACAAAAATCGATAAAGTCGCAAACTTTTCACTAAAAGTGACCTGTTGCGTCACTTCATAAGAGACGCTACGAGTGACGCATACGATACTGCGTCACTTTCACTAGTGACGCTGTAAGTGTCGGGGTAAGCTACGCTACAAGTGCCGGGTTGAGTGACGCATACTAGGGTTTTCGTATAAATACCCTTTCAAACGACACTCAACCTCACCACTTTTCAAATTCACTTAGCGTCACTCTATCTGACATACTGTCACTTATTGTGTCTTTGTGTCACTTCTTCTGTGCATTTTTTGTCGATCTGTTCGTGATTTCTCAAGCTTGGTTGCGCATTCCATCGTGATATTCTTGTTCCCCTCATTCATACGACTCGATTGGTACTACTTTTAACCTTTATTTTTCTGTATTCATGTTTTAATCATGTTTTAGGGTTACGGGTTTTGGGTTTCTTCGAAATCATACGATTTGGGGTTTAGTTTGTTAATGTTTTCGGTTAATAATTGGTGTGTTTTACTCATTTTTATCATGCGCATATTGTGGTAACTACGGTTTTCAAAACCCCCAAATTTGGTTTCTGGGTATGAACAGTAACACGATGATCTTCATCGTTGCGTCACTTACTTCAAGTGACGCTACTTGGTAATTTAGAACCCATACCGTCACTTCCTCAGTGACGCTTATTACTGCGTCATTTCTTAAGTGACTCTCTTAGTGATGCATGTACACTTATTACTTGTTAGCCCGTCACTCATCTGAGTGACGTACATTTATGCATCACTCTCTTAAGTGACTCACTTAAGTGACTCACTAAGTGACGTCCTTGTCTATACCGTCACTTATACCATCACTTCCTAAGTGACTCATTGGGTTACCGTCACTATGCTAAATGCCGCATACTTTTGACCCGACACTTGTTAAGTGTCGTATCTAATGACGCATGATTTGGCAACGTCACTTACACCAGTGACGCATGATAGCGTCACTTACCCTAAGTGACACTATACTTATTTTCTGATTTTGAGCACTGTTTGCTGCGACACTTCTTAAGTGTCGGTATTGTTTATGCGTCACTTCCTAAGTGACGCGTAAATCAGAATTTTGTTTTTTAGGTCATGCGTGTTCGTGCTAATTCTATAACGTTTGTGGTTATTTTGTTTCATATTTTAGCTTACAGATGGCTGATTTACAAAACTACTATCGCCACACCAACACTCGTCACAATATCACCGCTTTCTTGGAGTCCACGCATGCGAACTTGGCTCCTTTTCGACTTATGATAGAGTTCCTACGACGATCGAGGATTCATTATGCTATCACTGCATCTACTCCGGTTTACATGAATCAGATTGAAGAGTTCTACGATCATGCTTTCATTCGGACTCAGGGTGACATCCCGAGAATTGTGTCCAAGATGTTTGGTGAGGAGATTGAGATCACCGAGAACTCTATTCGTCGGGTTCTCCAATTCAACGATAACTATACCATGCCGACTATGTTCGAGACATCGTTTATCTACGGCGGACTTCAACGTATGGGTTATCCGGCCAATCAGCTTTCTAATTTCCGCAAACAATATCTCTGCCGGGTTTGGAGATATTTGTGTCATATTGTGATCGTTTGTTTATCTCCGAGGAAGGGAGGATATGACGCCGTGAGTCATTTGACTCTATCTCTTATGTTAGCCTTGATCTACAACAAGCCGTATAACTTTAGCGGATACATCTTTGGCAACATGGTTGAGAATATTCGGGCTGGGAAGGATAAGTGGCTGCAATATCCACGGTTTGTGCGGCTGCTGTTAAATGATTTGAATCTTGAGATTGCCCTAGATCAACGATCCCTTTTGGTGCCAACGCCAATGCTTCTACGCGTATTCAATGACTGCAAATTAGCGCCAAAGGGTGAACAAGTTTTGGCCGATCGTGAACTGTTTGGGCACATAGTCAATGAAAACTATGTTGCGCCGATAAATGACGGATTTGAGGATGATGTGATTCCTCCGGTAAATGAGGATGATCTGGTTGACACTGAGATTGCACAGGATTTGGACGATATTGATCGTGTTGAACGTGTTGATGCGGATACAGATGATGGTGGGTCCACACCGCCGGATTCTGAGGGTGATGTGCCCCCATCGGCTGCTTTGGACGGAATTCAGATTGCCAATCCTAGATGCTTCAAGCGTATTTTGCGTAGGATTTCTCAGGGCAGGGTTCACGTCCCGAGGAATACAGGTAAACATCCTGTAGGGTCTTCTCCTTCATATGTTGATTTACCTCATAGAAGATGCCAGAGGACTAGTGTTGTGATTGAGGAACCAGCTCAGCATACCTCTCAGCGACCACAACCTCCGCCACAGTCTGAGATGCCGTCGATTCAGCAGCTACTTGCTCAGATGGAGCTTTTGGCAAAAAGATTTGACGATCAGAAGGCTGTTATTGAAGCTCAGGCCTGCCAGATAAAAGATTTGGAGCTCAAAGCTGCTGAGGTCGACAACCTAAAGCTTCAAGTGACAAATCTGTCATCTAGGGTGTTAGAGTTGGAGTCCGTTACAAATGTTTCGGGGGAGGAAGGTCCCAGGGAGTTAGAAACAAATGTAACTCCTCCCCCAGAACCAGAAAATGTACAACCTTCTGCTATTAATGAAAATATCTCTTTGGATTATTTTGTTGAGGTTCAGGGTCAGGCAAGACCAATTGCTGTTGATTATTCATATGTAGATCTTACATTTCTTCAAAATATGATGAATGAAAATACATCGATACCTGAGGAAGATGTGATAAATGATCCAATGGCAGAGGATTGTTACTTTGAAGGAAATGATGATGTTGAGGTTGAGGGGGAGCAGCTCCAAAGTGATGAATGTTATGATGATGCCCCTATTATCGAATCAGATTCTTCAGAAGATGAATCAGGTCATGTTTCTGAGGTAGAAACTACTGAGCCATCAGTTTCTACGGCTGAACCCTCAATGATAAAGCCTAACATAGTACTTAAACCAAGAGTTGAGGTACCTATTACGTGTCAATTTTACAAAGTCAGAACTGACTATACGGGTTTGATAAAAAGCTGGAAGTTTGATGAAAATAATTCAGTATTCATGATTAAAAGGAGTGATGGCTTTCAGTACTTCAACTTAAAGTTCTATAAAATAAGTACTTTGCCAAAATGCGAGCTTCAAAGATTATCTCAGATACCCTTGATCAACCGTGCTCGAGATTCACGAGCAGATTTCTTTCAAGTGGTTATTCGTCGGGAAATTAACAGTAAGAAATATAATTTGATTAAACCGACGTTGGGTATGAGATATAAGTTTAAGAAGAAGTTAGATCCGGTTACATGACAACCAATTGTAAGGATGATCTATCCACCAGCAAAATGCTTACAGAAGATACCTTTAGAGATCATTCCTTTGGATTTTTTGAATAGGTTGTTATATTGGGAATACGATGATATTACGGGAGAAGCTGTGATTGTGTTTATTCCAAAATCCGAACCAGCTACGGATCCGGAGTCTTTAGATGCAGATTTGGGAAATGAAGAGAAAACAGCTTGGGTTGTTGTTCAACCTAAAAAGAGGTCTATGTGGGGTCTGAAGAGAAACAGATTTTGTGTATTTGACCCTTTGAGTTTGATTAATCTTTCTGTACAATATATGAAGAGACTACATCAGAACAAAATTCAGTTCAAAGCAAAAGATAGAGCTGAAGCCAATAAATTTCAGAAGATTGTCGATATCTGCGTAGCCAATGGGGTACACGCTGGTGGTGTAATTCCAGCTGGCTGGAAATAGTTGAAGATTCAAAGATTTTTTTTCGAAGACCAAGCTGCTGACAAGGGGGAGTTTGTTGGTACATTTAATGTGTCAGTCAGTTGGTCTATCGAGTTGTAAAGTGTCGATTAGTCGTTTAATAGAAATATAGATTTTGTACCTAGCGACACTTAAGTTTTGGTTTAGGTGACACTTGCCTAAGTGACGCATAACGACACTTAGGTAAGTGACGCATGAAGGAGGCCACATGCGTCACTGGCCAAGTGATGCATGTCTACCGATTTTGTTTTAGTATAAATACAAACCTACGGGTTTTTGGCTAGGGTTGACGAAACCGTAGCACCATTTGTCGACAAAACTCATGTAATCAGTTCCAATACGTTATTGAAGCTAATAAACTTGTTTACTTTGTTCAATCAATTGTTTCGGTTTATGTTTATTAGTTATTTGTGTGATTGATTGTTTTCACCACTCAATCGCTATCAATCATCACTTAGATCCATCACAGAGGGCACTCACAACTGGGTAGTAGCATGAACATTGTCAGGGGATCCTAGTCACCACCTCCTAGGTTGGATGAGATTTCGGCAGACTCGGTGGAGGTGTACGTTCAGGAGTCATTCCTGTTACGTCCCATCCATTCCAAGTCACCTTTATCTCACCGACCAGCGGGACAGACCGCAGGGACCTCCAGAGTACCCACCTTTGAGCATGGGGTTACTACTGCAGACCGTGCTGTCACTTGGTCTATACTGAGAGCCCTTGAGGTTCAGCACACCGCCATCTCTGAGATCCACACTACTCTAGGCCTTTCTTCCACACCTGTGTGCCCCTTTCAGATGGGACCTGATCCCACTCCGCACATTCCACCGTGGGAGTTATTCCCACCTTGGAGCTTGACTGCGCAGGACCACCCCACTTTCATGGACTCACTAGAGGAGGAGACTGCTACCCTAGACGCTTGGATTCAGGATCCAGAGGATGGCACTGCATCTCCTGTCTATACCATCGAGGAGTCAGCATCTCCCACATCGATCGTGGAAAACACGATCTTTATGGATGTGACTTCACCGATTGGGAGGCACTCTATGCTGACATGGATTAGCTTTTATTAGTTATTTTATGTTTAATGTTAACTTATATTAACACTTGTGTTTTCTGAAGGATGTGTACTATGCAGAATTCAAAGTATAATTTGTGGAACAAGTTCATTTTTAATGAGTCTGGTCCATTTCCAGCAAATTCACACACTTAAATATGGTCCATAAAATCCAATGGCAAGGCATGCAGCACAAGGAAGTATCTCTTCTAACCTTATTTTACTTGATTCAAACACGCTAAATTTCTAAGTAAAACTCTTAGTGTGGGATTACGACTCACAAATAGAGAAAAACTTCAAAAATATTGACCCGTATTCAAAGATCTAAGTAAGGGATCAGCCTAACTTAGAAGTAGAACATTAGGGACAATTTTCTTTTAAGTGTGGGATAGCAGTAGTATTGACTACTGTATTGCAACATAAACTTTTGATCAAACTTTTTAGCAAAACTCAGATTTTCAGCAAAATTTTCAAAATTTTTGAATCAAAGTCAAAAAGGGTATTTCTGGTCAACAAAAGTCCAAAGGGTTTGGTAAAACGACTATGACAAGCAAAAATCTTTGATGAACTTTCAAACCAAGTTTCAAAACAAGCGATCGCATGACTAGGCACAAAACCACCCAAAATAAGTGAGGAATATTGAGCCATATAAAAGCATCCATCTTTAATGCTTTACTTTTCAATTGTGAGTGTGCCGATGTATGCTCTCTAAGAATCAGAACTTGTTCAAGGAATACATTTCGAGATTACAAAAATGGGCGTCATACGTGATGAAGGTGCAATTAGAAAACCTCGACATTCCCTAAGATAAGAACTCTCTCATAAAACCCTTGCTTTAAAACCTAACCAATGCTCACCTTCAGCATTGAAGATCAGCAGAAAACATGCTAAGCCTTAGCCTTTTTCATTTCAAAAAACTCACTTCAAAAGCCAATCCCTTCTTTCATCTTTTGGACATAGCCTAAGTTTCTATTATGTCAGGAGAATTATTATAAGAAGTACGGAGCATTCCCCAAAGGGTGATCATCATCCGTAAAAGGAGCTCCAAGAAAAAAGAAATTCAGCAAAAGCAAAGCTGTCAGAAGGAACCTAAAAGCCCAAGGATCATTTAAAGCCAAGGGAAAGGTTCATCAAAAGAAAAACTTGAAAGAAAAAGCTGCAAAAGAAGGCTCAAAGAGAGAAAAATCCAAAAAGAAGCACTACTAAGCACCAAAGATAAGTCATCACAGACAACTCTTAGGCTATATTAAACCCTCAAATAAACCTCCTACAAAACCCTTCATCCATATACACTACTTCCACCCTCTTGTGAATGTCTGGGGATAATTAGCACCGTCCTCATTTAAGTATTGTAGATTTGATTCTCGATCAAGCCTATGACAATGGAAGAGCTACATGACTGGCCCCTGAGTGAATTAGAAGTTAGGAAACCCGATACACTTGAGTGAATTGAGTGACCACCTGTGAGGGCCCCAATCATGTATATCTTACATTATGAAGATTGAAAAGAGAGCTTGTTAGAACCTAAGGTTTGGGGGAACATCAAAGGATAGAACCTCGTCCGAAGTCTTTTTACTAAACTTGCAGGAATCAAAGTTCTTCGGAATACGAAGACGCCCTTCCGACCTTTCATCACAATTTTACGAAGGTTTGCTTGAGGACAAGCAAAGCTCTAAGTGTGGGATACTTGATATAGTGTAAAAAGTCACGTTTTTACCACCGATATCTCTCTCATTCTGGAGCAATACTTGGCATTTGGACTCAAACAACGCAAAAATCATTGATAATATGCTAAGAAGATCAAAACAAGGTTGCACGAGCAAAATCAAGCAAAACGGCCGAAAAACGAAGATTCCACGCACGTTTGAAGATTCCAGACATCAAAAAGAGATTTCAAGACAAAAGAGCCAATCACCAACATCTATCTCATCCAAGATGTTCGTTTTCAAATTACGAATCCAACAGAAGAAGAATAAACAAAAACGGACGAAGAATGAAGATTCGATGTACGCCGAAAGATCCAAAAGATTCATACGATACATCTAAAGTTCAGAGACATATTTTTGGGATTTCTTTTCATCAAAATCTTCGTTTTTTAATTACGAATCCAACGCAAAAAGAATCAATGCAAACGGACGCATAACGAAGAAAACACGAACGAATCGAGAAACGAGGCGACGGGCGACAAACCGGTGCGGGGGGTGCCAGCCGCCGCTGGCCAGCCACCCCACCGCCACCGGCTGGCACAGGGCTGCCGCCGGCTGCCAGTCACCCGCAAGGATTGCACTTTTTTGTCCTTTTCGTACCTGGTGCCACCACCTTTTCCACCTTTTCGTACCTGGTGCCACCACCTTTTCCACCTTTTGCTATTGTGAGCTTCCACTTGCTAAAATGCACCAAAACTCTCCTATAAATAGGAGGCATGAGGCTCATTTGCAAACACACCACACACCTCACCACACCAAGATATCTACATACACATTTCTTTATTGTAATATTAGTGGTAATTCTTCCTAGTTAATTAGACTAGCTAATTAACTAGTCAAGGAAGATTTGTACGGAGGTGCTCCGGGACGCATATTTTAGCTACGAGTCATTGTACTTCTTTCCAGGTGTTAATCTATCTTTCATATTTAATATGCTTGTTCTTTCTTTAATAAATTTAAATATGCATGCTAGAACTACCATGATTAGCTAAATAACTCAATTGTCCGCTATGATAGTCGTTTAGAAAATATTAAAAATGTGACCATGTGGTATGTTATGAGATTGCGGATGGTTTATAATTCAAATGGATATAGAAATTAAATCTTTATCGTTTATCTACCCAACTCATGTTATGACTAAAACTTTATCCAAAAATGAACGTAGCTAACTCATAGGATATAGGTCACTTAGTTATACTATGTTAGATTGAATCATTGAGCTCGGCATGGCCGGTGTTCTCGAGACCACAATAGGATCCAAGAGACACGGAATATGGGAGTGGAGGTAGATTAAGATTAAATTCATATAGACGATATTTTTGAGACAACTTTCGGAATATCCTCAACTTAGATAATACTTTTGTATGCTTAAATTGAACTGTTGCTTTGATCGTCTTATTGCATGTTCTTGTTTGATTGTTGCCTTAGGATCATCATAATAGTAAAATTTCAACGACATTAATCATCGTGAAATAATATGACGGCCCCTATTCGACTGTTCTTTGATATAGTACTGGAAATGCTTACGGCGGAGTACAAATGTATGGAAGTCAAGAACGACCGAAGGTAGTTGTATTATGAATCGAATAACAAACGTATTACCTAGGTCTCCATTTGTAGAATAAATCACCCCTATTTTGTTGCATCCCTGAGTAATGATGATAACTCGTACGAATAAGTGATGACATGTTATCCGGCCGTCTAGACCAGTTAGCCCAACCTATTCCGGTGAGGATAACCCTCGTTCATAAGATTGTTTATTCAACAAACTATGCCATGATTCGGGCATCTCTGACGACCGAGATTGGGGAATAGGATTCGAGGTTAACTGTCGGATAATGTGGGTGTACATTTGAGAGAACTTTCAGTGTACACTTTAATATATTTTGCAATCCACATGACATTCTATTTGCTTGATTGTGGACACCTCCGCGTTAACCCGATAGAAGGATTGCAGTAATAGCTCACATCAACTTACGAACTTATCTTCATTAGAACTTTCCATATTTAACTTCTAAACCACATCATAGTAGACAATCGCTTTAATTGCTGAACGCCCGAAGTAACCTCCACCCTCTAATTTAGTTTAGTTTAATTTAGGATCGAAAACCAAAACCAAAACCAACTCTTTTAAATCTAGCTAAATACATAAAAGTTTCTAAACCCCCTAGTTTCAATTTGTGCCGCTTTGAAGAACGATCCTAGGTCATACTTGTCCTTTGCTAGCCCTTTGATTAGCATAATAAGTAACCCTAGGCCCCAACCTTATAAATTAAAAACCCACTATTGTGTCACGTCACCATTAGAAATCCCAACGACTGGTGCGTGTCGCAACAACGAGCTACATTTATGTCATGAGCATATTTAACCTGAAGTGCGTGAAAAGTCCAATACTGAGAAAGTGAAGTCACTGGTGTAGTCCAGTCAACAACACTCTGAACCCTAGATGTAGAGCCAGGTGCCCTAGTATCCTCCTTCGGTGCTCTAACATCTCTATCATCATCTGGTATCTCAATCGGGTCATCATCCTCAACACCCCTGTCTCTCTTACTACTCTTCCTCTTCAGAACACAACCAGGAATGGCCTGTTTGGTAGCTCTCCAGAATGTCTGCTCGCTCGAATTAGTAGATATCAACCATATAGTGCGGAAGTACTCTAGATCAAATGTCAGGGATCGAACATAAGGCGAGCTAGTGTACTCGCTCATGTGATCCTCTGTGAGCAAACCCATACGGCTACAAATCCTGGTTATGAAAGCTCCCATATAGATATACTTTGTCATCTCAAATGTCATCTGTCTTTGAATCCTCTTGGCTACTAAGAAAGCTACTTCACATTCTTCTTCTTAATCATGGCGTTCATCACAAAGAGATCATCAGCTCCAATAACTCCTCCTGTTTCTTTCTTTCCATGTAGTGATACAGCTAGTAGCTTGTGCACGAGTCGATGCTCAACTTTGAAGAACGCGGAGGCTTTTACATTTGAATGAAAACTAGTACCTGTTAGATTGTCCCAAATCAGCCCATGGTCTTCATTACATGAAACACCTCGTGAACTATCGAAGAATATCTGAGAATGTGTCTGCTCCTCTGTGTAGAACCCAAATATACCGCAAGCTCAGCCAAAGACACATGCTGCTTCACCCCTCTATAATTAAACTGATTAACCGCTTATCTGTAATATTGGAGATGCAAGGGTTGAATTTGTAGGTCAACATGAACTCAATAACTAGCTCTTGGTAAATGTCTTCATTGAGGGCGAACATCTTGTACCAAGCATCCGTTTTTTCATCATTGATCTTGTATTTCACTAACTTCCTCAACTCACTCTTGTACCCAAGTGCCTTTACATCTCTCCAAACGATAAATCTGTTCTTTCCAAATGGCTGGTTCATCCAATCCTTAATTAGTTTCTTCTTTTTGGTGGAAGTGGCCAAGTATTCCAAAGTAGGATGGATATCTTTAGAAGCAGACTTCATCTGTCAAGATAAAAGACAATTAGTGCACATCATGATCATAGATATATGGATTTACTATGTTATCCCAAATTTTAAATAAAAATTCGAAATGTAGGCTTTAAAAATCGAATAATCCATAACCTAGAAATATACATTTTTAACCAAACCGCAATCACCAAACCATAAATTTATCACCAATAAGTTTCTGAAGCTATGGTAAATGTCATAAGCATTTTTCTAAGACAAAAGGTCTTATTTTATGAATGATTCCTAGAAAAGGCTTTAAATAATGAGAATGCATTAGTAATTAACTAAGTAAGCATTAAGATTTTAAAGAAACCTTGTAATTACCTTACTTTAATCAAAACTTTGCAATTTACCATAAACTTAGAAAACTAGTGATGAAACTTTGACCATTTTATGTATTTAAAGATATTAATATCAAATGTTAGTCAAATTTTGAAAATTGGTGTTTTATGATGTGAAATTGACTAACAACTTAACATTCCATCTTTAAATGGCATAATTATAATATTGGTTCCTTAGAAATATGACTTGATATTCGAAAGTCTCAAACACTTTACTAACTAAAATGATGTAACTTTCATATTGCAACTAGTCATTTTAATCTTTTTAAGAACAAGATTCAAAATTTCAAGTAAGCTTTATCATGCCAATATTTGCACAAGTATCATTTGGTTTGTAAAAGATTTTAATTAAAATAATGAAACTTTGTAAATAATCATAAAAATGCTTACTTTAATTCTTGAAAGTCTTTAAACCAATCATTTAACTAATTAAAACTAGTTTACTCATGTTCAGCAACTTTCATCAATAAAAGTCAAACATAGGCAATTCTAGCTAAAAAGTCAACACAAAGTCAAAGTTCATTACTTTGAAAATCAAAATTCATAAATCTCTCATGAAATTACTAGATTACTATCAATAATCATTATGCAAACATTCAATAGCAAGTAATAACACCTAAAGCCCTAATCTTTAGCCCTAAACATCAAGTTTCAAATTGAAACCTTTTGGGTAAAATCATGAACTAGTGATTTTAAGTTAGAAATTTACCTTAGAAATGATGCAATGATGATAAATGAAGTATACAAGTAACGAAAATGGAGATTATTGAGCTCAAGACCTTCAACAATGGTGGATTTTTGGTGGTGGTGTGGGTTTCGGCCGAAGAAGAGAGGAGGGGAAGGAGAAAGTGAAAAATGTTTTCATTTTTTGCTTTTTAACCTCCTCACCCATTTTACTTTTACCTTTTTACCCCAAGTGGTAATTTAGTGAAGGTAAATAGTAATTAGGTTAAAAAGGTTTTATTTAAGACTTAAAATACATTTGTGTTCTTAAAATTTTAGTCCCATTTAAAAGTTGTTAAATTTTGCCAGTTGTTTAATTGCAGTTAAATAACCAAACAAAACTTAAGTATTGAGTGATAAATGATGAGATAAAATTTTTAAAAAACATTAAAACTTTTAAAATCCTAACTTTTACGCAAAAAGTAATTAAATTGAAAACTTAAACTACTACGCGATTAAATAAATTAACAACTTAATTTATTTATTAAAATTGGGTTGCCTCCCCATAAGATCTTTGTTTTAAAGTTAATGGCTCGACTTTTCCAAATAATTAATTCGGGGCCCGAGGCCGAGGAAAAGTATAACGAGGAATAAATGAAAATCGGAGCACTTTAGTGATATGATAAATTAGGTCGGCAGAGCTTAAGAAAAATAATTCAAATTCATTTAGTAAACTTCTCTCCTCGTATCCTAATTTTATAAGTGCACCAACGAAATTATTAAATTCTCGTTTAACTTTCTTGGGATTTGAAATTCCATCTCGTGGTCCGTCGTCTAAAAAGTTAAAATCATAAAGTAACTTATCCAATATTTTCAAAAATTCCTTTTCTTCTTTTGAATTAGGGTTTCCAGTAGTAGCGTGAACTACTACCGATAATTCTTTAAAAAGTAATTTTTGTTGAAGCGTGAAAGGAAATTTTGATTTTTGAAATAACTGAGTTAGCTTAATGTGAATTTCTTTCCGTTTTTCACAGAAAGATTTCTCAATAGCCTCCTCAGTTGGAAAAATTTCTATCAGTTTATTGATTAAATAGACGGCAGGATCGACAAAGAATGGTATTTTCCCAGGGAGTAAGATTGGAATTATAGGGTCACGCTTTATCCAAAATTCAAGATCACTAATCAGATCTGAAATATACCGATTAATCCGTGTTGATGAAACAGGATGGTAATTAGTATTAGCAAGTAATTTCATTAACAGGTCTAGGTCTGATATTAGTAGTAGCTCATCTTTTCTAGTGTAATTAGCGCGGAGTCCTAAAGTTCTATTATCGATAGTCACGAAGATCTTTCTTTGGTCAACCGAAAAGGGGAAGTCTGATATTTTAAGGTATTTAAGAAAGTTGGCACAAATATCTATCCTCCTATTTGGTTTAAAAGAATTTACGACATGACGCTCAGTTTCAGTCTCGGTGGAATATCTATGATTTCAATGATGTCAGTGGGCGGTCCTTCTAGTACAGTTTTAGCTATGGTGCACTTAGGTTGGACTGGACATCTTTGAAATGGTGCATCTATGTAGGGGGTTCCTGATTTGAATATATGATTTTCCGAACATGTTAGATGCTTATCTTGTGAATAAGTTCTCAAAATGTCAGGGAGATCATATTCAAAGTATTCATCCAAGCAGTGAAGGCGTTCATTTCTATCTAATCCTAACATGGGTGGATAAAAGTAAACCTCAGTGCCGAATGGTATTTCATTGGGAAGGTCAGGTGGCCTAACATAGTGTGGGTATTTGGCTAGAAGTGAAGAGATCTCAGGGTCAAGGGTAAATTGACTACTTGAAGTGTGAGTAATAGAAGTTGATATCTTCTGCTGAGATTCCTCTACTTCTATGTCAAAGTGTTTTTGCCTGATATCAATTTCTTGGATGTTTAAGATTTTCTTGACTTTGGGGTATGAAGAACAAGAAGAGTTATCCTCTAATTCTTTTTCCATAAATCAAAAAATTCAGAATCATCCATTACCATCATCTCATCTGCTGTCTTGTTAGAGAACAGAGAGACGGGGCTAGAAACCAAATCAGATGGTTTTTGATTTTTCATTTTTTTATGGTTTTTTGTGTTTTAATAACTAAACTATTCTAAGAAAGCAGTAACTTTCGAACAAGTTAGGCTTGAACGAAAGGTTCTCCTAAGGGCTTCTAACTTAAAGGTATGTTTTTCAAATCACAACACTCGTCGATCCCCGGCAGCGGCGCCAAAAACCTGATCGCGCCCCAATGGTCGGTCAAGGAATCGCTTCCCTGTCGTTGCGGACCTTCCAATCGGAGGCGGGTGATCAGTGGGTTTTAAATTTATAATGCTGGGAAGCCTAAGTTTTATTACTACCTACTGCTCTTGTTAAGGGTAGTAACCGGTAAGTCTGACTCAGGTATCGTTCTTAAAATCGGAGCGAATCGAAATGAAGTGAATACCTTAAACAATAGAAGCTAATAGGATGGGTTTAAAAGAGCAGGTAGGGTTTGTTTTTTGTATTTTCTAAATTAACTACAATACAGAAAAGCAAATACTAAACTACGGATAGGGTAAGCAGATAGATAGAGATTGTGATTGCTGAAGTTTCAATATTCAGGTTTTGGGATGATGTTCATTATAAAAGATAATTGAAGACTTTCCTTTTATAAAATTAACAGAGGTTTGGTGTCAACACTAGCATCCACGATTTAAGTGGAAAACCTAAGTCGCATGTCACTGAATACTAGGTTATCATGAGTCTGATCAGATCAGGCTGCTCAGTCCCCCAACACTGTCCGATGAGGACTAGTGATCCGTCTTGGAGTTAACTCCTGGGAGCATAAATAAGGCAACATATCGATATTTAATTTCTGACCTTTCTTAACACCTAATTCTAATTGATTTTATTAAGGGTCGTACTATTGCTTGCTAATGTATGTTAAACTGTCTTGGATCAAGGGGTTTAAGCATCCTACACTACATCTGAATGTTTGCTTTCTTTTCAAGATCCCTTAGATTTAATTGAGGAGCACAAATACTTCTGTCAAGGTGTAGACCCTCCTTTGCGATCAAACGTTCATCCCTAGGTTCGTTTCACGGTGTATACTACATTTTTCAGCAGTTATACATCTTTTATATATACCTAGACCATGTTCAGGAAGGGTGACTTCCAAGTATCCACAGTGTCATATGCTTACGACTGGTCCGTAGCTTCCACGCATTTGTACTCCACCAGCGGTGTTTCTACCGCTATACTAAGTATTGGGACGTTTTACATCATGTCCACAGCTTCATACAAAAACACAGATAACTATCTACCGATACTAGGGTTGATCAGGTCCTAATACTAAGGTAATAGTCACGCGAAAGCTTGGTAAGAATGGAATCTTCCCCGGCAACTGCGCCAAAAACTTGATGGCGCCCGAATCGTCGGTGTCGTTGATGGTAACTAATCGGGCGCCAACAAGGGTTTTTAAAATTTATAAATAGCGGGGCTTAAGTTATATGTACTACCTACTCTGGTTAGTAAGCGGTAAGAATAACCTAAGAACGTTCTATGAATCGAAACGTTTGGGTGATTAAAGCTGGTGCTTTCGGTAGGGAAGTATTTAGGATGGAACAAAGTAGGTAGGTTTGGGGGTTTTTAAACTAAAGACAAATAATTAAAGTGTAGGAAAGTAAATCGTAGGAAATTAAAATACTGGAAAGCAGATAAAGATAAATATGTGATTCCTGAGATTTCGATAATTAATGTTTCGGGATGACAGATTAAATAGGGACAAAACTTAATATAATAAGTAAACTATTAGGTGTAAACTCTAGAACCCTACCAACTAAATTTCCCATTGGTATGTCACTAGGAACTAGATTATAATGATTCTGATCGGAGCGATACGCTAACTTCCAATACCTATTTGGTTAAGAGATAAGAAACCTATTTTGCTTTTATACCGAGGTGCATGAATCGGTGGTGTATCGTTTCATAGGTTCGACGTTCTTAACCCCTAAGATAGTTCACTGTTCTATTAGCATGCAGATTAATAACTTTGTATGTTTAGACCACCGATTTTAGAAGACCTAGAGGTTTAAGTATCCTAAGTCACTTGGACTTTCACTTTCATTCCTAAGTCTTATTTATAATTAATTAGATTCCGGTTTCTTCGACTTATGACTTAAATCTCTCATTTTCAAACAGTTATACATCCCTGGTTTATTCGCAGTTTATTAAAAACATGTTTCATATGCATACCATGCCTTTCAGTAATTAGACCGTGTACTTTACATGGTAGTTCCACGGCTTCTTACGTCCAACATGCGGTCAAGAGTAATTGACAGTGAAAATGACACTCTAAACTAATTAAAAGTAAAGCAGTGCGGAGATGTAAACCTAATATATACAATGAGTGGTTTCACTGTGTCTTACTTATTGCATGTCATGGGCACAGATAACTACTTACCATAATTAAGGTTGATCAGGTCCTAATTACTAGGTTGCATTCACGTGGATAACCAGAAAGGGTACTCCATAGATTAAACTGAAGTTCATAAGGTCTTAACAGTACAAGGGTTTATTAATTCCTATTTTGTCTTGTTGATGCATATTAGGTTGTCTGTCAGTTGGTCTATCGAGTTGTAATAAGTGTCGTTAGTCGTATAGTGAAAATATAGTTTTTGTTATATGCGACACTTAAGTTTTAGGTTAGGCGTCACTTGCCTTAGTGACGCATAGCGTCACTTAGGTAAGTGACGCATGAAGGCGGCCACATGCGACACTTCCACAAGTGACGCATGTCGGCTGACTTTTCGTATAAATACAAACCTACGGGTTTCTGGCTAGGGTTGACGAAACCCTAGCACCATTTGTCGACTAAAACTCTCTGTAATCGTTCCCAATACGTTAAACAAGCTGATATACAAGTTTACTTTGTTGAAATATATTTGTTTCGGTTTGTGTTTGTTAGCATTACGTGCAATTGATTGATTCCTCCTTTCAATTGTAGTCAATAGTCATCTAGATCCAACGTCAAGGGCACTCTCAACTGGTATCAGAGCCATTAGGTGATAATATTGACGTTTAGAAGTCGTTTTGGGTTCATTTCGGTTTTGTTTGAATCGAGAATCAAGATTACATACGGATTTTGGGTTGCTAAGGTGAAATACAGTCGATATTCTTCATCATTTACAGGTTTCATCCATTAGGGTTCAAGGAATTTTCGTTAGGTTTACGAAAGTTCGAATTTTTTAGGGTTTTGGGATTTTGCAGCCGTTTTGCGACACTCGATCCGTCACTTAGACGCGTCACTTACAGCGGCACTACCTAATCCTAAATTAGGGTTTTAACCGTCACTTGAACGCGTCACTTGAAGCGTCATTTGAGGTTTATACGACACTTAACTTAAGTGCCGTCCACTCTAATCCACCGTCACTTACGTGCGTCACTGCTGCACGTCACTTGTGTATCAAGCGTCACTTCTGTTAGTGACGCCTGTTTGATTTATTGCGTCACTTCTTTTAGTGACGCCTTTTGATTTATTGCGTCACTCTTACTAGTGACGCCTACTTGTTTTAGTACGTCACTCAAGTACGACACTTGAGTGCGTCACTTGCCTGATTGAGCGACACTTACTCACAGTGTCATCAGTCACTTCATCTGTCACTCGATAGCGTCACTTACCAAGTGTCACTAGTCGTTGCGACACTTGAGTGCGTCACTTACTAAGTGACGCCTTCAGTACTAATAAGTTTTCGAGTTTTTGTTTTTGAGTAAAATTTCAGGTATATCTTCAATGGCTGCCGTTGTGGATAAAGAAGATATTAGAGGAATCAGGGATATGTTAAAACAGAATCACGATGTTGGTTCTAATAATAAACCTCCTCTGTTTTCGGCTGATATGGATTACGCATATTGGCGTGATCGATTTGAACAGTACATAAACTTCCACTGTCCGGAGCTATCGGGTCCACTCAAGGAAAGATATGTAGCTCCCGTAGCCGAAGGAATCTTCCCTGGTATTGCTCCGGCTAAGGTCTACAGGTCCATGACTCCGGAAGAAAAGAAAGACTATGATATTGAGAAAAAGGCACATGCGGCTATCTTTATGTGCCTAACCAAAGACGTGTTAAGACTGTTCAAATTACACGAAACTGCATACGAACTTTGAAAAGCTATCGAAACTAGATGTGGTGGAAATCAAAGGTATAAAGAAGCTAAGTTAGAACTGATAAAGAAACGGTATGATCTGTTTGATTCTCTACCCAATGAAATGGCTTCTGGAGTTTTTACTAGATACTCACAGTTAGTGAGTGAGTTGACGGAGGGAGGTTATAATTTTCCTCCACTTGAAGTGAATAAGAAGCTGCTGGATGTCTTGCCTAATTCGTGGGATGTTAAAGTACAGCTTCTCAAGGAAAGTCAAGAATTAGCTACCATGAATTTGGATGAGCTAATTGGTATTCTTCAAGCTCATGCGATGGAGATGAAGAAGAGAGAATGCAAGTCGGGCGGTTTTGTTCAAGACCCGTCCCTATATGGAGGAAAAGTCAGCACCGGCAAGACTTATGGTGGAATGGCTTTTGTTTCTTCTACGAGCTCTCCACTTCAGGCTCCATTGTATTCAATTGGTGCTCCTCATCCAGTATATGCTTCTGGAGCCTCACAGGGGTCACCACAGCAGGTTTCTGTCTCTCCTGCTATTCAAGAGCAGGCTGCTATCTATACAGCCTTTCTAAGCTCTTATAAGGATTTGGTTTCACAACCAAATGCTACTTTGGAATTGGCCAAAGAGGATTATGCTCAACTTGATGATGATGATCTTGAGTAGATGGACTTGAACTGGAACATTGCCATGATATCAAGGCGTGTTCAGAAATTCTTGCAACGAACTGGTCGCAAGAGTTTGGAAGGAGATGGCAAAACCAGTTTTGGTTTTGATAAAAGTAAAGTGCGCTGTTACAATTGTCAAAATCTGGGACACTTTGCAAGAGAGTGTGAGAAGCCAAAGGTTCCTCCGTCAGGTTTCACAAAGGCTGATGCTCCCAGAACTTCTGAGAAGGATCAAGTGAAGCAAGCAACAGCTGACGCACTTGTCGTTTTTGAGCCAACCAACACAGATTGGAGTATCTATGTTGAGAATTATCAGCAGTGTCTCATGGCTCACATTTCAAATGAGGTACGCAATGAACCTGAAGAACCTTTGAACTGTATCTCATGCATTAAGTTAACTGAATCCTTAAGGTGCTTTCAAGTAGACAACGTAGACTTAAGGAAAAAGGTCGAAAAACTTAGTGAATCAAACAGATACCTAAAAGCAAATGAACAATTGTATGATAAGAAAATAGAAGCTTATCAACAGGACACGCTTAGGTATAAGTCTAAAGTTTTTAGTCAACAGGATGCTATTGATAGTTATCTTGCTGAAATAGACCGTTTGAAAAAGGAACATTCTGATCTTAAAGATGAATATGACAAATATAAAAGTAAGATTCTAGGTTCCTCCTCGTCTACTGTTGCCTTTAATGAAATTCTTAACAAGCAAAGGACATATCACAAAACAAAGACGGGACTAGGTTATAATGTAGTCCCGCCTCCTACTGAATACTGTCCTATGCCTGTTAAGGAAGGCACCGAAGAGATTCCGGTTAACTATGCGTTGTTATACGGGGTCAAATCTAAGGTTAATAAGGTTAACAAACAGGCGATGGAGAAAACTAAACGGACAGAGTATCCTTCGCCTCAGTTTGTTAAATCAGAATGTGAATCTCCAGTTAGTAATGAGGAGATTGTTGAGATTGAGGATATTATCGATGAGGAGTATCCTGAGTTTAAAAAGAATGTTGAAGTAAAAGCTGAAAAAGTGTTAAAGGTTGAACCTACAATTAAGGTTAAACCTAACAAAGAAAAGAGTAAGGTTTTAAAATCAAAATCTCAAACTTTACAGTCACCTGTAAAGATTTTGCAACATAAACCTTCTACTTCAACCTCTCAACCTAAACAGGAAACTTCCAAGACGTGCACGAAATGTGCATGTTCTAGAAACGTTTCTTCTACTCCGGTGATAAATCCTCAGCCTCAACCACCTGTTGAGACTAGAGCATGTTTTTACTGCAAGAGACAAGGACATCTAATTCGTGAATGTCCCAAATTCTCTCATCAGAACTACGGGAGAGAAATGCCTAGGACATCTGTTTTCCGAAATTCATTTTCAAGATCTCCTCCTAGGCGTTACTCTGTCTCTCCCAAACCTGCTGTAAGAACGAGTAATGTTGGGCAAAAACCTTTGCCAAAACAAGAACCTGACATTACTCCAAAGTCAAACTCCGAACCATTAAAGGTTTGGAAAATAAAAGAGTCTACCAAGGACTTAATTGTCATCAATAATAACACATCAGATACAAAATCTGATTTGTTTAAAAATAAAGTTTTATCTGATGTGCTTATTGTTGATGACTATGGTCGACCTAAGTCTGTAAAGGCTTGGGTCACCGTTTCTCACTAATCTCCTATTTTATGTGTTGCAGCAGTCAGAATGCGTTAAAGATAGTGAATGGTTTGTGGACAGTGGCTGTTCGCGACACATGACGGGTGATGTGTCCCTTTTGACGGATGTTAAACCACATTCTGGAGGACACGTTGCATTTGCTGGAGATACTGGGGGAACCATTTCGGGTAGAGGAATGCTAACTAACGGGAAAGTTAGCTTCGAGAATGTGAACTATGTGGCTCAACTGACCCACAACTTGCTGAGCGTTTCACAAGTATGTGATAAGGACTATACGACAGTGTTCACAAAGACGGAATGTGTGATCTTGAAGCTGGGTTTCGTTATCCCCGAGGAATGGGTTCTTTTAAGGGCGCCACGGAGAAACGACACCTACGTTATGAATATGCGAACCGTGGAGACTAAAGATGAGTATACATGTCTCCTTTCGAAAGCTTCAGAAAAGGAATCACTATTGTGGCATCGACGAATGGGACACATCCATTTTCGTAAGATGAACTTCTTGATAAACAATGACTTGGTAAATGGAGTCCCTAAACAGTCATTCGCGCTAAAAGATGACTGTGTCACCTGCCATAAAGGGAAACTTCATAAGAAACCCCACAAGCTAAAATTAGTGAATTCCATTGCGGCACCATTGGAGTTATTGCATATGGACCTATTTGGTCCTATTTCTACCAAGAGCATCGGTGGAAGATCTTATTGCTTAGTAGTCACCGACGACTACTCGAGATTTTCATGGGTGTACTTTCTGGGTGCGAAGAGTGAAACACCAGACATTCTGGTGTATCTGTTAGATAAGTTGGCAAACTTATGCAACTTAAAGGTGAAAAGACTGCGAAGTGACAACGGGACTGAATTCAAGAACTCTACTCTTGAGTTATATTGTGCCACGAAAGGCATTGACCATCAGTTCAATGCCCCTCGAACTCCTCAACAGAACGGAGTTGCTGAATGTAAAAATAAGACTATTATCGAGACAGCTCGGACTATGCTGGCCGATTCTAAGCTTCCTATAATCTTTTGGGCAGAAGCAGTCAGTACTGCTTGCTATGTTTTGAACCGCGTGCTCACGGTTAAGAAGAAGAATAAGACATGTTATGAACTCTTCAACAATCGTAAGCCCACTTTGCAGTTTTTGGAACCTTTCGGGTGTCCGTGTTTGATTATGGTCTCCAAAGACAAGGTCTCGAAGTTTGGAGCTAAAGCGGTTGAAGGAATCTTCCTTGGATATTCAGTCAACTCTCCGAATAAGCGAGTCTACATCAAATCAACTCACCAGGTGGAAGAGCATTTTGAGGTGAAATGCTTGCGATACACAGATCCTCCTCAAGGAACGGGTCCTGAATGGTTATTTAATTACAAGGACGTGTTCAGTTCGTTCGACATACCCGAAGGACATGATGACGAGGATGAGATAGTTACTTTGCTTCATGGTATAAGTTTGTGTCAAGACACTTCTACTTTAAAACCGGCATCTCCACCTACACCAACACCCACTCCATCACCTCCAACACCTAATATAACACCCACACCACTTCCTACTGTTCCACTTTTGGATGTTCCTTCGACTTCAGGAACGACTAATGCACCAGAACATCCAGATGATCCCAACATGCCACCATTAGAGGAAGACGAGGAAGAAGAAGATATGGTCCATTCTCACCTTTTCTCTAATGAAGATGATACGGAACCTCCTGTGCAACCTGAAAGTCCTACTGCTCCTGCAACTAACACTGTTCCCGTCACTGAAGGGGACATGAATAATTTGGAGTTAGTACTTGCACCCGATCGAATCCCAATCACATGTGTACATAGGGATCACCCCATCGATAATATTATCGGTGATCCTAATGCTGTTGTTCAAACAACGCACCAAGTGCAGCAAAATCCGAATCAAGAAATGTTAAATTTGGTTGCCCGGATAAATTCCTGTCATTTATCCCAAATTGAACCGAAGAAGGTTGATGATGCCTTAAAAGATCCATCTTGGGTCGAGGCTATGCAAGAAGAGTTGCAGCAGTTCAACAAGTTGCACGTGTGGGATATAGTTCCATTAACCAAAGGTGCTCATTTAACTGGCACTCGATGGGTGTTTCGCAATAAGATGGATGATAGGGGTATTGTAATTCGGAATAAAGCCCGATTGGTCGTTCAAGGATTCAGTCAGATCGAGGGCTTAGATTATGATGAAGTCTTCACTCCTATGGCAAGACTTGAGTCCATTCGGATCTTCCTTGCATTTGTGTCTTACAAAGAGTTTCGCGTTCACCAACTCGATGTTAAGAGCGCATTTTTATATGGACAAGTGGACACTGATGTCTATGTGAAACAACCTCCTGGCTTTGAAGACCCTGAGCATCCAGAATACGTCTGCAAGTTAAACAAGGCGTTGTATGGTCTTCATCAAGCCCCGCGATTATGGTATGAGAGGCTTACTACCCATTTAGTTAAGCATGGATTTGTTCGTGGGAATATCGACAGTACTTTGTTCATCTGCAAAGAACGGACTGGCGATTGAGAGGATATGCTACTCGTGCAGGTGTATGTGGACGATATTATTTTTGGCTCTACAAATGAAGCGATGTGCAAGCACTTCGAGGAGATCATGAAATCTGAGTTTGAGATGAGTGCGATGGGGGAGCTCAAATTCTTTTTAGGTGTACAAGTTGAGCAATCTCCAAAAGGTATTTATATTCATCAGTCAAAGTATGTCAAAAACATGTTAACTCGATATGATCTGCTCAATTGTAAAACCTATGGGACTCCCATCGAGCTTAATCACAATCTCAGACTTGCTGACGATGAAGAAGATTGCAAAGAAAAGGACTATCGATCAATGATAGGTTCTTTGATGTACTTGACTACTTCTCGACCGGATATTGTGTTTGCGGTATCCGTATGCTCTCGCTTTCAAGCCAAACCAAAGGTGTCTCATATGAGGGCAGTAAAGAGAATCTTTGGTTATCTCAAACATAGACCCAATCTTGGTCTATGGTATTCAAATGAGAAATCTTTCGCTCTTTCTGCCTATTCGGATTCAGATCATGGCGGCTGCAGCATAGACAAGAAGTCAACCACTGGTGGATGCCAATTCCTAGGAACTCGACTGGTATCGTGGCAGTGCAAGAAACAGACTACAGTTTCTCTTTCCACTGCAGAAGCTGAGTACGTTGCTGCTGCGAGTTACTGCTCTCAGGTTCTATGGATACAGCATCAACTGCGTGATTACGGGTTACTTCTTTCTATGACTCCTATTCATATAGATAATACTGCTGCTATATCTATCACACGCAATCCCGTACAGCACTCTAAGACTAAACACATTGAACTTAGGTTCCATTTTATACGGGATTGCTATGAAAAACACCTGATAGACCTAGTCCAAATAGACACCTTAAAGCAGAATGCCGACCTTTTCACTAAAGCCTTAACGCGTACTCGATTTGACGAACTAATCAACATGATTGGTTTAAGATTCTTTATCGCTAAAAAGTAATTTGTATCTTGGAACGTTATTTACTTTTGTCTATTTAAAAAAAGAAAGAAAAAATAGCGCAACTGCCACTCTTTATACTTTCTAGTATTAAAGAAATGCAAAGTTGCTACATTTTAATAATAGACGTTGAAGTTGTGTCTGTAAAAAACTTGGGATATGATAGTACATCGGGTGACATGCATAAAAATGGAAATTTAAGGTTTATCTTGGATGTGTCAGTAGATTTATCTGACGTATTGAAAATAGTTTTTATAAACATTGTCTTCATCATAGAATATATTAGTAGGCATGTTATGCAAAACTCTTTGAGAAGTCTTAAAAAGCTTAATCTTTAATTGTCTATTTCAAGTGGTACACCATCATTAGATGTATGACAAAAGTCTTAATTTCTTACTTATACTAGGTATGCTTTCATGAAAGATGTTTATTTGATATCATTTGGGGGTATATATTGACAGTTTCTTCTGTTATACGTAGGTATAGACCTGGCTTCTGTTAATATATACTTTAAAATTAAGCAAACACAAGTCAAAGTACTTGAAAAGTCTTTAAAATTAAGATACCTTACAAGGTCGCCAAAATGGTTTGACCAAGTCTGGTTTTGCCTAAACCTGAATCAAGCTATGTCGCTCTGTTGTACGTAAGTACAGACCTGTCACCGCTGACTTGATTCTTAAAATTGATTTTCTTATATTCTATCTGTAAATGGAAACATGGTCTATGTCTTAATTTAAGATGTATATATATGGTGGGAACCACAGCGAAATGCACATACCAACAATAATAAAATACCTCCTAGATGTGAGTGTAACATGTTTAAGTGGACAAATATACTAATAATCGTTTTGAAATAATTTTTATAAAAAGTGTTTTTAGTATGTCAAGTAAATTTAAAGAGGACAAATATACTGATGATCGAAATAACACTTAATGTTCCTAATAAATGCATGTTATTCCGATATGATCCCTAACCAGACTATATCAACTCCGTCACCAAAAAGAATGTGTAAATTTTCTAGTTGTCAATTTACATTCTTGTATGTGTTTTTATTTTATCTAAGTTAGTTTAATTTTAGTTACTATCCAAGTTACAGTTACTTTTTCAAATTTGAGTACCGAAATCACAACGCGAAAAATGATAAAATCGCAACCTTTTCACAAAAAGTGAACTGCGTGTCACTTTCATAAGTGACGCTGCCAGTGACGCATACGATATTGCGTCACTTACTCTAGTGACGCAGTAAGTGTCGGGGTAAGCTACGCTTTAAGTGCCGGGTTGAGTGACGCATACCAGGGTTGGTGTATAAATACTCCTCCCCACGACACTCAACCTCACCACTTTTCAAACACTTATACCGTCACTTGCTCTGACATACTGACACTTATACTGTCTTAGCGTCACTCGATCTGTGCGATTTTTTCCGTTGTGTTCGTGATTTCTACGGCTTGTTCGTGCATTCCATTGCTATATCTTTGTTCCCCTCATTCCCACGATCTATTTGGTACTAACCTTAACCTTTATCGTTCATTATTCATGCTGTAAATTTGAATTAGGGTTACGGTTTGGGTTTAACACTGAAATTCGATTGATTTAGTGCTTGTTTGATAATGTTTTCGTGTAATAAAGGGTGTGTACTAATCGTTTTTTACTTACGCACAACTTGGTAACTTCAATTTTGAAAAACCCCAATTTTGAAATCTGGGTATGAACAGTGACACGATGATCTTCATCGTTGCGTCACTTACCTCAAGTGACGCTACTTGGTAATTTTGAATGCCCATACCGTCACTCGACAAGTGACGCTTATTCTTGCGTCACTTCTTAAGTGACTCTTGTAGTGACGCATATACTTGAATTATTTGTTAAGACCGTCACTCATCCAAGTGACGCCCTATAATGCGTCACTCCCTTAAGTGACTGTCTAACTGATGCCTATGTCAATACGTCACTTACACCGTCACTTCTTAAGTGACTGCCTTAAGATACCGTCACTATGTTAAATGTCGCATGTTCTTCACCCGTCACTTCTTAAGTGTCGTATACTTTAACTCACAAAATACAAACGTCACTTACATCAGTGACGCTTGATAGCGTCACTTATCATAAGTGACGCTATACTTTAATTTTAATTTTGAGTACTGTATAATACGACACTTCCTAGGTGTCGGTAGTGGCCATGCGTCACTTACCATAAGTGACGCCTAAAGTAGAATTTCGTTTTTTAACCTATCTGTGTTCGGGCTAACTCTATAACGATTTCGGTTATTTTTGTTTGTATTGTAGCTTACAGATGGCTGACCTACAGAACTATTACCGCCGCACCAACACCCATCACAACATCACGACGTTTTTGGAATCAACACACGCCAATTCGGCGCCTTTCAGGCCAATGATAGATTTTCTTCGCCGTTCCAGGATTCATTATGCTATTACCGCATCGACTCCGGTTTATATGAACCAAATTGAGGAGTTTTATGATCATGCGGTGATCAGGGTTCAGGGTGATGTTCCCAGGATTGTATCAACAATGTTTGGTGAGGAGATCGAGATCACCGAGAATTCTATTATACGGGTTCTCCAGTTTACTGACAACTCTACGATGCCCACTATGTTCCCTACCACGTTTATCTATGGGGGACTTCAGAGGATGGGTTATCCGGCAAATCAGCTTTCTGACTTCAGGAAGCAGTATCTCTGCAGAGTTTGGAGGTACTTGTGCCATATCGTTATTGTCTGCTTATCTCCGAGGAAAGGGGGATACGATGCTGCTAGCCACCTCACATTATCTCTCATGTTGTCCCTGGTTTACAATAAGCCGTACAACTTCAGCGGTTACATTTTCGGCAACATGGTGGAGAATATCCGAGCTGGTAAGGATAAATGGCTGCAGTATCCGAGGTTTGTGCAGCTTTTACTGAATGATCTGAACCTCAAGATTGCACCGGATCAGAGGTCTCTTTTGGTACCGACGCCTATGCTATTGCGAGTCTTCAACGACTGCAAGCTCGCCCCAAAGGGCGAGCCGGTTTTGGCAGATCGCGAACTGTTCGGGCACATAGTAAACGAAAACTATGTTGCGCCACGCGATCATGGCTTTGAGGATGATGTCGTTCCTCCGGTCAACAAGGACGACTTGGTTGATGCTGATATAGCTCAAGACTTAGATGATATTGATCGTGTTGACCGAGTCGAGGCTGATTCTGATGATGGTGGGCCCACTCCACCCGATTCTGAGGGTGACGTGCCCCCACAATCCGCTTTGATGGTATTCAGCTTGCCGATCCTCGACACTTTAAGCGTATACTGAGACGGATTTCTGCTAGCAGGGTCCACGTCCCGAGGAATCCGGGCAAACGTCCTGCTGGGTCTTCACCCTCTTATGCTGATTTACCTCACTGAAGACGCCAGCGGACTACAGTGGTTATAGAGGAACTGACATCTCAGCGACAACAACCACCGCCACCGTCTGACATGCCGTCACTTCAGATGGTTTTGGCTCAGATGGAGCTTTTGGCGAAAAGATTTGATGATCAGAAGGCTATCATTGAAGCTCAAGCCTCTCAGATAAAGGATTTGGAATGCAAAGCTGCTGAGGTTGACAATCTACAGCTTCAAGTGACGAATCTGTCATCTAGGTTGTTAGAATTGGAATCCGTTACAAGTGTTTCAGGGGAGGTAGGTCCAAGAGAATTAGAAACAAATGTAACTCCTTCCCCGGAACCAGAAAATGTACAACCTTCTGCTATTAATGAAAATATCTCTTTGGATTATTTTGTTGAGGTTCAGGGTCAGGCAAGACCAATCGTTGTTGATTATTCGTACGTAGATCTTACATTTCTGCAAAATATGATGAATGATAATACACCGATACCTGAGGAAGATGTGATATATGATCCAGTGGCAGAGGATTATTTCTTTGAAGGAAATGATGAAGTTGAGGTTGAGGGGGAGCAGCTTCAAAGTGATGAATGTTACGATGATGTTCCTATTATCGAATCAGATTCTTCAGAAGATGAATCAGGTCATGCTTCTGAGATAGAAACTAATGAGCAATCAGCTTCTACAGCTCAATCTTCAATGATAAAGCCTGACATAGTGCTTAAACCTATAGCTGAGGTACCAGTTACGTGTAAATTCTACAAAGTCAGAATTGATTACACGGGTTTGATAAAAAGCTGGAAGTTTGATGAGAATAATTCGGTATTCATGATTAAAAGGAGTGATGGCATTCAGTACTTCAACTTAAAGTTTTATAAAATAAGTACTTTTCCAAAATGTGAGCTTCAAAGACTATCTCAGATACCCTTGATCAACCGTGCTCGAGATTCACGAGCAGAGTTCTTTCAAGTGGTTATTCGTCGGGAAATTAACAGTAAGAAGTATAATCTGATTAAACCGACATTGGGTATGAGATATAAGTTTAAGAAGAAGTTGGATCCGGTTACACGACAACCAATTGTAAGGATGATCTATCCACCAGCAAAATGCTTACAGAAGATACCTTTAGAGATCATTCCTTTGGACTTTTTGAATAGGTTGTTATACTGGGAATATGACGATATTACTGGTGAAGCTGTGATTGTGTTTATTCCAAAATCAGAACCAGCTACGGATTTGTGGTCTTTAGATGCAGATTTGGAGAATGAAGAGAAAACAACGTGGGATGTTGTTCAACCTAAAAAGAGGTCTATGTGGGGTCTGAAGAGAAATAGATTTTGTGTATTTGACCATTTGAGTTTGATTAATCTCTCTGAACAAGATATGAAAAGACTACATCAGAACAAGATTCAGTTCAAAGAGAAAGATAGAGCTGAAGCTATTAAATTTCAGAAGATTGTCGATATCTGCATAGCCAATGGAGTACACGCTGGTGGTGTATTTCCTGCTGGCTGGAAATAGTTAAAGACTCAAAGATTTTGAAGATTTTGAAGACCAAGCTGAAGACACGGGGGAGTTTGTTGATGCATATTAGGTTGTCTGTCAGTTGGTCTATCGAGTTGTAATAAGTGTCGTTAGTCGTATAGTGAAAATATAGTTTTTGTTATATGCGACACTTAAGTTTTAGGTTAGGCGTCACTTGCCTTAGTGACGCATAGCGTCACTTAGGTAAGTGACGCATGAAGGCGGCCACATGCGACACTTCCACAAGTGACGCATGTCGGCTGACTTTTCGTATAAATACAAACGTACGGGTTTTTCGGCTAGGGTTGACGAAACCCTAGCACCATTTGTCGACTAAAACTCTATGTAATCGTTCCCAATACGTTAAACAAGCTGATATACAAGTTTACTTTGTTGAAATATATTTGTTTCGGTTTGTGTTTGTTAGCATTACGTGCAATTGATTGATTCCGCCTTTCAATTGTAGTCAATAGTCATCTAGATCCAACGTCAAGGGAACTCTCATGTCTGAACGTATTTTATGAACATTACTTTATAGTGTATTGACTTTCGTAGGATATACCAGTTAGCTGTGAAGTTGTATTATCCTTTTGGAATTCCAACTGTTAAACCAGAGATGATTCCAGTGATGTGACTACCTTCGGTTGTTTATGACTTCCATACATTTGTACTTTGCTCGAAAGCATTTCCAGTACTATATCGAATAAGCAGTCGAATAGGGGCCATCATATCACTTTACGATTGTCGTGCACTAATTATATAATGTCATCACTATTTATAATTATCTACATCATCAACAATCACAATAATAAACTATTCGCAATTCATGGCAACAAATAAATCAAATACCAAGTAATAATACATATTTAAAATAGGAAATAAAACAAGTATGATAAAGGTTTAGATATCACCCGGAAATAAATGCGTAGCAGCGTATTATTATGATTGACAACTCTTTCACACGTACAAAGGTTTTTTTCCGAATCCCTATCATTCGTTCTAGCTCCTATATTAATCCGTAGATTAATTACAATAATTCTAGAATGAGAAAAACTATAAAATACAGGAGAATTGAGATTTGTGAGGAGTGTATATGAGAGTGTAAGAGTGTGTATGAGTGTGTCTTCAAATGAATCATGGAGGCTCCTATTAATAGGATAAAATGGGTTCATCTTAGCAACTTGAGGCACATGTTAGCAAAAGATGGAAAAGTTGCTAGCACATGTACCCTAAAGCACGTAAAGGTCTAGCACGTGTACCCTGCGAGTACGGGAGAGGACGGAAAAGCGCATGGGGGATGGGGGTGGCCAGCCTGCGTCGCCAGCATGGTGGCCGGCGGCGGCAGCCTGGTGGCCGGCAGCGGCAGCCTGGTGGCCGGCGGCGGCTGCCACCTGCTCGCCCCGGTTCACTGTCTTTCGCCTCGTTACTTGATTTGTGCGTATCTCCTTCGTTATGAGTCTGTTTGCGTCGATTATTTTTGCATTGGATTTCTTTTTCAAAAACGAAGACTTTGATGAAAAGAAATCCCAAAAATATGTCTCTGATCTTTAGATGTCTTGTACGAATCATTTGAATCTTCCGGCGTACGTAGAATCTTCATTCTTCATCCGTTTTTGTTGATTCTTCTTCTGTTAGATTCGTATTTTTAAAATGAATATCTTGGATAAAAGAAATCTCAATGATGGGTATAATTTCCTTTAAATCTTGTCTCGATGTTTTGAATCTTCAAACGTGTGTGGAATCTTCGTTTTTCCTCCGTTTGGCTTGATTGTTCTTGTGCAACTTTGTTTTGACCTTTTTGGCAAAGTTTCATTGATTTGAACATTGTCTAAGCTTATTTGCCAATTATTGTTCCGGAATGAGAGAGATATCGGTAGTAAAAATGCCACTTTTTACGCGATATCAAGTATCCCACACATAGAACTTTGCTTGTCCTCAAACAAACTAATTCATAAAAGGCCTTTAGGAAATTCTAGTTACACGTATCTTTTAGAAGTACCATTTCCCAAGACATAAAGTTCCAGTTATGAAAAGTTTTTCTGAGAAACTAAGGGTTTATAGAAGTTGATACTTTCTTCAAGCAACTTAAATGGTAATCATGACTAGGCAATCCTTGCAGTGGGTCACTTAAATCACTCAGGTGTTTAGGGTTCCTACTTGCTAGTGTCAATCACTCAGATAGCCAGTCATGCAACTTTCTCATCATAGGCTTTATCAAGAATCAAATCTCCATCACTTTGGATGAGAACGGTACTAATCTTTCAAGATTTCTTAGGAAGAATCGGGTTTTTGGACTTGGGGGAGTTGAAGAAGGTGTGTGAAAGAGAAGATTATGGGTTTTTTCTTTCCTTGTATCTTTCTTGAAACTTGGGTGTTTTTTTTCGAGAAAGTCTTTTTTGGAATTTCTCAGACTTGAAAAGACTTAATAATGTAACCCTTTTTCGGATTTGAATTTTTCCTTTTTCTGGACTTTTTGGGTAGTGCCGACATGTATGTTTCTTCTTTTCTTTCTTTTTATCATGCCGTCCCTATGGATATTTTGTCTGAAAGGTTCCGTATGGTATTGGGTTGTGAGGCTGTATGGCTTTTCTTGTGGAAGGCTTGGGAAATTTGAGAGTGTTTATGAAAATATTGGAAGACGTGGCTTTCCTAGGTTCGGGAGGAAGATATACGGGAAGTTTTTGTTTGTGTGTGAAAAGTGAGTAGTGGGTGGATGTTTGGTGGTAAGTAGGTGTTGGGATTCCTTAGAAAGTATCGAGATATGTTGTACCTATGCCACGTATGGCACTCATTGGTGTGATCTCGAAATGCATTACAAGAGCAAGTTCTAATTCAAATGCATACATCGACACACACATGAAATGAAAAGTGAAGCATTTTAAAGATGAATGCTAATCAGGGCTCAAACCTCACGAATCGAATGTTTTGGTTAATGTGTGCCTAGCCATGTGTTGCCCTTTTCGTCCGTATCTTATTTTAAGAAAACCGGTTTATTTCTTTAAAAATTCATTTCTTGCTATAATTTATATTTTTGAAAAATAGAGTTTCTTAAAGAATGTTGCGTTTGAATCCAAATTTTGTTTTTTGAAATTTTCTATCTTTAGCCTTTTTAATGAAAATATTGTTTATGTTATGGACAAGAGGTTAAACTTTCGGTTGCAGACCGTATATCCCACACTTAGAGGAACATTATCCCTAATGTTCGAAATTGAACACCTCTTGTCGAAGTATCCCACACTTAGAGATTCTACTTATTTTTGGATTGTTACGAAAGTGTAGTGTGGTTTTGAGATCCCACACTTATTTTGGAATATCAAATGAGGTAATCAAGGCTTTAATCGGATAGAAAGTTGGAACGGGTTACTGCTTCGTGATACGTTGTGTGTACTTTCAGCTACTTGTAGTAGATTGTTGGGTTGCAGTGTTCGGCTTTCGGCATCTTTCATGGCGTGGTCGACAGCTTTCTCCATTGTGATCTTCGATAAATAGTGTTTGGATTCAAACAAACATGCCACTCAATAATCAAATAATAGCTTCTAAAAGAAAAGTAAAGTGATAAAGTAATACTGGATAGTGGTGATGTCTATGCATTCACAGTACATCAAATACAAATAATAATAATGTCTGGTAGAATATAGTAAGAAGTCATAAAGCGGAGCAATTGATTGCTCGGCTGGTGGTGCTCGTGATACTGCTGAAGAAGATCCGATATGTGCATAGGAGGTCTCATCTGATGAGGAGTCATCTTCTAGATTATGCTTTCGTTGGGTACCTTTGTCTGATGCATCTAATGTTGCTCTTGCGTATGTAAAAACTCCATCGTGTATCAAATGGTCAACGAATTACCCCGCAGGCATACCAAAACTGTCAAGTAGCATAACAGGTGATCCCTGCTGAGTGTATCCCCTGAATAATTATGTCTGTGCATGGGAGGACACTGGGCTTGTAATACGATAGTGGAATCGGGTTATCTGAGACTCCTGTGACTCTGGGCAGTGGTAACTAGCCTAGAAACACTGGATCTGCCATTACCTCTCGAAGGTTATCCCCTGACTGAACCAACTACTGAGGGGACAGTGATGCCAGCCGAACTGTCGGTTTTTAGGAATCGCTTCCTATCATTGCGGGCCTCCCGCTTGGCTGGATCAGTGGGTTTTAAAATTTGTTTTTGCTTGGCCTTAGTATACTAAAGCTATGGGTGAGTATAGCGATAGGTATGACCTAGGGTCGTTCTTCAAACTACAACGGGTATGGGATCTAGGACTTTAGTTATCTATGGGGATTTAGCTAGGGTTTAAAAGAGGTTTTGGTTTGTTTTGGTTTTAACTAACTACTAATTATCTAAAATTAAATTAAAATAAAGTAAAGTGGAGGGGAGGTGGCAACGAGAACTTATAGGTGAAGCGAGTGTTTACTATGATAATTACTCATGCTATTTAGGGGTAGTTAATGGGATAAGGCCTTAGTTAAGATGACATCAATATTTCCTAATGAGCCATAACTCCTAGCCTATTATCTATCTAACGTAGAGTTGTCCGCAATCAGATAAATAACATGTCACGTGGTTAACAGTTATGGAATGTAAATTACACCGGAAGTTGTCCCAAATGTAGCAACCAATTTAACCAACAACCATCCTCGAGTCTTGTCCTCCAATCTCGGACATTTGAGATATCCGAATCATGGCATGAATTGTTGAATAAACAAAAACATGAACGGGGATTTCCTAACGGGACAAGTTGGGATGGTCTGGTCTAACGGCTGATTAAATTTTTCATCATTATTTCATATAAATCATTTTAACTATTCTATGCATGTTAAACTGGTGTATGCAATTGATAAATATTCGAAAACCTAATCATGTAACTAATCAGCATAACATATACTAGCATGCAAACCCTAAGCAACAATCAAACAAGAACTTGCAGAAAGGCAGCATAGTAGGGATCAATTATGCAGAGTGACGGGGTACATGGTTAAGTCACAAGTGTCCTGAAAGTTCTCTCTAAGATACTTGTTAAATGACCTGAATCTAATCTATCTCTAATCCTACGCTCCGTGTCTCCCTCCGGTAATATTTCAACCAGGAGAACACCGGCCATGTCGAGTTCAACGATCATCCGACACAGAATAATTAGCGGCATACAACTAGCGATTGGCCAAGCCTAGAAGGATGTTACTAACCACAGCATAAGTTGGATAGATAAACATTTGAGATTCAATTCATAGATTCAAATATAATTCAATAGCATATAGACAGAGTAACAGCATGATTTAAGTATAACTACCCTAGCATGGCAACTATCATAGCAAACACAGATTTGTCTAGCTAAGCATGGCAATAATCCTAGCAAGTAATTCTAAACAAGTATAGCAACAGCACAACATTATTTAAAATAACAAGATAGAGATTATAATAGAACCTGACAAAGCGTTATTTCAAATCGTGTGACACCGCAGTCTCGGAGCACCTCCGTTAGAAGTAAGCTACTAATCTACTAGCTTAACTAATCTAATTAACTAACTAACTAATTTTTAGAGAGAGATTAGTGAGAGAAAGTGTGTGTGTAGTGTTGTTGTTGAGAAGTGTAGAAGTGTGTGTTGGATGTTGAAATGAGGCTTGTATTTATAGAGATCGCACACCCTTCTCCGTAGACCGTATCCAAACCTTCAAACGCACAACCGTATTGCAAAGGCAAATAAAAATCATATTTTTATCACCCAAACGCACGATACGGCTGAGCTGGACCGTATACGGCTGAACTGGACACTATACGGCTGAGCATAGGGTGAATACGGCTGAACTGGGCCATATACGGCTGAGCACAGGCCGTATACAGTCTGTGCAGGCCGTATACGGTCCAGGCCCAGCCGTATATGGTCTGGACCAGCCGTATACGGCCTGGTTTAGCCGTATGCTGGTTCTTCGGTTCTTCGTTTCTTCGTTCGGGCGTAACTTCTTCGTCGTTTATCTGTTTTGAGCGTTCTTTATATCCACACGTTCGTATTTTCCTAACGAAGAAAATGACATAAGGTAGAGGTCATAATTCTTTGTGTAGCTCAAAAAGTGCTAGAACGAGTGAACGAGAATGCTTATGATCATATTCGTTAGATTTATCATGTTTTTCGACCATTTTAGTTGACTTTTGAAACATTGTCTATATTTTGGCCCATGTGAAGAGTTTTAATAATAAAGTATCTATTTTGATTAGTTTCGTCACATATTGGGCTAAAAAGGTGAGATCAATGCACGTAAAAACATAACTTTTTACGTGTTATCAAATATCCCACACTTAGACATTTGCTTGTCCTCAAGCAAACTTACTGATGTGTGCTAAGTATAGGAAATTATAATCACAAGTTTTAATTAAGGAAATACTAAATAATACTATCACACAATTCAGGCAAGTGTTATCCTGATCATAGAATATAGTTTTATAAGTAAGTCCAGATTCGAACACAGGGAACCTGACTTAATCTATAACTAACTATTTATTTATCCTAATTACAATTATTACAATCAATATACAAACTTACAATAATACAGAATAATATACAAGATAGGGGGAAGTTTTAGTTCCGATCGAACATATTTATAATTGATACCAATTCTTTAATAGATAAGTTTTAAGGAACAACTTAAGAATACTAAATTGGATAGAAGATTATGACTATTTAAACTATTATTTATTAAACTTATTATATCAACTTATATCTATTTGCGTGTTGGCTATTATTATTGTGATTTACTTATGTAGAAAACCTCAAAGGTTATGACAATTCTCATATAGCAATACAGTCAAAGGTTATGTAAAGTATCACTATTTATTAAGATCTATCAACATATTATTGATGCAATTCCAGGGTCGGTTGAATTATAATGCTACTTAACATCTAATGAAACATAATCACTTAATTTAAAAACCCAAAAGATTAGTGAAGTTTATCCATAAATCAGTTAATTATGATCATTAACATAATATAACACATAATTCTTGCATAATAATATTCAAAAATATAGTTCCAACATAAACATATAATTCATATAATAAACCTAATAAACATACATTTAAACATTCATAACGAAAATATAACAAGCAATTAATTCAAATAAACAATATCCATAGTAACCCAAAAGGTTAGTGAAGTTACAAGGATAAAGAAACCGAACCAATTGACGAACTAGCTTTTCCTAGGGTTGAAAACCTTCAAACCCTAGCTCCTTAGCCTCCAAATTCGCACATAAAGTCGACCTAAAACCTTAATAATCGACTTTCTATTCTAAGAATCGTATATGGTTTAGTCAAAACTAAGCCTCTATTTATAATGTTTCTGGCCGACCCTCCAACCGCCGGTTGGGACTTCCAACCGCCGGTTGGAGTTATTTGAATCCCACTCCAACTCTGCGCTTTTTCCACCGACTTGAAACCTTAACCCCAACCGCCGGTTGGTTAATCCAACCGCCGGTTGGATTGTTTTTTCCAGAATATTCCAAAAACGATTTTGGGCTTCAATGTGGATTTTCTTTCATCTTAAAAGGATTCAACTTATTTTCTTGGCCCATTTCTTCAATATTATCATTTTAGTCTTCATTTCTTTAAAGTTTAAGTCTTCTTTTCTTCAATTGCTTTAGTTTCTTCAGTTTTGGTCTTATTTTCGTTCCTTTTTTCCAATCTTCAATTAAAATACATTTCTGCAAATATTAACAAAATAAGTACCTAAAATCATATAAATGCATAAAATGTATACAAATATAGGGATAAATAGTATAAAATATAGTATCTATTTGATGCTTATCAAATATCCCCACACTTAAATTCTGCTTGTCCTCAAAGAGAATACTGAATAAAATTTAAAAATAAGCATCAACTTAATATTCAAAAATCAGAATACCAAAACTAAAAACCTGTTTTATAACTTAAAATTTTAAATAATTTAATTAACATGGATAACTATAATGTACAAATAAAAATTATTATTATTCGTGCAATATATAGCTCATGAATGATTACTAATATATTTATCCACTTTAAACAATCTATATTTATACTTCTGAATACATCTTTATTATTATTATGTATATTACTTATGATTTTCATATATGATATACTCTTAAACTTAATCATGCAATTTACTTATATATTCCAAATAAGTAAATAAAATCCATTTTTAAGAATCAAGACATTGGTGACAGGTCTGCATTTACATGCAACAAAGCGACATAACTTGATTCAGGTAAAGTAACTTTTCGAATCAAACCAGCGATGACAGGTCTGTACAGCCGTACAACAAAGCGACATAGTTTGATTTTTATTTATTTATATATTTTTTTCCTTTTGAAAGAATTTCTTCTTTCTTCTACTTTATTTAAGAATACTAATTAGAAACCAGGTCTGTACTTACGTACAACAGAGGAAACAATTAGTAGACCCCCAAATGTTTTTATATAAGTATAACGATATATAAAATTATCGCATGATAAATCTAAGAATTAAGACTTTTATGTCATACATCATATTATGTACCATAAAATAATAAACAAGTTATTTAAATTAATTTCTTAAAATTCAGAAATCTTCATATAGATTGCCTATTAGTACATCATATCATGTAACTTTATATCACTCATTTATTAAGTAGCTTACATTATATATACAAAATAGTTAATCCATATTAAAGTATAAACTTTTAAATATAAAACAAACTTTTAACAAAAGTATTCTAACTAATAAATACTCAGTTATACACTTAAATTTTTAAATTTTAATAAAAAGTAAGAACAATAGAAACTTAAATAATTAATTAAATAACTTCTTTTTCTTACGAACCCTATCCCCACACTTAAATTATACAATGCCCTCCATTGTATAAAAATGATAAACAAAAGTGAGTAAGGAAAAGAAAAATAGAACAGAAAAAATCCCCTGACTGAATTTTCAAAATTCATCATCGGCTAAGAAAAATTCTGCTTGGTTGATTCCTTGATCTCTTGAAAAATAATATACAACATCCACACTTTCGTAGTTAATCACAATTGCATTTAGCATATGCAATAAGCCTTTAAACCCCTCGATATCCCGAGTGGACGAGTTATAGTCTCGTGAGGGTTTCCAGGGAACATACCCACAAAGTTCATTAATAAAATAGACTGTATGAAATAAAGTGCTGAACTTACTGCCAGACTTGTGCTATCAAAAATAAACAAACAAATTAGCATAGTAATAATAATAAGTACTAATGATAGTAATAATAAATACAGTCATCCAAAATGTATATCAAATGTATCAAACAGAAACTAATCATCATCTGAATCCTCCTGCCCAGAATGTCTTGAAGGTCCAGCTCCAGCATCAAAGAATGAAGGAACATATGGCTGGAACTGAATAGACCTCTCTCGTAACAGCTGCTGCAGTAACTCATGCTGATAATCAGATCTGTGATAACTCTCCCTCTCAAATCTATCAAACTGCTGCTCAAACGTGGTAAACCTCTGATCAATCATGTCAAATCTCCTACCATGAGCAATCTCCATCCTCTCTACTCTCTGCTGAATATCCTCTAACATATTACCCCTGACACGACCTCTACCACGGGCTCTACCTCTACCTGCTGGTAAATCAACCTCTGGCACTGGGATCTCAGGAACTAGCGGCAGTGGAACAGGTGGTCCTCTCAATCTGGCTCTATGGACCGGCTGCTGTCCTGGTGCAACCTCAAGTGTCCATAACAAAACCCCCTCCTGTACACCTACCTGTATAATCCCTAGCTCAATCAACTTGTCCTCGCCTAGCAAGGACATCCCAGGTGTAACGGGTGTGCATGTCAAAAAATCAGCAGCTGTCAAACCATAATATCTAGCTATCCTAGTGACATACTATCCTCCACATAAACTACTGGTCAACCTATACCCAGTCGCTCCGGTCATCATATAATGCACTAATTTCCAGGGAACATTGATCAGTGTCCCCTGAATCATAGTGTGTAAGAAAAAGAAATCAGGCTGGTAGACCTTCTCAGGTCCCGTATGCCTGCCACAAATAGAAGATGACAACAACCTATGCAATAACCTATGAGCAGGACTCCTCATGTGTATGTCAGAAGGTGCTCTCTCCCCATAATCAACAATAGCTAAATCTCTCCAATAAGCAGCTATCTCAACAGATGAATACTGGCCAACCATACCCGCAGTCAAATGATCCACAAAAAATGGGTTGTGGAGCTCATCTAATGTATAGAGCCCCACAGCAATACTAAACTCTATCAAACTCATCGTCCTAGGCTGACCTCCTAGGTAAAAAGAAATCGAGGGCTGGTCAAACTGCCTAGACGTGGAATCAAACCTAAGGGTGGTGTAAAACTCAATAACAAGCTCTCTATAGATAACCTCCTGAATCTAAAATAAACGAAACCAAGCCTGTGATACAAAACCAACATCACCTGATGGTAAAATATAGCTCTGAGTCATCAGCCTCCTCAAAGTAACATCTCCAGTCTCCCCATCCTGGCGAGGGTCAATAACTCTCTCCATGAGAGACCAATCTAACACATCTGGAACCTCAACAGGCTGTGCCACCAGCTCCAGTAATCTGTCAGCGTACTCTGTCCTGCGCTCCTGAGTGACAGACTCTTGCTCGAATCTCAGAAATGTATGTAACCGGAAATCATCTCTGGCTAACAGTGAAAGTCCTCTCTGACGTCTCGTAGCCATATCTGTAAACATAAATGTTAATAACTTTCTAATATATATTAAAAATAGAAATTTGGGCAGCATTTTTGCTTAATATTTGATAGCCACCTGTTTATTTTCAAATATTATATCCAATAAACTAAGCATAATATGTCTTTATTTCGAAATATAATATCGAATCAAATAAATGAACATTTCATAATAAATATTAAATCAAAAATGTTGTGTAAATAAATTTTTAATTGTGGAGACTTATGTGTTTCAACTAATCAGTTTATAGTAATAATCTTTTTTTTTCATTATTTTTAAACATATATATAGTCTAAAGATGTATTTTTAATAAAATGTATATTTCATCTAAAATTTTTTATAACTATATATTAAATTTGTTTTATAATTTATTTTGTCAAAATTTTTGAAATAGTCGTTTTCTAATGTAAAATTTTAAATTTGGATGAATGAATATTATTTCAATAATAGTTAGTCTACTAAATTGTTGTTTTTAAGAAATTTGTAATATTGTTGTTTTAAAATATCGAGCCATATACTAAAAATTTTATTAATTCAAAATCACTTTATATTTGAATCCTAAAAATGTAGTTTTTAACAAATATTGTTTTATTTGAATAACTATCTAAAATCGAACCCTAATCCTAATCAATCCGCAAAAATCCGCAATCAATCCTCAAACCGTAAAAATCACAACTTATCTAACCTAAACTAATTTCTAAGTATTCCTAATCATTTAAACTATCAAACTATGTGTAATCAATCCACAATTCGTAAATAACATAATAATGCTATATAATACGGAATAAAAATGCAATAAATAATAAACACAAGGTAGAAATCATACCTTTGAATATGAAAAACGTAAAAACGTAATGAGATGATGATGAAAATATGATTCTCGTTGGTGTGTGTGAAATGTGTGTGTGGAGTGTGTGTAAATGGGCAGAAACTGGGGAGTTTCTGGTTTTGGGTGGAAAAGGGTCCAACCGCCGGTTGGGTTTTTTCCCAACCGCCGGTTGGTTCAAAAGTTGGGCTCAGGCCATTCGGCCCATAAATTTAATTTGGGCTATATTTTTTATTAACAAATTTTTAGCCCAATCGTTTTTGTATTAATAATACTTTATTTATACGTATTGTAAATGCAATATTGTTATAGATGCAATATACAATAATATTTATAAACTATATACTATATGTATCTTTTTTAAGAAAGTGAATGTATGGAAAAAGAGACTTACCGTTTCGTTCCTCCAATTAATATAGATACCCGCATTGCTGTTAGTTGTTACGAGTAATAGATATAGATAAACCCACTTTGGTATACATAGATTTATAATCAGTGATTGTGTCGACTCATTCACTGTCTGAAAATTCAATTGTTGACTTTATCGAATTTCAAATATATTATTTCAATCTATTTGTCACCAAAATATCAAATTTAATATACCTACAAACTTTGTAATCAATGTTAAGCATAAATTCAAAATTTATATTATTTATTCTCTTTAAGTATTTTGAATCAAACTCTTATCACTATTGCAACTCGTGTAAAAATCAATTCTAAATACTTAGATTTCTAATATTTGTGTAGCTAATACAAATAGAGAAGAGATAATCATATAAATCTGAAAGCAATAAACTTTATATTTAATCAAGCACGAAATTAAACAATAAATTCCAATTATTCAAATAACATTCAAATCCTAAAAATAGAAAACAGAAAAATATAACTAGCTATTAAAAATGAAAAAGTTGCAAATGATCTTCAGAAGTGATTTTGTTGTTCTTCAATCCTAATTCCCATAGATAGGTTTTCCAAAATTCTCATGATAAATCCTTCGAAAATGTATATAGATTTTATTAGCTAACTCGGGTATTGGTGAAGCAAATTCAGAGAAACTCTCATGATGAATTCTCTCAGCGTTCTCAGATTCTATGAGCATGGCAGATATTCTTCTTACCTTTTTAGCTATTCTACCATCTTCGTCTGTGCTCAAGTAGTTGTCTTCAATTTTCGTTTCGCGTTCTACATGATTATGCCTTAACGAATCTAATAATCCATAGAAACCTAAATGTATATCATGATAATCATATGTGATGTGGGTTCTCACTGCTGTTCCTATATCCTTTAAGATCCTATTATAGTATCCTTCTTGATGATCTGTTGTTAATCCAGAATACCTAAAAGTATCTACTAAATGATAATAAACCTCTGATAGACCTAGATGAAAAAGGTTATTTCTTTGATTGTAGTGAACTCCAGGGTAAGCTAGTTGCAACTCTTTCTTAAGTGACCAAGTTCGCCATTGGTTCATCAGAAAAATACTCAAGAATTGTACGTGTTACTTCATCACATTCTCCATAGTAAAATTCATCAATAATGTCTTGAATGTAGAATTCAACCGTACAATCTATGAAGAATCTTCCAGAATCAATGTGTTCTCTAGCCTTTATCGAATTGAAGAAGTCTTGAAAGTTCCTTAGCAAGCAGATGTCAGCCATATTGCTCAAGTTCCCAGTGGCATACTCTATTATTTCCTTCAGCGCTCTTGACATTTCTCTTTGCTTCTCAGAATAAGGAAACAAAGATTTCTCAAATGTCTGATACACATAAGTATACTTCAACAGCTGTTCTTCACAAAAAGTTGGATCTACATCTTCACTCACAATATCATATTTCAACTCATTCACATAGTTGATAAAACCATATGTATCTCTGGTTTCATTAGATATAACTCAAGCAGTGAATTGTTCTTCCATCTTCTTAATCAACTCTTTTTGATAATCAGTATATTCTAAAGTAGACCTACGTACGAGTTCCATAACAAATCTAATCTCATCCTCATGGTCATCTAAGTAGTCAAACATGTCTTCCTTAGTTGAAATCACAGGAGGATGTTCAAAACATTTCTTCTTCAGTTGTTAGCCTGATTTTCTTGTTTGGTTCAAAAGAATGGTCATCTATCTCTATATCTTTAAAATTCTCATTATCACTTTCAAAGTCCACTTGCATCGACTCCATTTCTTAATAACAGTTAAATTTCTCTGTACACATAAAATAGCACATAGTTTAGATTACTTATCTAATCCGATTCTACCTAAAGTGATTTATTATACATATTGAATAATTATATTAATTTCTTATACATTGCTAATCAAAAGATCTCGGTAGCTCCATTGATAGTACACAAAAGCGGAGAAACAGGTCAGCGCGAAGCATGTTAAAAACCTATTTCTTTCGAGAAGCACCTTATCTCTTATTTGATAAATCAATGAGGTAGGGCTGAACTCTCCTTATACTTTTTTTTTGTCAGTATTCTCAATGGGTGAGCCGATATTTCTTATTGATTTTGCAACACATTAGAAAAATATAATTATTTTACAGGCAAAATAGTTAGTTTTAATTAAAATACACCGCTCCCCGGCAGCGGCGTCAAAAACTTGATGTGTGCTAAGTATAGGCAATTATAATCACAAGTTTTAATTAAGGAAATACTAAATAATACTATCACACAATTCAGGCAAGTGTTATCCTGATCATAGAATATAGTTTTATAAGTAAGTCCAGATTCGAACATAGGGAACGTGACTTAATCTATAACTAACTATTTATTTATCCTAATTACAATTATTACAATCAATATACAAACTTACAATAATACACAACAATATACAAGATAGGGGGGACGTTTTAGTTCCGATCGAACATATTTATAATTGATACCAATTCTTTAATAGATAAGTTTTAAGGAACAACTTAAGAATACTAAATTGGATAGAAGATTATGACTATTTAAAATATTATTTCTTAAACTTATTATATCAACTTATGTCTATTTGCATGTTGGATATTATTATTGTGATTTACTAATGTAGAAAACCTCAAAGGTTATGACAATTCTCATATAGCAATACAGTCAAAGGTTATGTAAAGTATCACTATTTATTAAGATCTATCAACATATTATTGATGCAATTCCAGGGTCGGTTGAATTATAATGCTACTTAACATCTAATGAAACATAATCACTTAATTTAAAAACCCAAAAGATTAGTGAAGTTTATCCATAAATCAGTTAATTATGATCATTAACATAATATAACACATAATTCTTGCATAATAATATTCAATAATATAGTTCCAACATAAACATATAATTCATATAATAAACCTAATAAACATACATTTAAACATTCATAACGAAAATCTAACAAGCAATTAATTCAAATAAACAATATCCATAGTAACCCAAAAGGTTAGTGAAGTTACAAGGATAAAGAAACTGAACCAATTGACAAACTATCTTTTCCTAGGGTTGAAAACCTTCAAACCCTAGCTCCTTAGCCTCCAAATTCGCACCTAAAGTCGACCTAAAACCTTAATAATCGACTTTGTATTCTAAGAATCGTATATGGTTTAGTCAAAACTTAGCCTCTATTTATAATGTTTCTGGCCGACCCTCTAACCGCCGGTTGGGACTTCCAACCGCCGGTTGGAGTTATTTGAATCCCACTCCAACTCTGCGCTTTTTCCACCGACTTGAAACCTTAACCCCAACCGCCGGTTGGATTGTTTTTTCCAGAATATTTCAAAAACGATTTTGGGCTTCAATGTGGATTTTCTTTCTTCTTAAACTGATTCAACTTATTTTCTTGGCCCATTCTTTAATATTATCATTTTAGTCTTCATTTCTTTAAGGTTTAAGTCTTCTTTTCTTCAATTGCTTTAGTTTCTTCAGTTTTGGTCTTATTTTCGTTCCTTTTTTCCAATCTTCAATTAAAATATATTTCTGCAAATATTAACAAAATAAGTACCTAAAATCATATAAATGCATAAAATGTATACAAATATAGGGATAAATAGTATAAAATATAGTATCTATTTGATGCTTATCACTTACCCTCTTAGAATTCACCATAAAAAAAGTTTTTGATTTTGACCCACAACGAAGAATTCACACAGATTGGAAACAAGTATTTGCCTGTTAGATAAATAAGAGGTGTTCACATGAATTATCTAAAGGTTTTCAAGATGATTCACTTAGGCAAACTTTCAATTCTCAAATTTGTAGAATATACACGACTGGGCGATCTCACTGGTGGTCACTCCATTCACTCAAAGTGTATCGGGGTTCCTATTATCCTAAGCCAAATGAAAAATCGCTCAAATACCAGTCGTGCAGCACTCGTCGTCATAGGCTTGCCCGAGGATCAAATCTTCATCACTTAGACAGGAACGGTACTAATTATCCCAGGATATTCAAATGGGTTGTAGTGTTTAGTGTGGGTTTAAAAGGGTATGGATAGATTGGGGGTATCTAGGTTTTTTAAGGGTGTTTGCTTATCTTAGGACTTCTAAAAAAACTCTATCTAGATATCCCTTTTTTAATGAAAACGGAAACGGATAACACTTTTGGGGGATAAGATAGCTATTTTGACTTCTATCTTTTGAAAACACACGGAACGATATTTCTTTTGAAGAGTCGAGTTTTCGAGAGAGTCGAAGCACTTTAGCTTTATTTTAGCTTTTTTCTTTTCTCTTTCTTCGCTTTTCTATTTCTATTTCTATTTTTGGGCTCAGATTTTTCTTGCCAAGAAATTTCTAAGGGATTTTCTTTTATTTCCCTTCTTGAGATCCCTTCTTAATTTCATTTTTCAATCCTTTGATGATTTTTGAGTTTACTTTGGTGCCAATTTTTCACACCACATGACTCTTGATTTTTTCTGTATAGATCAATAAAACGCACACGAGAAGTTTTTGTAAACATTATTTGTGATTTTTGGAGTGAAAGCAAAAAGGAATACCTAAATATCTCTTTTTTCAAAAATACTAAGATAAGTTTCTGGAGGGTAGGGGAATAAGGGGTCAAAAATTTAGGTGAATAAAAGAAAAATAGGTTAAGGCTCAACAGGGTTTTCTAAGCGGATCATCAACACTAAAATTGAGTGTTGGAAGGGTTTTTGGCTTGAAAAGATATGTGAAAAGGGGTTTAAATCCTAAGGAATGTCACGGTCCTCTAATCGTACCTATGTCACGTATGACACCTGTCAATGTGATCTCGAAATGTATACCTGGGGCAAGTTCTAATTCAGAAATGCGTGCATCGGTCACCCACAACAAACGAACAGTGAAGCATTTAAAATGAATGCTTATAAGGCTCAAATTCCTCACCGCAAAAATGTTTTATATGTGTCCAGTCGTGCGATGCCCCTCTTAGATCCTCATCTTAAATTGTTTAGAATCCGACATGATTTCGACCTTATATTTACCAACTTTTGACATACTTGTAAAAAAAATCTGTATTCATTCTTGAAAAACTTATTGGCCAACTGAATGAGTGACAATTTCACTGTCGAAGTAAAACTGTTTAGGTTTTACTGAATGAGTGACAATTTCACTGTCGAAGTTTTAACCAATTTGCTTTTATTGTGAATAAAAAAAGTTTAAAATTTTTGAAAATTTTGGCAAAATAAGGGTTGAAAATTTATTTTGAGGACTAGCATGTTTCTAGATCAACTTAAACAGATATTTTGACAGACAAGAGATATACCGCTATCCCACACTTAGAAATAAACATTGTCCCCAATGTTTCTACACTAAGTAGGGAGAAAATCCCACACTTAGGGTTTTGGTTTAGGAAAAATGTGAATTTAAAAGTTATAAGCGAGGGGGATCCCACACTTAGAGATTTAAGTGGTCAATAGGCATATCGAAGTTATATTAAAGTAGGAAGAACGGGTTTAGGAGAGATACTTCCCTACGGACAGTGGGCACTGGATATAGGACCATATTCGTGTATGGTTGGTGTAAATAATTTGTTGGATTGTGAGGACCAGACTCTTTTCAAAGCTCATCCAATTCCTACGAAGATAAGGTCTCCAATGTCATAAAATACCATCATAATCATCAGTTCAACAACATAACAAGTCTAATGATAAATAAAGATAACTAAAGATAAAATAAGCTAGAAATCGTCTAGTAAATCATCCATGTCTGGATCAAATGCTGCAAGTGCGTCAGGATCTGGATCTGAAGTGAGTGATAAAGCAGCAGTGTGATCAGACACCATGGATGCATCAACGGGATTCTGAGGTGGCCTAGAAGAAGCAACAACAGTGGGAGGAACAGTCTGTGGTGGGGCAGCTGGGAAGAAGGACAAAGGAGGGAGAGCTGGCCTGGGACCCTGACCAAGCTGATATGGCTGGTCGGCGAGTTTTGGCAGTCCCATCGCTTCTCTGATTTCGGACTGAGAGCCACGCTGAATTGAAAACTCACTGAGCATCACCCAAGTCACCATCGGATCTGAAGTGGTAACTCCAAAGTCAAAAAGTGGGGCAGATACAGGAGCAGTCTGAGCATGCTCATCAATAGTGGTGGTTGTCTTCTTTCTTTTTCCTCTGCGGGTCCTCTTCTTCTGTTGTTTCTGAGTAGCTTGTCCTGAAGTCTCAGCTGAAGCGTCCATCCAGAACCATAAAGATAAACAGGTAATGCTATAGTTTTAAAATGGGTATACAAATGCAAAATAATCAGATGACTTCAAGAAATGTTTGTTTAAGTGTTTAAGCTTTGCGAGGTCATCTGTTCATTCGCATTTGTACACTATGAATAAAACTTATCTGAGGTATATGTAGGAGTGTGGCATTGTCAGATACTTAGGTTATCAACTCTTTTTGATAATCAGTATATTCTAAAGTAGACCTACGTACGAGTTCCATAACAAATCTAATCTCATCCTCATGGTCATCTAAGTAGTCAAACATGTCTTCCTTAGTTGAAATCACAGGAGGATGTTCAAAACATTTCTTCTTCAGTTGTTAGCCTGATTTTCTTGTTTGGTTCAAAAGAATGGTCATCTATCTCTATATCTTTAAAATTCTCATTATCACTTTCAAAGTCCACTTGCATCGACTCCATTTCTTAATAACAGTTAAATTTCTCTGTACACATAAAATAGCACATAGTTTAGATTACTTATCTAATCCGATTCTACCTAAAGTGATTTATTATACATATTGAATAATTATATTAATTTCTTATACATTGCTAATCAAAAGATCTCGGTAGCTCCATTGATAGTACACAAAAGCGGAGAAACAGGTCAGCGCGAAGCATGTTAAAAACCTATTTCTTTCGAGAAGCACCTTATCTCTTATTTGATAAATCAATGAGGTAGGGCTGAACTCTCCTTATACTTTTTTTTTGTCAGTATTCTCAATGGGTGAGCCGATATTTCTTATTGATTTTGCAACACATTAGAAAAATATAATTATTTTACAGGCAAAATAGTTAGTTTTAATTAAAATACACCGCTCCCCGGCAGCGGCGTCAAAAACTTGATGTGTGCTAAGTATAGGCAATTATAATCACAAGTTTTAATTAAGGAAATACTAAATAATACTATCACACAATTCAGGCAAGTGTTATCCTGATCATAGAATATAGTTTTATAAGTAAGTCCAGATTCGAACATAGGGAACGTGACTTAATCTATAACTAACTATTTATTTATCCTAATTACAATTATTACAATCAATATACAAACTTACAATAATACACAACAATATACAAGATAGGGGGGACGTTTTAGTTCCGATCGAACATATTTATAATTGATACCAATTCTTTAATAGATAAGTTTTAAGGAACAACTTAAGAATACTAAATTGGATAGAAGATTATGACTATTTAAAATATTATTTCTTAAACTTATTATATCAACTTATGTCTATTTGCATGTTGGATATTATTATTGTGATTTACTAATGTAGAAAACCTCAAAGGTTATGACAATTCTCATATAGCAATACAGTCAAAGGTTATGTAAAGTATCACTATTTATTAAGATCTATCAACATATTATTGATGCAATTCCAGGGTCGGTTGAATTATAATGCTACTTAACATCTAATGAAACATAATCACTTAATTTAAAAACCCAAAAGATTAGTGAAGTTTATCCATAAATCAGTTAATTATGATCATTAACATAATATAACACATAATTCTTGCATAATAATATTCAATAATATAGTTCCAACATAAACATATAATTCATATAATAAACCTAATAAACATACATTTAAACATTCATAACGAAAATCTAACAAGCAATTAATTCAAATAAACAATATCCATAGTAACCCAAAAGGTTAGTGAAGTTACAAGGATAAAGAAACTGAACCAATTGACAAACTATCTTTTCCTAGGGTTGAAAACCTTCAAACCCTAGCTCCTTAGCCTCCAAATTCGCACCTAAAGTCGACCTAAAACCTTAATAATCGACTTTGTATTCTAAGAATCGTATATGGTTTAGTCAAAACTTAGCCTCTATTTATAATGTTTCTGGCCGACCCTCTAACCGCCGGTTGGGACTTCCAACCGCCGGTTGGAGTTATTTGAATCCCACTCCAACTCTGCGCTTTTTCCACCGACTTGAAACCTTAACCCCAACCGCCGGTTGGATTGTTTTTTCCAGAATATTTCAAAAACGATTTTGGGCTTCAATGTGGATTTTCTTTCTTCTTAAACTGATTCAACTTATTTTCTTGGCCCATTCTTTAATATTATCATTTTAGTCTTCATTTCTTTAAGGTTTAAGTCTTCTTTTCTTCAATTGCTTTAGTTTCTTCAGTTTTGGTCTTATTTTCGTTCCTTTTTTCCAATCTTCAATTAAAATATATTTCTGCAAATATTAACAAAATAAGTACCTCAAATCATATAAATGCATAAAATGTATACAAATATAGGGATAAATAGTATAAAATATAGTATCTATTTGATGCTTATCACTTACCCTCTTAGAATTCACCATAAAAAAAGTTTTTGATTTTGACCCACAACGAAGAATTCACACAGATTGGAAACAAGTATTTGCCTGTTAGATAAATAAGAGGTGTTCACATGAATTATCTAAAGGTTTTCAAGATGATTCACTTAGGCAAACTTTCAATTCTCAAATTTGTAGAATATACACGACTGGGCGATCTCACTGGTGGTCACTCCATTCACTCAAAGTGTATCGGGGTTCCTATTATCCTAAGCCAAATGAAAAATCGCTCAAATACCAGTCGTGCAGCACTCGTCGTCATAGGCTTGCCCGAGGATCAAATCTTCATCACTTAGACAGGAACGGTACTAATTATCCCAGGATATTCAAATGGGTTGTAGTGTTTAGTGTGGGTTTAAAAGGGTATGGATAGATTGGGGGTATCTAGGTTTTTTAAGGGTGTTTGCTTATCTTAGGACTTCTAAAAAAACTCTATCTAGATATCCCTTTTTTAATGAAAACGGAAACGGATAACACTTTTGGGGGATAAGATAGCTATTTTGACTTCTATCTTTTGAAAACACACGGAACGATATTTCTTTTGAAGAGTCGAGTTTTCGAGAGAGTCGAAGCACTTTAGCTTTATTTTAGCTTTTTTCTTTTCTCTTTCTTCGCTTTTCTATTTCTATTTCTATTTTTGGGCTCAGATTTTTCTTGCCAAGAAATTTCTAAGGGATTTTCTTTTATTTCCCTTCTTGAGATCCCTTCTTAATTTCATTTTTCAATCCTTTGATGATTTTTGAGTTTACTTTGGTGCCAATTTTTCACACCACATGACTCTTGATTTTTTCTGTATAGATCAATAAAACGCACACGAGAAGTTTTTGTAAACATTATTTGTGATTTTTGGAGTGAAAGCAAAAAGGAATACCTAAATATCTCTTTTTTCAAAAATACTAAGATAAGTTTCTGGAGGGTAGGGGAATAAGGGGTCAAAAATTTAGGTGAATAAAAGAAAAATAGGTTAAGGCTCAACAGGGTTTTCTAAGCGGATCATCAACACTAAAATTGAGTGTTGGAAGGGTTTTTGGCTTGAAAAGATATGTGAAAAGGGGTTTAAATCCTAAGGAATGTCACGGTCCTCTAATCGTACCTATGTCACGTATGACACCTGTCAATGTGATCTCGAAATGTATACCTGGGGCAAGTTCTAATTCAGAAATGCGTGCATCGGTCACCCACAACAAACGAACAGTGAAGCATTTAAAATGAATGCTTATAAGGCTCAAATTCCTCACCGCAAAAATGTTTTATATGTGTCCAGTCGTGCGATGCCCCTCTTAGATCCTCATCTTAAATTGTTTAGAATCCGACATGATTTCGACCTTATATTTACCAACTTTTGACATACTTGTAAAAAAAATCTGTATTCATTCTTGAAAAACTTATTGGCCAACTGAATGAGTGACAATTTCACTGTCGAAGTAAAACTGTTTAGGTTTTACTGAATGAGTGACAATTTCACTGTCGAAGTTTTAACCAATTTGCTTTTATTGTGAATAAAAAAAGTTTAAAATTTTTGAAAATTTTGGCAAAATAAGGGTTGAAAATTTATTTTGAGGACTAGCATGTTTCTAGATCAACTTAAACAGATATTTTGACAGACAAGAGATATACCGCTATCCCACACTTAGAAATAAACATTGTCCCCAATGTTTCTACACTAAGTAGGGAGAAAATCCCACACTTAGGGTTTTGGTTTAGGAAAAATGTGAATTTAAAAGTTATAAGCGAGGGGGATCCCACACTTAGAGATTTAAGTGGTCAATAGGCATATCGAAGTTATATTAAAGTAGGAAGAACGGGTTTAGGAGAGATACTTCCCTACGGACAGTGGGCACTGGATATAGGACCATATTCGTGTATGGTTGGTGTAAATAATTTGTTGGATTGTGAGGACCAGACTCTTTTCAAAGCTCATCCAATTCCTACGAAGATAAGGTCTCCAATGTCATAAAATACCATCATAATCATCAGTTCAACAACATAACAAGTCTAATGATAAATAAAGATAACTAAAGATAAAATAAGCTAGAAATCGTCTAGTAAATCATCCATGTCTGGATCAAATGCTGCAAGTGCGTCAGGATCTGGATCTGAAGTGAGTGATAAAGCAGCAGTGTGATCAGACACCATGGATGCATCAACGGGATTCTGAGGTGGCCTAGAAGAAGCAACAACAGTGGGAGGAACAGTCTGTGGTGGGGCAGCTGGGAAGAAGGACAAAGGAGGGAGAGCTGGCCTGGGACCCTGACCAAGCTGATATGGCTGGTCGGCGAGTTTTGGCAGTCCCATCGCTTCTCTGATTTCGGACTGAGAGCCACGCTGAATTGAAAACTCACTGAGCATCACCCAAGTCACCATCGGATCTGAAGTGGTAACTCCAAAGTCAAAAAGTGGGGCAGATACAGGAGCAGTCTGAGCATGCTCATCAATAGTGGTGGTTGTCTTCTTTCTTTTTCCTCTGCGGGTCCTCTTCTTCTGTTGTTTCTGAGTAGCTTGTCCTGAAGTCTCAGCTGAAGCGTCCATCCAGAACCATAAAGATAAACAGGTAATGCTATAGTTTTAAAATGGGTATACAAATGCAAAATAATCAGATGACTTCAAGAAATGTTTGTTTAAGTGTTTAAGCTTTGCGAGGTCATCTGTTCATTCGCATTTGTACACTATGAATAAAACTTATCTGAGGTATATGTAGGAGTGTGGCATTGTCAGATACTTAGGTTATCCTACATCGTTAGTTTAGGGATGATAATACTAAAGCTAAAATAACTAAGAAATAAATAAAATAAGATAAGCAATGGGGTGCCTTCCAAGAGCGCTTGTTTAGAGAGTCTCTAGCTTGACTCCTTGTACCTACTAGTCGGCTCAAGGTGGTTCAAAGATATAGACTTCCTCACCAGAGGGGAAATCTTCGATGTAGTGCTTTAAGCGATGGCCATTGACTTTAAAATTACCGTCTGGGGCTTCTAGTTCGACTGCTCCGAAGGTAAAGACTTTTGATACAACAAATGGTCCACTCCACCTTGATCTGAATTTGCCGGAGAAATTCTTGAAGCACGAATTGAAGAGAAGAACTTTGTCTCCGGGCTTGAACTTAGAATATTTGAGTTTAGCATCATGAGTATTCTTTGTTCGTTATTTGAAGTGCAGAGAGCTATCATATGCTTGGTCTCTTAATTCGGCTAATTCATTCAGTTGCATTTTCTGATGTAATCCAATTGTAGAAGGGTCTAAATTACAACCTCTTAGCGCCCAGTGAGCTTTATACTCCAACTCTATCGGCAGATGACACGCTTTTTCGTAGACTAGTCTGTAGGGCGTGGTTCCTAGTGGTGATTTATATGCGGTTCTGAACGCCCACAGAGCATCGTCTAATTTTTCAGCCCATCTTTCCCTATGATTAACCACGGTTCATTCTAAAATTCTCTTGAGCGCTCGATTCGTCACTTCGGCTTGCCCATTCGTCTGCGGGTGATAAGCCGTAGAGGTCTTATGGGTGACACCATAATATTGTAAGGTCCTCATAAACTGAGCATAAAAGAAGTGCGTGCCTCGATCACTAATGATCGCCTTTGGAGTACCAAAATGTGAGAAGAGCTGCTTTAAGAATTTTACCACTACTCGGGAGTCATTTGTAGAAAATGCTTGAGCTTCGGCCCATCTGGAGACGTAGTCGACAGCAACCAGAATATACTCTTTCCCATATGATTTTGGGATGGTCCCATAAAATCCAACCCCCATATATCAAAGATCTCGCAAGCTTGGATGTTAGTAAGTGGCATTTCACTTCTCGATGAAATACTTCCAAACCTTGGGCAAGCATCACAGCGTTTCACCAAGTCATGAGCGTCTCTGAATATAGTAGGCCAGTAGAAGCCAGAGTCATATACCTTTCTTGCAGTCATATTTTCTCCATGATGTCCTCCAGTTGGTCTGTGATGACTTTGGTGAAGAATGTTCCTAGCCTCCCTCTTGTCTGCGCATCTTCTGATGATTTGGTCCGGGCATACTTTGAATAAGTATGGATCATCCCAATAGTAGTTCCTTATGTCTCTAAAGAATTTGCGCCTTCTAGAGGTGGGCATTCCTTTTGGCACAATTCCTCCAACCAGATAATTTGCGTAGTCTGCATACCAAGGGTTGTAAGTGAATTGAGATCCCTTTTGGTATCCTCCGATATTCATGAGTTGTTCTTCAGGAAACTGGTCTTGAATCTCTCTCTCATCAAGCTTCTCCATCGACGGATTTTCCAGTCGACTAAGATGATCTGCTGAAACATTCTCGGCTCCCTTTTTATCCTTGATTTCTATGTCAAATTCTTGGAGGAGGAGAACCCATCTAAGCAGTCTTGGCTTAGCGTCTTGCTTTTTGAAGAGATACTTCAAGGCTGAGTGATCTGTATAGACAATAGTTTTGGACAATATTAAATAAGAACGAAATTTATCAAAAGCGAATACTACCGCAAGAAGCTCTTTCTCTGTTGTGGTGTAATTCTCTTGTGCATCAGTGAGTGTCTTGCTGGCGTAGTAGATTGGCTGAAACTGCTTCTCCTTCCTTTGCCCTAAGACAGCTCCAACAGCGAAGTCACTAGCAATCGGGGGCGACCATGATCGGTGCATGTGTGAGCTGATCCTTTAAAAGGTTGAAAGCTTTAAGACAGTCATCTAAAAAGACAAACGGAGTATCCTTATCGAGAAGGTGCGTCATAGGTCGAGAGATCTTAGAGAAATCCTTGATAAAGCGATGGTAGAATCCGGCATGACCTAGAAAACTGCGAATGGCTTTAACGGAAGTAGGTGGCGGAAGTTTGGCAATAGTCTCAACTTTGGCTTTGTCAACTTCGATTCCAGATTTTGATATTCGATGTCCTAAAACTATTCCTTCTTTCACCATAAAGTGGCACTTTTCCCAGTTTAAGACAAGATTTAATTCTTCGCATCGGGCTAGCATCCTTTCAAGGTTGGAAAGACAAGATGTGAAGGAATCACCGAAGACTGAGAAGTCGTCCATGAATACCTCCATACACTGTTCAATCATGTCATGGAATATTGCCACCATACACCTTTGAAATGTTACAGGCACATTACATAAACCGAATGGCATGCGGCGGTAGGCAAATGTACCATATGGACATGTGAATGTCGTCTTTTCCTGGTCCTTTGGATTGAGAGGAATTTGAAAATAGCCGGAGAAACCATCAAGGAAGCAGTAATATTCATTCCCTGATAATCTTTCCAACATCTGATCGATGAACGGCAGAGGGAAGTGATCTTTCCGGGTGGCTTCATTTAATTTCCGGTAGTCGATACACACCCTCTAACCGGTGACGGTTCGTGTAGGAATCAATTCATTATCTTCATTAGCAATAACCGTCATTCCTCCTTTCTTTGGGACAACCTGAACTGGGCTGACCCATGGGGAATCTGAGATAGGATAGATCAAACCAACATCCAAAGTTTGATAACCTCTTTCTTGACCACGTCTTGAATCTTCGGGTTTACTCTCCTCTGTCTCTGTATGGAAGGTTTGAAGTCGTTTTCCATGAGTATCTTGTGCGTGCAGTAATTTGGACTGATCCCTTGTATATCAGAAATCTTCCATGCAATCGCCTTCTTGTGTGACTTCAAGACCTGGATAAGTCTTGCTTTCTCTTTAGGTGAAAGACCTTTGGCAATTATGACGGGTAGATGTGAGGTTCCTTCGAGAAAAGCATATTCCAAATGAGAGGGTAATTCCTTCAGCTCTAATTCTGGCGGTTCTTCGATAGAGGGTTTCATTCGAGCGATCTCGTCTCTTTGTAACTCGTCATACTCCTTTTTGAACTCTGATTCTTCTGGAGATGAGTCGGCTGTAGTGGCTGATGCTATTTCTACTAGTTCTGTCTCATTGGAAAGCGCGTTCTTCTATAACTCGTATTTGCAGGTAGATGATGAAGAGGTTGCATTATCATCGTTGTTGTCGGTGAGTGCGAACTTTTGAAATTGAGCTTTAGAAGAAGTACTTATGGTGATTTTGGATTTGATTTCTCACAACCTTTAGATAGTTGTGGCAAAGCACCGAAATCCATCTCCTCGAAAGATTTGAGAATCTCAGCTACAGACGGAGACGATTCGGGTATCGGAAAAAACTGATTTCTTCTTAAAAGTGGGATAGGGATGCCTTCGCCTAAAGGAACAGCAACAATAGAGTTGTTCGTGGGAGAGTAGTTAGGCGGTGCTAAAGGATTCTTCATTTCAGGTAAGGGAAATAGCAGCTCTCCGAAAGGTGCTGAATGGTCGGAGATAGCCAAGCAGAGTCCGATGTTTTTCGGGCAAAGTCTTCTTTTGGTGATGACAGTGCTGGAGAAAGGTTTGTTACTGCTGATTGCTAGAATCTCCTCCAAATGCTCGTCATATATTTCCTGCATGGCATCCACAAGACCAAGATCTTCTCCCGTAGGGTGCTTCATCAACTTATCGACATTAAAGGTGACTTCCTCCGCTCCGACCCTCAGTTTTAAAGATTTTTTATTTACATCTATCACAGCCTTGGCAGTGTTTAGGAAAGGTCTACCAAGGATGAGGGGAACGTGGGCATCTTCCTCAATATCCATAATGACAAAGTCAACCGGGAAGATAAATTTACCGACTCGGACCAATATATCTTCAGCAATTCCTCGGGGGAGTTTAACTGATCTATCAGCTAATTAATTGGTCATTTGAGTGGGTAGCAGTTCACCTAATCCTAGTTTCTTATAGAGAGAGTTAGGCATAAGATTGACACTAGCTCCTAGGTCAGCTAAGGCGTTACTAACTTGGATGTTTTGAAGAAAACAGGGAATAGTGAAACGGCCAGTATCTCCTAGTTTGGGTGGAAGGCCATGTAACATGATTGCTGAGCATTCAGCATCTAAGGGTAAACTAACTATTTGTTATAATTTTTCTTTATTTGAAATGAGTTCTTTGAAAAACTTAGCACAGCTAGGCATCTCTACTAAAGCGTCTAATAGTCTAACGTTTAAGTGCAGGCTTTTAAACATTTCTAGATATTTCCTAAATTGTGCTTCCTGTTTCTCTTTCTTAAGCCTTTCAGGGAAGGGTATCCTAGTTCGTGGAATGATTTCTGGGGCTTTAGGTGATACTGGATCTGGTGCAGTGACAGGGGTGTCACTAGGCACTGGATCAGTGGTCGGTTCAGAGATAAAAAGTTGATTTGAAAAATTATCTGAGGACTTCTCATTTCTGGTTTCTTTACCTCCTCTAGTGATGACCATGATTCCTCCTTGGTTCTCAACTTTTAAAAATAGTTGTTTAAGACTAACTTCCAGGTTTTTGATCAAATCTTCTGATATTTTAAGTAAAGCATCAATTTTATCTTGAAAATCTATTACTTGTTTGTTTATGTTCATTTGATCAACTATGAAATTAGTCAAAGTTTCATTATAGTGTTGTTGAGAATTTACGGAGGAATCTGACATATTAGAGGATAAAGGTTGCAGAAACTGAGTAGGTGGGTTATTGGTTGGCCGCTGAATGAAAGGTTTAGAATGAAAGTTCGATTCAGGGTTTTTAACAGTAGTGACAAGAATTTCTTCCGTACCTTTACGAGGTTGAGGTGTAGAAGATTGAAGATCCTTGAAGACTCTGGAGAGATTGTCCACTTGAGCTTGCAGAGCTTCAAAGGATAGGCTTGAAGTACTAGTTACTTCCTTAGCCGGTTCGCCAAACTCCCAGTCATGTTGATGCATTGCTATCGTCTCAACTAGCTCCCAGGTTTCTTCAGAAGTGTGTGACATGAAATTTCCCATTTGATGATTCGGACATCTGTTAAGCATCTTCTTAAATCGTTCCCATGCTAGATATAATGATTCATTGGTTTCTTGTCGGAAACTGACGATGTCATCCTTGAGCTTGGTTTGCTTGGAAGGAGGGAAAAACTTAGCCATAAACTTAGTAGCCAAATCTTCCCAAGTATGAATCGAATTGGGTTCGAGTTCATCAAACCAGGTTCGAGCACGCGAAGATAAAGAATAGGGGAAAAGATATAATCGGGAGACTTCTCTTGAAATCCATGATTGCTCACAGGAATCAGAAATATTGATGAATCTATCCAAATGTGAATTTGGATCATCGAGCGGAAAATCGTGAAATTGGCAGAAGGTTTTGAGTAACTTGAAAACGCTAGGCTTAATTTTTGAAGTTTTCGTCGGGTAGCACGATAGTTCCTCCTCTTCCTTCCAGTAGTGGTGCACAGGTTGAGGCGAGAGTAATACGATTCGTCATAGCTGATGAAGTTCGGGTTTGGTAGAAAAGAGAGTTTTGGAAAGGAAAGAACAGAAAAGGAACTTTCGGATGATATTGATCTTCCGAAAGGATCGCTAAATAACTAAGACAACTAAATTCCTAAATCGGTCGTTGTAGTCCCCGGCAGCGGCGCCAAAATCTTGATGCCAGCCGAACGGTCGGTTTTTAGGAATCACTTCCTATTGTTGCGGGCCTCCCGCTTGGCTGGATCAATGGGTTTTAAAATTTGTTTTTGCTAGGCCTAAGTATACTAAAGCTATGAGTGAGTACAGTGATAGGTATGACCTAGGGTCGTTCTTCAAACTACAACGGGCATGGGATCTAGGACTTTAGTTATCTATGGGGATTTAGCTAGGGTTTAAAAGAGGTTTTGGTTTGTTATGGTTTTAACTAACTACTAATTATCTAAAATTAAATTAAAATAAAGTAAAGTGGAGGGGAGGGGAGGTGGCAACGAGAACTTATAGATGAAGCGAGTGTTTACTATGATAATTACTCATGCTATTTAGGGGTAGTTAATGGGATAAGGCCTTAGTTAAGATGACATCAATATTTCCTAATGAGCCATAACTCCTAGCCTATTATCTATCTAACGTAGAGTTGTCCGCAATCAGATAAATAACATGTGACGTGGATAACAGTTATGGAATGTAAACTACACCGGAAGTTGTCCCAAATGTAGCAACCAATTTAACCAACAACCATCCTCGAGTCTTGTCCCCCAATCTCGGACATTTGAGATATCCGAATCATGGCATGAATTGTTGAATAAACAAAAACATGAACGGGGTTTCCTACCGGGACAAGTTGGGATGGTCTGGTCTAACGGCTGATTAAATTGTTCATCATTATTTCATATAAATCATTTTAACTATTCTATGCATGTTAAACTGGTGTATGCAATTGATAAATATTCAAAAACCTAATCATGTAACTAATCAGCATAACAGATACTAGCATGCAAACCCTAAGCAACAATCAAACAAGAACATGCAGAAAGGCAGCATAGTAGGGATCAATTATGCAGAGTGACGGGGTACATGGTTAAGTCACAAGTGTCCCGAAAGTTCTCTCTAAGACACTTGTTAAATGACCTGAATCTAATCTATCTCTAATCCTACGCTCCGTGTCTCCGTCCAGTAATATTTCAACTAGGAGAACACCGGCCATGTCGAGTTCAATGATCATCAGACACAGAATAATTAGCGGCATATAACTAGCAATTGGCCAAGCCTAGAAGGATGTTACTAACCACAGCATAAGTTGGATAGATAAACATTTGAAATTCAATTCATAGATTCAAATATAATTCAATAGCATATAGACAGAGTAACAGCATGATTTAAGTATAACTACCCTAGCATGGCAACTATCATAGTAAACATAGATTTGTCTAGCTAAGCATGGCAATAATCCTAGCAAGTAATTCTAAACAAGTATAGCAACAACACAACATTATTTAAAATAACAAGATAGAGATTATAATAGAACCTGACAAAGCATTATTACAAATCGTGCGACACCGCAGTCTCGGAGCACCTCCGTTACAATTAAGCTACTAATCTACTAGCTTAACTAACCTAATTAACTAACTAACTAATTTTTAGAGAGAGAGTAGTGAGAGAAAGTGTGTGTGTAGTGTTGTTGTTGAGAAGTGTAGAAGTGTGTGTTGGATGATGAAATGAGGCTTGTATTTATAGAGATCGCACAACCGTATCCGTAGACCGTATCCAAACCTTCAAACGCACAACCGTATCACAAAGGCGAATAAAAATCAGATTTTTATCACCCAAACGCACGATACGGCTGAGATGAACCGTATACGGCTGAACTGGACCGTATACGGCTGAGCATAAAGTGAATACGGCTGAACTGGGCCATATACGGCTGAACATAGGCCGTATACAGTTTGTGCAGGCCGTATACAGTCCAGGCCCAGCTGTATACGGTCTGGACTAGCCGTATACGGCCTGGTTCAGCCGCATGCTGTTTCTTCGGTTCTTCGTTTCTTCGTTCGGGCGTAACTTCTTCGTCGTTTATCTGTTTTGAGCGTTCTTTATATCCACACGTTCGTATTTTCCTAATGAAGAAAATGACATAAGTTAGAGGTCATAATTCTTTGTGTAGCTCAAAAAGTGCTAGAACGAGTGAACGAGAATGCTTATGATCGTATCCGTTAGATTTATCGTGTTTTTCGACCATTTTAGTTGACTTTTAAAACATTGTCTATATTTTGGCCCATGTGACGATTTTTAATGATAAAGTATCTATTTTGATTAGTTTCGTCACATATTGGGCTAAAAAGGTGAGATTAATGCACGTAAAAACATGACTTTTTGCGTGTTATCAGATAGGATCTCTCGTACTAGGAACCCGTGATGGAGGTGGCTGTGGTCTAGGTGGAACTGTACGAGAGGTAAGCCACGACCATGGCCTGGATATTGGTGGGGTGTCTTAGCAAGAACTGTAGGGGGATGTATGTGTGGTGGTTCCCGGCCTAACCCGCATGGTATATCTGGAAGTGGGTCTATGGTATCCCAACAATCTGCTGTCTCATAGCCCTGTAATATCTGACCTGCATCTGCATGAGGCAATACCAATAGTCTGCCCCTGGAGGTGTTACGTAGTGATAGATGTATCTGGGATAGAAGGTCCTGCTCTGACAGGCGGTGTTACTACTGGTGGTGGTGCAACTGGGTCAACAGGATCATCCTCATCCTCATCCTCATCTGACTCTGAATCTCCGGTTTCTCTCGACCGTTTCCTCTTTTTCGTCCCTCGTAGTATAACTAAATCTGTCACCAGCGTGTCAACACCGGGATCTGCCGGTCGTTCTCCAATATAAACTGTGCCATCCCTCAAAATTTTGATTATCCCCATCATCCTCAAAACTCATAATCTATCGGTTGGGCACTCCAATTTGGTAGACTCTTGAATTTCTCCACTTCTGCTGTTCTAAGTAATCCCATTTTTCTAATCAATCTTGTGACAACAGGACCCATGAATGACCTTTTTGAATTATAACTCTTTTCCTCAAGAATCCGCTGAGCAACTAAGTGGGCAACCTGAATGTTCCTACTGCTGAAGATAGATGCCATCAAAGCAACATCAAACTCGATAACTCGACCATTAGTCGTGTGCTTCCCATCAATCGAACAAGCCAACAACTTGTGTGGAATCTGCAGGACCGGGTCTCTGAGTTGGGTAGCTTTAATACTCGAGAAAAACCTCATTGGAGACCAATGACTCCATGACTCTGCGGGCATAGTCGTGAGGGAAAAAGTGGTGGCTCCACTAGTAAATAGAGGGGATCGTATCTCTTCCGGAGTGTAGAGATCTAGGTGCTGGGAAAACTGAGCTAGTGACTAGGTGAACTAACTGCCCATGTATCGAAACGTGATCGAACCACTACCAACTCTACTCCCTGGCTAAAATGTATATGTGTTCATGAACTCGGTAATCATTTCCATGTATACCGGCACGTCAATGCTGAATAGTCTTTTTAAAGACTCAAACTGCTGACCATCTACCGAATAACTGAGTATGCTCTCCAATCTTTGTCTAAACCCCAATGTCTGTGGTTTATCCCAATCTATGTATCTAAAGCGGCCAAATGACTTATCCCTCCATATACGTGCCATCCGGTCGTATTCGGGTGTGGCACTAAGGTAGGCAAGAGATCCTGCAAGTGGCCGTGCTGGGTTTAGCTTTGATTTCTTCATGGTACCTGAGAACATGAGAGATTTATAGTAATGGATTCTTAAGAAAGAGAAAATTTAAAGCATTTTTGAAATTTCTTAAAGAAAATTCGAAATGAGGGCTTTAAATTTGTGACAGTCCAAAGATTACATCAAATATCCAATGTTCCCAAGCAACAAATAACTAGTTTTAATCATACTAAGGTGACATGTAGTGTGGTCGGTAATCAATACATGAAAATGTAAAGTCAAGTATTGGTGATAGCTTTATTGTGAAATATTGTCATTTACAAGTTTGGCATTACCCAATTTTGAAATGTCAATATTTCACATATCTTGATCATATCGTTATCAGTTGGGTTTGACTTTTTAGAAGTTCAAGTTGAAGTAAGGTTGTTGAATAAAATTGATTTGTTTAAAATTCAATACTTCAAGTTGACTTTTTAGGTAAAAGCTTCCCTTAAATGATATTCTCAATTATCCGCATGCCAAAATTATAACCTACTCATGTATACATGATCTAAACTATTTTAGGCATTTCCTAATTTGTAAACAAGCTAGGTTATGCAAAAAAAGTTACCATGCCCATGTGTTTGGTTTAATTCAAGACTTTTATTTTCAAAATAATGATTCTCTAGTAATATTGTCTATTTTGACTGGTCAAGCAAGTGCAATCATCCTAGTAAGCAAGAATGGTCAAGTAATATTAATCCATTATTATATTCATGCAAACTAGTTAATTTTTTGTTGACTTTAAGAGTCAAACTTTGAAATTCATAACCATAAGCTAACCACATGGTTCAATCATCATGTAATAATCATTCAAAGCTTCATAATTAAACTTAAATATCTAGATGCTAGCATGGTAGTAGCATGTAATTGCTCTAAGCATCTAAAAAAGCACTTTAAAGTTTAAGGTGGGTTTTAATGATCATACCTTAGTTTTTATGGATAAAACTTGAAAATAATCGTACAACCGTGAAGAGCATGCAAAGAGGAGTTCAAAAGATGCAAGATCACAAGTTTTGGTGGAGTCTTGATGGTGGTTTCATGGGTGTGTGATGATGGCCTATTTTTGTGGGGAGGAAGAAGCTTTCTTCTAGCTTTTGAATTATGGAGATGTATGGAAGGTTTAATGGTCCCTAGGAATATGGGTCATATCCTTAAGTACTATATTCCTTACACATGGTCCCTAGTGTACTCTAGGATTAAGCCTAATGCTTCTAGATTAATTCCTAATGTCCTATTAATCGTAAGTACGAATCTTAAGTATACTTATTGTAACTAGTTACTTATTGGTTCCTTGTTACATTATAAATAATTTAAGAAACTCGCAAACTTTTGCGGGACAATTATAATCAATCAAAGGTATTAAACTTAGTGTGTTTTTGGGTGTTTTAAATTTTTTGTCTGACAATTATAATCAATCTTAAGTATACTTATGGAATGTACATGTTTCGGCTAAAAGCTTGAAATTGCGTATTCCTTTCGACATGCGCGTGTTTTTCAGACAATAATTAAAAATGTTTTCTTAAAGGTCGCTTTCAAGAATTTTATTTATTAGTATATGTATACTAAAATAGGCCCTTTTTAAAGTCGCGAGCCTCGACCTTTTCGGAGATAATTGTTTTATGATTCCTTCTGATCCCTATATAGGGAAAGGGTTGAGATTTGCTCCCTTAAGCGAACGTTTTTCCGTATAAAGCTTTTTGAAAGCTCCCAAATGACATTATAAATTAAATAATAATGACTATTCTCTATTTTCCCTAGGATTTAGCGTTCCTCGTATCCTAAATTGACAAGATCGCTGATAAACTGATTGTATACCTTCCTTATCTTTTTAGGGTTTGACAAGCCGTCGCGTGGTCCTTGGTCTTTATAATTCAGATTGTGAGTGAGTTCATTCATGACATACAGAAAAGCTTTCTGTTCCCGTGAATCAGGTTCTCCGGTTGTAGATTCAACTATCCTAAGGAGTTTACCGATTATGGATTTTTGTGTGGAAGTGAAGGGGTATTTGGTGAAGGCAAAGATTCGAATGAGCTTAACATGAAGGTCTTTTCTTTTAAGGAAGAGGGCCACGTCGATTCTTTCCTTGGTGGAATTAGGAAAAACATCTCGCAATTTTGAGATCAAGTAAGAGGCGGGGTCAACAAAGAATGGAATTTTACCAGGAATGATGATGGGAATCATCGGGTCTTGTTCTCTCCAGAACTCAAGTTTGTCGACCATTGCAGTGACATTGTGATTAATTAATATCATAAATGGAAGGAAATCAATGTTTGCAAATGATTCAAAAAGTAGATCTAAATCTGCTTTGAACTTTAGTTCTTGGTCTCGTAAATTAGTGAAAGTTATCTCGCATTCATTACTGGACATTCTAAGAAGGAATTCTACTTGTTAATCTAAATTGGCAATCATCTCTCGTAGTTCGTATGAAAATGGGAGGTCGGCATATTTTAGTTGCCTAACGAATGTTTTGTAGACATCTACCCTACGGGAAGGATGGAAAGAAGCCCCGAGGTGGCGTTCTTCAAAACAAGGTTGTTCTATCTCGACTGATGGAACCTTATCCACCACTCGATAAATGGTGTATTGGTGTTTATGTGAAAGGAATGGATAGATGCCATCATTACAAGAATCGGAAAGAGTTTGGGCATACACTGACGTTTCAGGAATGAGGGTGATTAAGTCACATGATTTTGGAGGCTTTACTTCATAGTTATCTTCGGGGAGATAATTGAAGTGGACAGAATTTGGTAAATTAGATGAATGAAAAGTTGGAAAGCGATCTTCTGGAGATGATGCAAGGTCTGGTAACTGGTCCGTGTCATCAAAATCCAGGCAATGTTTTGGAATAGAAAGTGGGGGCCTAAATTCTTCTTGGGTGTCGGAAGTTTCCTTAGCTTTAGAGGAAGAAGGTGAAAAGAAATCAGATCCTATCTCTTTTTCTAAGTAGTTAAAGAACTCCGCATCATCCATTGCCTTCAATTCATCCTTTGAAATGAGGCAAGAAGTGGGTTTTCGAGTTGTCATTTTTAAACTAATATTATCCTAATTAACAACTACTTAATTACTACTTAACTACCTAATTAATTTTTGAAGGATTTCTGAGAAGATTTCAATCAGAAGGATCTCCTAAATACTACTACTTAAGGCGGCTTTGAATCGTACGTTTGCGATTCCCCGGCAGCGGCGCCAAAAACTTGATGTCGCCCGAAGCGTCGGTTTTGTTGATGATAACTAATCGGGCGTCAACAGGGGTTTTTAAATTTAGAAATAGCGGGGCTTAAATTATATGTACTACCTACTCTGGTTAGTAAGTGTTAAGTATAACCTAAGATCGTTCTATGAATCAAAACATTTGGGTGATTAAAGCTGGTACTTTCGGTAGGGAAGTATTTAGGGTGGAACAAAGTAGGTAGGTTCGGGGGTTTTTAAACTAAAGATGAATAATTATAGTGTGGGAAAGTAAATTCTAGGAAATTAAAATGCAGGAAGGCAGATAAAGATAAATATGTGATTGCTGAGATTTCGATCATTAATGTTTCGGGATGACAGACTAAATAGGGACAAAACTTAATATAATAAGTAAACTATTAGGTGTAAACTCTAGAACCTTACCAACTAAATTTCCCATTGGCATGTCACTAGGAACTAGGTTATCATGATTCTGATTAGAGCAATACGCCAACTTCCGATACCTATCTGGTTAAGAGTTAAGCAACCTATCTTGGTTTTATACCGCGGTGCATGAATCAGTGGCGTATCATCTCATAGGTCCGGTCTTTCTTAACCCCTAAGATAGTTTACTGTTCTATTAGCATGCAGATTAATAACTTTGTATGTTTAGATCGCCGATTTTATAAGACCTAGAGGTTTAAGTATCCTAAGTCACTTGGACTTTCACTTTCATTCCTAGATCTTATTTATAATTAATTAGATTCCGGTTTCTTTGACTTATGACTTAAATCTCTCATTTTCAAACAGTTATACATCTCTGGATTATTCGCAGTTTGTTAAAAACGTGTTTCATATGCAGATCATGCCTTTTAGTAATTAGACCGTGTACTTTCCATGGTAATTCCACGGCTTCTTACGTCCAACATGCGGTCAAGAGTAATTGACAGTGAAAATGACAATCTAAACTAATTATATGTAAAGCAGTGCGGAAATGTAAATCTAATATATACAACGAGTGGTTTCACTGTGTCTTACTTATTGCATGTCATGGGCACAGATAACTACTTACCATAATTAAGGTTGATCGGGTCCTAAATATTAGGTTGCAGTCACGTCCATAACCAGAAAGGGTACTCCATAGATTAATCTTAAATTCATAAGGTCTTAACAGTACAAGGGTTACTAATTCCTATTTTGTCTGAACGTATTTTACGAATGTTACTTAACAGTGTATTGACTTTCGTAGGATATACCAGTTAGTTGTGAAGTTGTACTATCCTTTCGGAGTTCCAACTGTTAAACCAGAGCTGATTCCAGTGACATGACTACCTTCGGTCGTTTATGACTTCCATACATTTTTACTTTGCTCGAAATCATTTCCAGTACTATATCGAATAAACAGTCGAATAGGGGCCATCATATCACTTTACGATTATCGTGCACTAATTATATAATGTCATCCCTACTTATAATAATCTACAACATCAACAATCACAATAATAAACTACTCGCAATTCATAGCAACAAGTAAACCACATACCAAGTAATAATACATATTTAAAATACATAATAAAATAAGTATGATAAAGGTTTAGATATGACCCGAAAATAAATGCGTAGCGGCGTATTATTATGAATGACAACTCTTTCACATGTACAAAGATTTATCTCCGAATCCCTATCGTTCGTTATAGCTCCTATATTAATCCGTAGATTATTTACAATAATTCTAGAATGAGAAAAACTATAAAATACAAGAGAATTTGGAATGAGACTTGTGAGGGGTGTATATGAGTGTGTAAGAGTGTCTGTTGAAATGAATCATGGAGCCTCCTATTTATAGGAGAAAATGGGCATCTTAGCAACTTGGGGCACATGTTAGCAAAAGGTGGAAAAGTTGCTAGAACATGTACCCTAAAGCGCGTAAAGGTCTAGCACGTGTACCCTGCGAGTATGGGCGAGGATGAAAAAGCGCACGAGGGACGGGAGGTGGCCAGCCGGTGCTGCCACCATGGTGGCCGGCGGCGGCTGCCATCTGCCCACCCCGGTTCGCCGTCTTTTGCTACGTTTCTTAAATCGCGCATATCTTCTTCGTTATGCGGCCGTTTGCGTTGATTCTTTTTGCGTTGGATTCGTTTTTCAAAAACAAAGAATTTGATGAAAAGAAATCCCAAAAATATGTCTATGATCTTTGAATGTCTTAAGGCAACAATCAAAATGGAACGTCCAATAAGATGATCAAAGCAATACTACGAATCTTTAATATTTAATTATAAATCGTCCCATAATTAACTAACTACATCGCAAGCAAACACAACAAGTATACTACTCTCTAATCATGGCAATAACTAAATCTAGCATAATCAATATAAACGTAATTAATTAAGATAGATAAGGATAGAAAGAACCAGGATTAAATGCGAGAGAGAATAGACTTTATTTATTGACACAATTCCAAGCGTACACCGAAGATTACAATGCATTCCTTGCTTTCGTTCTATTCTAAACAAGTTTCCTAAACTAGCCTAACTAATTTGGAATAAGAAAATAGAAGGAGAAAGTAGAACTAATTAGTAGAGAGTATTATTAGTCTATATAAAAGTATGGAAGGTGTTTTTCCTAAGAAATGTGTGATAGGAATGGTAGGAAAGGTGTTTTTCCTAAGAAATGTGTGATAGGAATGGTAGGAAAGGTGTTTTTCCTAAGAAATGTGTGATAGGAATGGTAGGAAAGGTGTGTCTTGAAATGAGCCATGGAGCCTCCTATTTATAGGAGAAAATGGGTGCATCTTAGCAACTTGGGGCACATGTTAGAAAAAGGTGGGAAAGTTGCTAGCACATGTACCCTAAAGCGCGTAAAGGTCTACCACGTGTACCCTGAAGTTGCGGAAAAGGTCTAGCATGTGTATCCTGCGAGTACGGGTGAGGATGAAAAAGCGGACGTGGGACAGGGGCCTGGTGTCCGGCGCCACCACCATGGTGGCCGGCGGCGGCAGCATGGTGGCCGGCGGCGGCTACCATGCACCCGCCCCGGTTGGCCGTCTTTCATCTCATTTCTTGATTCGTGCGTATCTCCTTCGTTATGCGTCCGTTTTCGTCGATTATCTTTGCGTTGGATTCATTTTTCAAAAACAAAGACTTCGATGAAAAGAAATCCCAAAAATATGTCTCTGGTCTTTGGATGTCTTGTACGAATCGGTTGAATCTTCCGACGTACGTGGAATCTTCATTCTTCATCCGTTTTTGTTGATTCTTCTTCAGTTAGATTCGTATTTTGAAAACGAATATCTTGGATAAGAGAAATCTCAGTGATGGGTGCTTTGTCTCTAATTCTTGTCTTTGAGGCCTTGAATCTTTAAACGTGTGTGGAATCTTCGTTTTTCGTCCGTTTTGCTTGATTTTTCTCGTGCAACTATGTTTTGACCTTCTTGGCATAGTTTCATTGATTTGTACATTATCTGAGCTTATTTGCCAAGTATTATTCCAAAATGAGAGAGATATCGGTAGTAAAAATGTGACTTTTTACTCGATATCACGCGGCCTTACTGTTTACAAATAAGGTTCAAGATTGGTCACCAACACGATGATGACGACCAACATAATCAAGCTTTTATGCCCAACATACATGAGGTAGAAATTGAACCTTTACCTTGTATTTCTTCTATAAAGCTGACAAACCAGGTTAATAGGTACAGAGAGGAAACTAATCGCCTTATTTCTGACTTCGAAATTGAACCTTTACCTTGTATTTCTTGTATAAACCTGACAAACCAGGTTAATAGGTACATAGAGGAAATTAATCGCCTTATTTCTGACTTCGAAAAATTAAATTGTTAAAAGAAAATGAAAAGGCGTGTGATAAAAAATTAAAAGTGATTTTTGAAGAAAAGAAAGAGATGAGAGCTAAAAGTTTTAGTCAACAAGATGAAATAAGTAGCTATGTAAATATGCTTACTCTTGTTAAAAAGGAACTTGCTAACTCTCAAGCTGAAGTTCTGAATTTAATTTGAACATTGTCAAATTTTTCAACTTCCTCTCTGGTTTTTGATGAGATCCTTACGGCATAAAGGATTGACACCAAAAGTAAAGCTAGACTTGGTTACCATCAAGTCCCGCCTCCTAAGGATTACTTTCCTATGCCTTCTAAGGATTCCATGAAGGATTTTGTGCCTACTTTTTCTAAGATAGACATAAAACCTGTTAAACATCCAACAACAAGATAAGTAAGCCTGAACATGTTATGGCTGAAAAAGTTAAAATTGTTTCTGAGAAATCTGTTACTGGTGAGCCTGAGCCAATTAAGACAACATCTAGTGAGCCTGACACTCTTAAGGCTCATAAGGTTGAAAAAGTTGAGTCTATTAAGACTCATGAGGTTAAGGCTGAGCTAGTTAAACATGTAGTAGTTGAGCCTGTTAAGGCTGTTGAAACTAAGGTTGAGCCAGTTAAGCCTGTTGTTGATGAGCCTGAATCTAGTAAGATTAAATGTGGTCCTCTAGTTAGTTTGAAGGAGGTGATAACACGTAAAAAGTCATGTTTTTACGTACATTATTACCCGCATCTTATGCCCAAAGTTAACAAAACCACACCAATAATGACAAATACCATAATATTTTGTTAAGTAAGTCAAAACAGAAGTGATGTTTATAAAACCACTAAAAATGACACAAAAAAAGTGAAAAACTGAGCATAAATGATTAACGAACCTCTAGTTCACGCATTCTAACACTTTTTGAGCTACACTTGGAATTGTGACCTCTAACTTATGTCATTTTCTTCATTAGGAAATTACAAACGCGTGGATATAAAGATCGCTCTAAACGGACGCAAGATGAAGTTACGCCCGAACAAAGAAGCAAAGCAACCAAAGATCGAGATACGGGAGAGCCAAGCCGTATACAGCCAAGCCTGAGTGTATACGGCCAAGCCATGACATAGAATTGTGACCTCTTATTTTCGTATTTAGCTTTTAGTTTTCGTTTCTCTCTCTAGAGAGATATAGATAGTTAGTTAGTTAGAGGTAGAGAAGGAAAAGCTGGCTGTTGTAATCACGGTGTAAAAGTATTCTTGGTGCAAGACTACGCGTTTCTCAATATTACTCTGCTTATATTTCTGGTGATATCTACTCTCTCATACTTACACTATGTCCGAATTATTTCTGCCTGCTTGTATGATGTATGTTATGTGTATTGCCATGATTATTGAGTAGTGTACTATTGCGGTTGTTGAAATATAGATAATTAGACGTAGGGATGTGTTGAGAAATGTTTGTGACAACGGATCTAGCTTGAAAATAGGACTGATGTAATTGTTATCATGTTTGTACATTGGTTTAGATTTGTAAATAAAAGATATTAGTTTGTTATTAATATTTGTTAAATATATTTATATTGTTAAAGTGTTAGATAAATATCGAAAAAAACTAAAGTCTGAACTACGAGTCGAGATCTCAAGTCGCAGCAAGTTGAGCTGCGAGATGAGATTTGAACTCCCAAAGGCAATATTGGTAGCGAGTCGAGATGAGATTTGAATTCGCAAGAGGTTAGCAGCGAACCGAAGTCAAGTGGGCTTGGGCTGCGAATCGATCTGGACTTGCAGGCCCAGCGGCTGCGAGTTGAGCAGTGATATTTAAATGATTTCGATTTCTGAAATCAGTAACTTTTGCCATTCGAATACCTGATCTGCGAATTCACTTTACAATCCGGAGAAAAACTTTTAAGTTTTCTAACGGCTAGGCTTTGACGATTGGTCATTTGAAGCAAGGTATATTAGTTAATATAAACGCCAACTTATTCGTTATAATAGTAAGATAACATGTATTGAGGGATTCCACACCTTAATACTATAGATAACAAAGTTATCGATCCTAGAACTAGGGACTTACACTTGGTATCAGAGCTTTCGGGCTAAATAAGAGTAAGTTCGAGGTTTTTGTGATAATAACTATCGATTTCTGATCGTTTTTGTGTGCATTGAGTACATATTTACGATCAAAATCATTCTCTAGACATTTTTGGGTTGGTTTACGGTCGAAATTTCCAGTTTCAATCGTAAAAATACCTAAAATTTTCATTTTTGGGGTTTTTCAACCGTTTTGCGAAGTGAGATTAGGGTTTCAGCGCTGTCTGCGAACGGAGTTGAACTTGCGAACAGAACTGAGTTCTGTGAATCGAACCGAGATCTCTTGTGAACCGAGATCACTTGCGAACTGATATCTTCTGCGATCCGAACTGAGATCGGTGAAATGAGGTTTGCGAATCGAGCTGAGATTGCGAATTGAACTGATTTGCGAATCGACTTCCTGGACTCGCAAAACAGTCTTAATTTCTGAACTTTCAAGATGTTTGACTTTAGTAAAATGATCGAGATGGATCACGAGGTTGGCAAATTTAATGTTTCACCTAAGTTGTTAAGACTTGAAGAATACTATAGCTAGAGGGATAGGTTCGAATCTTACTGTATATTCCATGATCTGTCTATCTGGATGTGTATTAAGAATGGATACACTGCACCTACTACCACTATTGAAAATGTTGTTGTGGTTGTTGCCTATCATCAAATGAATGATCGGCAAAAGAAAGACTTTGAGATTGAAAATAAAGTTCATTCTTCAATCAAAATGAGTCCTCCTAAGGAGATCAATCATCAGCTAAAATCTTTTCATACTGCTAAAGAGCTCTGGGAAGCACTTGAGAAAAGATGTGAAGGCAGTCTACAAATGAGGGCAGGCAAGAAGAATCTTCTCAAAAAGCAGTTTACTGCGTTTAAAGCTTTAAAGGGAGAAGATGTTGATGCCTATGTCACACGTTACTACCATCTACTAAGTGAACTTGAAAGCAACGGGATTACTGTTACTGAAGAAGAGAAAACCGACAAGTTCATTGAGGGTTTGCCTTCTAAATGGGAAATGCATGGTGTTATGCAAAAAGATAATGAGGAAAGATATGCTAAAATGACCTTAAAGCAGGTAATTGACAAGCTCAGAGGGTATGATTTCACCAAGAAATCGAGAGATACAGATTCTAATCAGGTTCGGAATCATGGGTTATATCATGGAAAATCAAGTCTCTCGACTGCATCATCCAGTTCGACCACAACCTTATTAGTTGGTGATACTGGTGCTGCAGGTGAAATGGTAACTGAAGACATGTGTTTTCTTACATCATCTGGTAGTGAAGCAAAAGGAAAAACATCTGAGAAGTTACCTCAAGAGCATCAGAAGATGCCTATGAGTGTAAAATCTGTTGAACAACAACTGTCTGTTATTGCTTCCTTTGTTGTTTCTTATGAGAACTATATTCAGGGTAAAATCAATGAAGCTATCTTATTTGATGAAGACTATGATCAAATAGACCCTGATTATCTTGAAGAAATAGATCTCCATGATCAACTTGCTATGTTGTCTAGGAGAGTTAAGAATTTCTTGAAGAAGACTGGTAGAAAGGTAGTTGGGAACTGATCAGGGTTTGATAAAACCAAGATCAAGTGTTTCAACTGTTAAGGTTATGGACACTTCGCTCGTGAGTGTCAAAGACCTAAGGTTGAAACTGGCAATGGGAAACAAGGCTTGGGAAGTTCTCTAGCTTCCAAAGCCTTAGTGGTAAAGAAGTTAGATGGGTCTTATGATTGGAAGGCTCAGTCAGAGGAAGCTCTCATGGATGAGATTGATGATAAAGAGAAGACTGCTGATTCCACATCCTATATACCTACTGTTGCTGAAGTGGAGGTGCCGGAGCTTCAAGTAAAAGCAAGTGATGAAGACGTGTTGTACATGGATTCAAATGCAGGTATGAGTCCAGATGACTTTGTAGCACGCATGGCTGAAGTTCAAACAGACAAGAAAAGGGTATGTATTTGATGCATCACCAGCGGTCGGTAAGGATCTTACCCTTGTCGTTGCACCGGCTACTGGCGACGGGCATCAGTGGGTGTTTTAAATTTGTAATTGCGGGGCCTAAGTTTTCCCTAACAATGCTAATCCTAAGGGTGAGCAAGTGGTAGGTATGACCTAGAGTCGTTCTTCAAACCGACTGAATTGAAACTAAGGCGTGGCAGATGAGGGCGTTCAAACTAGTGAAGGGTTTATAAAATAGTGATGGAGTTTTGGTTTTTATATTAACTAACTTAGGCAAGTAAATAAATAAAAGCGAAATAAAAATAAAAGATAAAGCAGATAAAATAAAGATAGTGTTTGCTGAGATTTCGTTAATTAAGTTATGGGATGATATTTGGAGAAACTGTGTTAAAAGATATTTGTTAATTATTAATCTCGAATACTCGTGATGTAAACACTAGATTCCCTACTAATTAAAGTCCCATTAGTATGTCACATCGGGAGCTAGGTTATGGTAACATCACAAAGTATTTAGAATAATAAACAAAATCTTAATTATGGTTTAATAATGCTTTCATATGAACGGGGACAAAATCTTAAGGTATTAGACATAACCGAATCATATAACGATTCCTCGTCCTAACAGATTCATGTATTTAAAAAGTTCATTAATGACTTTAAACCAGCCCTTGCTTAAGACTACCCAATAAATCCGCTAATTATCCACAGCGTTCCTCACTTAAAGTGGTTCCGCCGCTTCAAACCTTGGCCATGTCTTTTCCTACGATAATCCCCCATGTAGCCTTGCGGTTCCATATTTTCATACCTTTGACAAATTATATTGAAACAGATAACTGACTACCTTTTAATTGGACGTCGTTAAAAAGGCGTTGTAATCACATTTATTCGTGGAAAGGTGATAGATTAATTTGAAGTTTAAAAGTCTATTTAGAAAGGTTAATTAAACTAGGTTTCTCATTTTATATATTAGTCCATAATATAACTACCTTCGATCGTTACTAGACTTCCATACATTTGTACTCCACCTTGAAGTGTTTCCAGTACTATATCGAATAACAGTCGAATAGGGGCCATCATATTACTTCATAATATTGTACCGTTTCGTAATATGACTACCTTCGGTCGTTCCTCGACTTCCATACATTTGTACTCCACCTTGAAGTGTTTCCAGTACTATATCGAGTAACAGTCGAATAGGGGCCGTCATATTACTTTACGATAATTAGGACCGTTTATATTTTACTACTATGATGATCCTAAGGCAACAATCAAACAAAAACATGCAATAAGATGATCGAAGCAATACTACCAATCTTTAATATTTAATTATAAACCATCCCATAATTAACTAACTACATCGCAAGCAAACACAACAAGTATACTACTCTCTAATCATGGAAATAACTAAATCTAGCATAATCAATATAAACGTAATTAATTAAGATATATAAGGATAGAAAGAACCAGGATTAAATGCGAGAGAGAATAGACTTGAATTTATTGACACAATTCCGAGTGTACACTGAAGATTAGAATGCATTCCTTGCTTTCGTTATATTCTAAACAAGTTTCCTAAACTAGCCTAACTAATTTGGAATAAGAAAATAGAAGGAGAAAGTAAAACTAATAATTAGAGAGTATTATTAGTCTATAGAAAAGTATGGAAGGTGTTTTTCCTAAGAAGTGTGTGATAGGAATGGTAGGAAAGGTGTTTTTCCTAAGAAATGTGTAATAGGAATGGTAGGAAAGGTGTGTCTTGAAATGAGTCATGGAGTCTCCAATTTATATGAGAAAATGGGTGCATCTTAGCAACTTGGGGCACATGTTAGAAAAAGGTGGAAAAGTTGCTAGCACATGTATTCACCCTAGCTCAGCCGTATCGTGCGTTTGGGTGATAAAAATATGATTTTTATTCGCCTTTGCAATACGGTTGTACGTTTCATGGTTAGGATACGGTCTACGGATACGGCTGTGCGATCTCTATATATAGAAGCCTCATTTCATCAAACCAAGACACATCTCACACTTCACATCTCAACAATCTTCATTGTCTTACATTTTTATATTTTTACTCTCTCTCTAGATTAGTTTAGATAGTTTCTCTCTATAGGGTTTTCTCTCTCTAGAGAGATAGATAGTTAGTTGGTTAGCAGTAGAGAGAGAAGGAAAGCTGATATTGTAATCACGGTGTAATAAGAAGCATTCTTGGTGCAAGACTCTGCCTTTCTTTTCAGCTGTTACTCTGCTCAATTTTCCTGTAATATCTGTCTTTTCATACTTATACTATGTCCAAATTATTTATGCATGTTTGTATGATGTATGTTACTGTTATTGCCATGCTTATTGAGTAAGTGTGCTATTGCAGTTGTTGAAATGTAGATAGCTAGAAGTAGGGATGATGTTGAATTAATCTTTAAATCTATATAATTGGGGATTGTTATATTTGTTATGTCTAAACTTATCATGCATCTAGACTTAGCTATGGACCACCCTTTCCAGTCCTTCGCATGACTACTACTTTAGGCTTAGAACCTGATCAACTCTAGGTACAGTAGGAAGTTATCTGTGTTATAGTAAAGAAGCCGTGTATGTCACTGTAATCCGGCTGTAATACTGGGCAAATGCCCCGTAAAGAGCCATCTGTGCCGACACTGTGGGTTACCTAGAGACCCTAGAATATGGCCTAGAAACCAATATAGCTGTGGAAATGTTACAGTACACAGTCTGTCTACCCCTGTATCTGAAGCTGTGGAAACACTTTAACATTGTACACCGTATCTGTACCTAGGGATGAAAAGTTGTGGAAACACCATAGTACACCTCAAGTACATCCTTGGTTACATGAATCCGTGGAACTGTTTAAGTGCAGTACATCGTGAACGGTTCCTAGGTTGGTACGCTGTGGAAGGAGTATGCATTGTACACTGCTGGTGTTCCTAGGGCTGAATGAGTGATTGCAAAGGAGAGGCTAGATCATGACAGAAGTAGTTGAACTAATCAAACATAAGGAATGAGTCTGGAGATGAAAGTCAAGCCCAGCAGTGGTTCAGGATTCTTAAAACCCCTAGACTCTACAAAACTGATAGTTTAGAATAGCAAGTTAAATAATCTGAACATGTTTAGGAAATGGCATTTACATTTAGGTGTTAAGAACGGTCAGAATTACCTGCGTGGCAGTCTGTTACCTTATTCCTGCACCCTTCAAGGGTCATTTGTCCACAAAGACAGTGTGGGGGGTTGAGCAGCCTGTTCCGATCAGAATCACGATAGCCTAGGTCTCGTGACATACTAATTCTGATACATAACTAGAATGAGTAGGGTCCTAGTGTTTACACCCATAATGCATCTGTTTATTAATTAAAAATGTCCCCAATTATCTTTATAATAAGCATCATCCCCGCAACTGATTATTGAAGTTTCAACCGCCATAATTCTCTATCTGTCTACCTAGCTACCGATTCTTCTCTATCTTATTTACTTTTCCTGTCTTTAGTTAATTAGTTAATTAAATTAGAAAAACCCCCAAAACCTACCTATTTGCATAAAACCCATCCTAAAAGCAAAACTCTATCTTTGGCATCACTTCGTTTCAATTCGCTCCGATTTAAGAACGACCTCGAGTTATACTTACTGCTTGCTCACCCTGTGTGGTAGGTAGTACTTATAAATTGAGTCCCCAGCTCTTTATAAATTTAAAACTTAACAACCGACGCCGCCCTGATCTGTCCGGTCTCTGGTCCTCCGACGATAAGGACGGTCCTCCTTCCCCCTAAAAGGCAGGAGGGCTTCTTGAGCCGACGGTTCGGGGCACGTCAGCGCCACCACCATGGTGGCCAGCAGCGGCAGCATGGTGGCTGGCGGCGGCTGCCATGCACCCGCCCCGCTTCGCCGTCTTTCATCTCATTTCTTGATTCGTGCGTATCTCCTTCGTTATGCATCCATTTTCGTTGATTCTTTTTGCGTTGGATTCGTTTTTAAAAACAAAGACTTTGATGAAAAGAAATCCCAATAATATGTCTCTGATCTTTGGATGTCTTGTACGAATCGTTTGAATCTTCCGGCGTACGTAGAATCTTCATTCTTCATCCGTTTTTGTAGATTCTTCTTCTGTTAGATTCGTATTTTGAAAATGAATATCTTGGATAAGAGAAATCTCAGTGATGGGAACTTTTGCCTTTAAATCTTGTCCCGATGTCTTGAATCTTAAACATGTGTGGAATCTTCATTTTTCGTCCGTTTTGCTTGATTTTTCTCGTGCAACTCTATTTTGACTTCTTGGCATAATATCATTGATTTGTGCATTATTTGAGTTTATTTTCCAAGTATTGTTCCAGAATGAGAGGGATATCGGTGGTAAAAACATGACTTTTTACTCTTGCTGATGTCTGTTGCTTAGTTACTGATTTGCAATCACAGGTTAGTGTTTTAATTGTAGCAAATAGAAACATGTATTCTCAAGTTAGCATGCTGACTGAATCTAGTAAGATTGTAGTATCCGATCTTGAACTGGCTAAGATTGATGTGCGTAGGTTAGGTGAGGATAAATAGGCCTTAAAAGATAAGATTAAGTCCTATATGTCTGATAAAATTACACTTAGAGATACCATTATTGAGAAATCTATAACCATAATTGGACTTTATTTGAATTTAAAGGACTTAAATCAAAGTATTGCTAACAAAGATAAGGATTTAGCTGAGTATAAGTTAAAACTAGTTGAGCAAAATCGTAAGAAAGAAAACTATAGAACAGCTGAGATGGACAAAATGCTTGATGCTCAACGTAGTGTAAAGGATAAGACTAGCTTACGTTACAATGATGTACCTCCTCCATTCAATTCAAATTACACTAAGACTCCTTTAGATATTGAGATGACTGAAGCTAATCCTGAAACTAATGTAGCTAAGGAGTCTGAGAAGTCAGAGGTACAGAAGGATGTTATTAAGAATCCTTCATCTATAAATGGTTATTGAATATTATTATGCAAGAATTATGTGTTATATTATGTTAATGATCATAATTAACTGATTTATAGATAAACTCACTAACCTTTTGGGTTTTTAAATTAAGTGATTATGTTTCATTAGATGTTAAGTAGCATTATGATTCAACCGACCCTGGAATTGCATTAATAATATGTTGATAGATCTTAATAAATAGTGATACTTTACATAACCTTTGACTGTATTGCTATATGAGAATTGTCATAACCTTTGAGGTTTTCTACATTAGTAAATCACAATAATAATAGCCAACACGCAAATAAACATAAGTTGATATAATAAGTTTAATAAATAATAGTTTAAATAGTCGTAAACCTGAATCAATTTAGTATTCTTAAAGTTGTTCCTTTAAACTTATCTATTAAAGAATCGGTATCAATTATAAATATGTTCGATCGGAACTAAAACGTCCCCCTATCTTATATATTATTGTATATTATTGTTAAATTGTATATTGATTGTAATAATTGTAATTAGGATAAATAAATAGTTAGTTATAGATTAAATCACGTTCCCTGTGTTCGAATCTGGACTTACTTATAAAACTATATTCTATGATCAGGATAACACTTGCCTGAATTGTGTGATAGTATTATTTAGTATTTCCTTAATTAAAACTTGTGATTATAATTGCCTATACTTAGCACACATCACAAACTCGACTTCATGACTTAGTCACATAAACAATAACTTCATGTGACCATATAGTGGCATTTGGTCACAGTGTTCAAGTGTGTGTCCATATAGTGGCATTTGATCACAATGTTCAAGTGTGTGACCATACAGTGACCATATGTACTTATTTTTGGCTACACTGAAACTATGTGTGACAAACTCAACTTCATGACTTAGTCACATAAGCGATAACTTCATGTGACCATATAGTGACATTTGGTGACACTGTTCAAGTGTGTGACCATATAGTGACCATATATACCTGTTTTTGGCTACACTGAAATTATGTGTGACAAACTCGACTTCATAATTTATTCACATAAACAATAACTTCATGTGACCATATAGTGGCATTTGGAAACAGTGTTCAAGTGTGTGACCATATAGTGGCATTTGGTCACAGTGTTCAAGTGTGTGACCATATAGTGACCATATGTACCTGTTTTTTAACTACACTAAAATTATGTGTGACAAACTCGACTTCATGATTTAGTCACATAAACGATAACTTCATGTGACCATATACTGGTATTTGGTCACACTGTTCAAGTGTGTGGCGTAGTTTTGTCACATTTTATGTGTGTAACGTGACTAATGCTTCGAACTTATTGTTCATTTGTCACGCGATCCAATATCATATGTGACTCAATAATTATCAAAAAACAGCAGTTCCCTTTAGCCACATAAATGTTCGATGGTGTGGCAAATACATTTCAGAATGGTCACATGATTGGAGTGCATGTGTGACTAACTAATGACGTGAATTCTATTTTTGTATCTTCAGTCACATAAATATTCTAATGTGTGACGATTTGGATTTCGAGCATGTGTGACCAAAGCCCTTTTTTGGCGTAGTGAGTATCTTCCTTCACCGGAGAAGGAGTGGAAGGTTGGCTCGGTGCCACCTTCTTGTCTTTAGTACTTATCTGTTTGGCAACTTCGCCGTGTGGGTTTTGTACCGTGTTACTAGGGAGATTACCCTGAGGCCTAGAATCAAGACGTTGGGCTAGCTATCCTATCTGGGTCTCAAGATATTATAGAATGGCCAGTTGGTTCCTAAAGAATAGGTCGGTTTGGTCCTGCCTAGCACTGGTCTTTTGATTAATTTGGTGCTGGCCTTGGATGAACTTAGTGAGGGTATCATCCGTACTAGTAATAGGCACAATGGTCTTAGTGGGTCAGTCGGTTGAGCTGCGTCGGGTGTAGTCAATGACAGTGGTTGGTTATAGGTGAGTTGGGGTTGTTGTTGGTAAGATGGGTACTTAGGTTGGTAGTTAGTTTGGAAAGCTGGTTGGTTCCTAGGAGGGTATTGGTTATCTCTAGTCCTAGTAGGAGAGGCTCGAGCAAAACTAGGCAGATTCTGTGGGCGAGCTGGGAATTTAGCGTAGTAAACCGTTACATCAGTAGGGTCTTCGTACTCAACCTGATAACTCTCCGTGGGCAGGTTGGCACAGTTCTGGCATGCATGAACTTGGTGGGCATGCTGGGATGGTTTCTTCATTTCACCGATCTGTGTTGTCAGGTGTTTGATCTATTCTGTCAAGGACTTGATAGCTTCGGTCTGGAATGTGTTTGGTGCAGCACGTGGTGCTGATGAGGAATGCTCACCAGAATTCCAGTCGTGATGGTGCATCGTCATATTCTCGATCAAGTTCCAAGCTTCTTCATCCGTGAGTTGTATGAAGTTTCCTTGAGCAGCGGCATCAAGGGTGGTGCGATGGTTTGGAGCAAGACCGCTGTAAAATGTGCACAACTGGCTGGTTTTCTCAATCAGGTGGTTAGGGCATTTGTTCATCAGACTCTTGTATCTCTCCCATGCTGTGTAGATAGACTCGTCATGAGCTTGGTGGAAGTTCATGATGTCATTCTTGTACTTGGGTTGCTTAGCCGGAGGAAAGTACTTAGTTAGGAACTTTGTAGCCATATTTGTCCAGGAGGAGATAGAGCCGGTCTCTAATCGCTCAAACCAAGTCAAAGCATGGTGAGTGAGCGAATAGGGGTATAGGTATAGACGGACTATATCCTGATCAACCCCATTCTGCTTGTAAGAGTTGGTGGTCTAAATGAATCGGTTAATGTGGGCGTTGGGATCGTCATGGGGTAATCCATGGAATTGGCAGAATTCCTTGATTAACTGAACGATATTATGTTTAAGCTCAAAGGACGCACCGTCAATAATAGGATAGCTGATGGGTCCACCTCGACCTTCGATTGATGGTTTGGTGCTGTCGACGAGCATGACACGAGCAGCAATCGGTTGTCGGTTGCGGTAGCGTTTCTCCTTGTGGATCGTTTGGATGATCATCTCAGGATTGGATGATCATCTCAAATATCGTTGAGTGTTGTGGGAAGGAATTTTCGTTTGGAACAAGGGAAAAGAAAAACTAAACTACGGGCTACTAAAAAGAAAAGTTCGTCTGGAACGTCTTCAGATCTTACGGCTGGCTCCCCGGCAGCGGCGCCAAAAGACTTAACGCGCCCGGATTAGTCTGTCCGAAATCTCACCTTTTTACGGGCGAACCGTCCTTGTCGTCAGAGGACTGGACCAACCAAAACTGGGCATCAGTGGTCGATAAATCTATAAGTGCGGGGCCTAAGTATACCTAGTTACTATGGGAGTATAACAGCAAGGATGACTTAGGGTCATTCTATGAGTCAGTGTATTATGGATCATGGACGAAAGAGACATACTATCTGTCTAGTGAGGGTTTTAATGAGTAGTTGGGGTTTTGTTTTTTTGTTTTTTAGGGGGGGGGGGGGGTTATACTTAGGCAGAAAATTTAAATAAAGCAAATAAAATAATAGTAGATAGCAGATAGTCTAAAGGAGGTGTTTGCTATGATTTCGGTAGCCTATTGATTGGAATGATATATGAGTTATGAAAACATTTTCTAATGGTTTGTATTTCACTTATTTCAGGTATATATGGAGCAAGCACTAGTCCCCTACTGATAAAGTTCTCGATCAGTATGTCACTGAGTAACTAGGCTATCCTGATTCTGATCGGAGTGGTTTATCCAGCACACAACACTAACCGGTGAAGGTATTGTGACCCTTATCTGGGATAAAACCCTGGGTGCATGAATAAGGTGACAAACCAACTCGATGTCCGACCTTTCTTAACCCCACAATGATACCTAATCTAAGTGAAACATTTAAGTATATGCTTATAAGTTGTGCTTGATTACTTTCTATCGATGGGTTGGTAAAGTCTAGGGATAGGTTTTTACTAGTGAGTCACATATTTCGGTAACAACGACTTCTTCGATGATTACTATGTTGTATTCCACTAGTGGTGTTTCCAACGCTGAACCAAGTACTCAATCGGTACCAGCTCTGCTTATCACCTTGTTACCGTTAATCCACAAGGCTTAGTAACTGCGGATTTTCCTTTGCTTCCATGTATTGACTACACCGGAGGTGTTTTCGACGCTATACCAAGTAATCAGCCGACTTATGGTACCTTACTTTTAATATAAACCAGCCCTTACTAAGTTTGTATTTAAAGCATGGAATTAACCATCTATAATATAAACCAGCCCTTACTTTTAATTCCTAATAAATCCATAACTTATCAACAGTGTAATATTCACGTTTAGTTCAGAAAACCTTATTTCCACAGTCACAGTGTACTTTACGTTCAGATGAGAAAGCAGTATTTCCACGGTTTCGATGTACTTATTGTTCAATTAGAAAACCTTATTTCCATAGTCACAATGTATTTAACGTTCAATTAAGAAAGCAGTATTTCCACGATGATGATGTACCTAATGTTCATTTAGAAAATGACGTTTACACAATTCATAAATCAGATCATGTTCATATTTAACACAAATAACTAGGTTCGTGACGTCCTATCATTAAGGTCGTAATCACGTTTACTGGTTGAAAGGCGTTTAGTTTATGAGGTTTAAAATCATAGATAGAAAGTAAGTCAAAGCACTAAGTTTTCATCACATCATTCCAATCAATTACGACTAACTACGTCATAGCAAACACACAATATCACTACTCGCAAATCATGGTAATCAATCCTAAATCTAGCATGATAACAACAATAATCATAATAAATAGATAAAGGCTAGATATAACCTTAATAAGAGCATAGCTGAAATACAACTTGAACGTTAAACGAGCAGAAATCCTACTATGCGCCAAGCGATATTACAATATTTCCCCTCTATTAGCTCGATATTAACTAGCCACTAATCTAACTACAAAATATAACCTAATCTAGAGAGAGAGTAGTGAGAGAAAGTATGTTGAGTATTCTTGGATGTGTTGTTGTGAGATCTTTTTGAAATGAGAACTTGAGCTTAGTATTTATAGGCAACGCACATCCGTATCCGTAGACCGTATCATGACCCTCAAATGCACAACCGTATCTCACAACCGTATAAAAATGTGATTTTTATCACCCAAATGCACCAATACGGCTGTCCTAGGGCAAATACGGTTGTCCTGGAGCAAATACGGGTGGATACCAACCGTATACGGATGTCCTCGACCGTATACGGCTGTGGACAGCCGTATCCCGGCCCTTCGGTTCTTCGTTTCTTCGTTCAGTCGTATCTTCTTCGTCGTTTATCCGGTTTGAGCGACTCTTACGTCCACACGTTCGTAATTTCCTAACAAAGAAAATGACATAAGTTAGAGGTCATAACTCAGAGCGTAGCTCTAGAAGAAATGAAATGAGTGAATGGAAGATTCATTGATCGTTTGTGCTCTGTTTTGCTCATTTTTAGGTTCTTTTTGTCGATTCTTGAAACATCGTCTATATTTTATCCATCATGATGAAATGTGATAGGTATTTATATAATTCAAATGATTCATCAATATTTGTGCGAAAAAGGTGAGATAATGACATACAAAAACATGACCTTTTGCGTGTCATCAAGAAGATTTCAACTTCTGTCTCTAACATTCCAACCTATCAGGTCATACCTGCACCTGAGATCTCATTCCCTTTAGAAAATTTCTCTCAATTCCTTGATTTTGTTAGTACCTTTGAAAATCTTAAAACCTTTCATTTTCCACCCATTGAAGAACGCATCCCATAAGGAATGAAGACGCTTACGAATACCCTCCAAAATCATCAATTTTGATAAAGCTTGTACCAGAACCTACGTACATCATTTACAGTGTTGTTGATAAGGATATACCGGAATATTTTTGAAGTCCGCTATGTTGGTAACTCTTTTCATCGTGAAAGGAGGTTAGATGTTTGTATTGCATTTGCTAGACATCTCAATTCATCGGACTTTCCTTTTTCAGTCGAACAAAGAGAAGTCAGTGTTAGGATTAATAATCAAATAGGTATTCTCCAACGTCTTCCGACCCAAAAGGAAGATGGTATCTTCACACGATATAGAGAAGAAGAACTAAAGCTTATATCAACAATAGACCCACTAATGGACCTATTGGCCAGCACCGATTATCACCTGGTCTCACAAACCTTGATTAATCGTTATGTTGTAGCCATGATATATGAGCTTGAGTTTCTGGATCTCAAAAGATCCTGCAATCCCTCTCAACATTTCTGGAAAAATTCAATTCTTCGTTGACCCCGCCATGTAACACCCGCCAATTTAGGGCTATAATTAGAAACTAAACAACTTGTATTTACGTGTATTTAGTTTTGTTATAGGTTAAATATATGTGACATTTTGTGTAATTACATACACGCGTACGCAATTTGTTTAAATCGTACACTTATGAAACGGATGAGTTCCGACACTACTTTGTATGGACGTTGGTGACAAAACTTTTAAATAATGTAGAATTATCCAAATAAACATTGTTTACATTAATATATTGTGAAAAATATATTACACGTATTTCGTATAGGTTAAAATGCTCCGAACGCGACGAAAACACACAAAACACGCCAAACAAAAGAAAATAAATCAAATCATATTTTTATAACCCATTATTAAGTATTTCGATAAAAAGACTTTGGTTAAAAATGTTTCGGATAAACTTTAACATAAAATGCGGAGCAACATTTAAGTAATCACGAAACGTAAGATAATCGAGGAACAAGTAAACGAGCCAGAGACCCGCAAGTGGGTCAGCCCAGACCAGCGGACCCGACCCACCAACCCATTCCCCTTTTATTTCTTTCCTTTCCCCTTTCATTCATTTTCCACACACATCTACATCCAAATCTCTCTCCCTTCTCTCAAATCGCAGCTCCCAAACCACCCAAAAACACCATAAAAAATGCACTGATTCGCAGAGCTACTTCACGAAGAAACGACCACCACATCACGAGCTTCATCTTCATCTTCTTCGTTTTCAATTTCATGGTATGAGATCTCTTAACTCTTTTAAATTACTTATAAAGCTTTGATTTACATGCTAGAACATTTACTCAACGAAGTTATGTCCAAAAACCAAGTCGAAATGCGTTTTAAAACCCGATTTGTACTTACAGCAACGTCTGCGAACTGAATGCGTCTCAGCTCGCAGATTGAGCTGCGAACCGAGATTCACCTACCAAAAACTGAACTCGCGAACCGAAACTGCAAACTGAACTGACCTGCGAACTGACTTGCGAGTTGACATGCGAACCGAAACTTATGCTGCGAACCGAACTCAGTTCGCAGCCTACTGCCTTGCGAACTCAAACTCAGTTCGCATCGCGAACTCAGTTCGCATCGCGAACTCAGTTCGCATCGCGAACTCAGTTCCCATCACGAACTCAGTTCGCACAGCAATTTCAGTCCGCGGCCAACCTTAAATTCCAGATGCGATTTTTAATAAAGCAATGTAGTAGAAATAAAAAATTTTAAATTCCAACTCGACCCCAGCCAGGGGCTCTGCCCCTTGGACCCCGCTAGGGGCTGCCGCCCATTGGACCCCGTTCCAGGGGCGCTACCCCTGGACCCCCGTCATCCTGGAACTTGTAAATACTTTTCGCTCTAAGCGTGGAACACTTACAAATAATGAAACCTGATACAACGATACATATAATAATAATACTTTTCGATTATTATTACAAACCGTCACCAACGGGCTATACTTGTTTTCAAATTACGAACGGATTACTAAACAAACATTTGGACATTTCCTAGTTGAGTGGACAACTAGCATGGGTGATCTTTTAAGACACCAACTTATTTACTTGTTTACTTACAACCTTGTGCGTTTCAGACGCCAGAAGGTTGCAGGGTTCAGAGAACCAACATACGGGATTACAACTGACACCCTTACGGACTTACATCCGCTCTACTTGTTTGATTTCCCAAACATACTTGCTAGACTCAGGTGAGTCTTACAGCCCCACTTTTACTGTTTTTCTATCTTGGGGTGAGATACTTAGCAACTGTTTTACATATGGACACAATGTACCGAACTTATTACACTACTTTCACACACATTGCATGAGTTACTTTTATCCACTGAAAGCCTCCTATCGTAAGTTGTTAGTTATGGACTTAAGCACGATTACTAGTAAATGGATCCATTTGGGACTGACAATCCATGCATGGGGTAGTAGCGCTACCATGGATTTCACCATAGAAACAGGCATATTAGTATTTGTTACATATGAGTGTCGGGATAGCACCAACGGGGGTACTTTATATGATTCTTAATTGATTCATACTTACACACTGTTAAGCTTCAACTTATGAGCTCATGGCAACTGTGTTGACTTACTGGTTTACTTACTTTGCTTGATATCAACACTGGTACATACTTGTGGTTCATAACGATTACTTATTACTAAACCTGTAAGATTCACCAACCTTTTTGGTTGACCCTTTTTAGCTTTGTATCTCAGGTACACAGACGGAGTAGGATTTTCCCTTGGATACTAGCTAGAGTCGCATGATTTCTACATTGCATTTAACGTCTGCGAACTGAGATGCGTCTTAGCATAATCTCCCACTACACGCGTGGACTCTAGGGAATGACATTTTTGTAACCGAAAACACTATGTTTTCAAACAATTTTATATTTGAAATGTAACTATTTTTAAACGTCTCATTTAGAGGTCGTTTGTTGTGTACTTTGTGTTGTTGATATTTGATTAGTAGCACCCCAAAGCTTGCTTCCGCTAAACACAGAATTTAGGGGTGTTACAGATTGATATCAGAGCCTAAGGTTATAGTGAACTAGGTTGCATTTAGTGGGCCTAGACTATGACCGTTAGGCAGTATTCCTCATTAAGTATGATTAGGTTCAGCGACTACATTGTTTTAATTTAATTTAACATAGCATGATCAACTCTGTACAATTAAATGAATATGATGTGAGATCTGAAAGGAGTCATGACTAAACAGGATACACTAGTTGACTCTGACCTCGAGAGAACCGGGACTCAAACATGTCTATGCTCGACACTCAATAGGCTATTATGTGATATATATATATATATAGACCTCTCTACGAATTTTAGGCTATATTTTATGTACGAATATAAACCTCATTGTTTCTAACGCTTTATCTCAGAAATGGCAAACACACCACCCAATTCGTCTCGCTCTCATCCGTATGGATCACGAAACTCAAGGGTAGCTAGGAGGAACACTGGGTTGCCTCGAGCTAGCCCATATCCCACTCAAAACCAACTCAATAACCAGCCTTAAAGGCAAACAACAATGAGCCAACGACGATGGTTATCAGACCGACTCGACACTTGGAGGGGCGAGGAAGGAATCCAACTCCCCGCAACTAATGGAGGGTTTTCCAGCATGGAAGTCTCTCCCTATACCCAAGAACCTACTCACCTCACTATTCCCGTGTTAGCTGCTCGAGTGCACCGCCACGAAAGCAGGCTACACAACATGGAAATCAAACAACGCAATATTCGCTCTAACTGGATGGAGCAAACTCAAGACGGTATCGCCCAATTATACATAGGTCAAGCAGACATCTCTGAAACCTTGACCCGAACTCACAACCAAATGGAAAATACCACACAAACCATGGATATCGTTCATAACCAAGTAATCAGTAACCGAAACGAGATCTTCGTCTTCCAATCAAGGTTGCAAGAATGTGAGACACGCCTGCGGGAGACCGAGGATGCTCTCAGAATGGTTAGCAGACTTGCAGAGTCTGTGGACCATCTCACCTCACTGCTTCCACAACTCAATCTACACCAAGATTAGTGTAGTAAATGTATAGTGATCTATTGTACTTCTGTAGGATCTATGTAATTCGACCGGATGTAACAATTCCCGACATGTTTTGCAAACTACCTAAGTCTGTAACCTTTGAAACTCGTAATTCGAAATTGTCTGTAATCATTTAACTCTGTAATATCAATTGACAATTTCTCTCTATGACTCGACACTATTAGTCTTTACATTGTGATGTGTATATTATCGCTTTTATATATACATCTACCTCAATTATCATTCTGGTGCAATCTCTCATGTACCTCTTGTTTCTTTCTTGAAGAATCATGCCGCCAAAGAAGAAAAGTTACAGCGATGCTGAAATTGCTGCTCTCATTTCCCGAGCTGTGGCCGAAGCCCTGGCTACTCGGGAATCACCACGAACATCTAGGAGAAGTGATGACACTACTCATGTCATCAAACCTTGCTCTTACAAGGACTTTCTCAGCTGCAAACCATTATACTTCAAGGGCACGGAAGGTGCCATTGGCCTGATCCTATGGATAGAACGTATAGAATCTGTCTTCAGTCTCTGCAACTGTACTGAGGATAACAAAGTTAAATTCACTGCTTACACCCTTCAAGAAGGTACACTTACATGGTGGAATACCCACGCCAACTCTGTGGGCATCGAGATAGCAAACCAACTTCCTTGGGCTGAATTGAAGAAAAAGCTAAGGGAAAAATACTATACCGAAGAAGAACTGCATCAGTTGGAGGAAGAGTTCTGGCACCTGACTGTGCAGGGAACTGATATTGCTGGGTATACTACCAAATTCCAGCAATTTGCTTTGTTATGCCCGGGATTGGTCGATCCGGAGGAAAAATGCATCAAGAGATACATCCGCGGCCTCCCGGAGAATATCCAAGGGAATGTCTCCTCATCTAAGCCAACCACTATTGAGAGTGCTATCCGGTTGGCACATGAACTCATGGCACTAATCATTAGCCGTGAGACACCTCTCCCATCCTCCAACAACAAACAAAAATCCTCTGATCACCAAAACCAACAACCCAACAACAGGCCTGAGACTGTTAAGGCCTATACTTCGGGTTCTGATAACAAGAAAGGGTATGTTGGGAGCAAACCATATTGCTCAAAATGCAATCTTCACCATGATGGTTCTTGCCCATGTAACAAGTGCAAGCAACTCGGGCACTTGGCTAAGGACTGTAGAGCAAACACCACTACCGTCACCAACACCAACGCACCCAAGATATGCTATGAGTGTAATGGTACTGGGCATTTCAGGAAAGATTGTCCGAAGTTGAAAAACAACAACAACAACACAGGAACAACAACAACCCTCGAAGTAGAGCTTTCATTCTCAACTCAAGGGAGGCCCGTCAAGACCCTGATGTGGTCACGGGTACGTTCCTACTCAACGGTTTAACTGCTTATGTATTATTTGATACTGGTGCCGATAAAAGCTTCATTTCTGATAAGTTTTGTCCACTACTTGACACTACACCTATTGCCTTAGATTCTAAGTACACAGTAGAATTGGCAAATGGCAAACTTATTGAGGCTGACAGTATGATACCTAATTGCACTTTAAACTTAGCTGATGAACCTTTCTCCATTGACTTGATACCCGTTGAGATCGGCAGCTTTGACATCATCGTCAGCATGGATTGGTTATCCAAGCACCAAGCCGAGATCGTTTGTTTTGAGAAAATTGTATGTATTCCTCTCGTCACCAGTGGAACCGTGATCATACAAGGGGAGACCGGTGGGATGGGAATAAACATCATTTCTTGCATGAAAACCCAGAAATACTTGAGAAAAGGGTACCAGGCCATCCTCGCATACATCATGGAGAAAAAGTCGGAGGAGAAGCGACTTGAGGATGTGCCTAATGTTCGAGACTTCCCAGAAGTCTTTTTCTGAAGACTTACCCGGCCTACTGCCAACCAAAAAAGTCAAATTCTCGATTGACCTTTTGCCTGGTGCAGCACCTGTGGCACGAGCACCTTATCGTTTAGCCCCATCTGAACTTCAGGAGTTGTCTGCACAATTACAGGAACTCCTGGACAAGGGATTTATCAGACCAAGTTCCTCACCTTGGGGAGCTCCGGTCCTGTTTGTGAAAAAGAAAGACGGTTCTTTCCGTATGTGCATCGACTATCGTGAGCTCAACAAATTGACTGTCAAGAACCGTTACCCACTTCCTCGCATTGATGACCTGTTTGACCAACTCCAGGGGTCGAGTTTTTATTCAAAGATCGATCTACGGTCAGGTATCACCAACTCTGTGTTCGCGATGACGACATCCCTAAAACTGCTTTCCGAACTCGCTACGGGCATTACGAATTCCAAGTGATGTCATTCGGCTTAACCAACGCACCGGCTGTATTCATGGACCTTATGAATCGGGTGTGCAAGCCTTACCTTGACAAGTTTGTTATCATCTTCATCGATGACATCCTGATTTATTCGCACAATGAACAAGAACACGCGCAACACTTGAAAACCATCCTAGAGCTACTCAAATACAAGGAGTTATATGCCAAATTCTCTAAGTGTGAGTTCTGGATGCAAACTGTACAATTCCTTGGCCACTGATATCGCGTAAAAAGTCACGTTTTTACTACCGATATCTCTCTCATTCTGGAACGATTCTTGGCATTTGAACTTAAATAACACTCAAATCAATGAGAATCTGCCAAGAAGGTCAAAACAAGGTTACATGATAAAAATCAAGCAAAATGGATGAAAAACGAAGATTTCATGCACGTTTGAAGATTCAAGGCATCAAAATAAGATTTAAAGACTAACGTGCCCATCATCAACATCCACCTTATCCAAGATGTTCATTTTCAAAATACGAGTCTAACAGAAGAAGAATCAACAAAAATGGATAAAGAATGAAGATCCTACGCATACTGGAAGATTCAAATGATTCGTACGCAACATCTGGAGATAGGAAGCTCAACTTCGGGATTACTTTTCATCAAAGTCTTCCTTTTTGAATTACAAATCCAACGAAAATATAATCGATGAAAACGGACGCATAACAAAGAAAACACGCGCGAATTAAGAAACGCAGCGAAAGATGACGGACTGGGGCGGGTGGCAGCCAGCCGCCGCCGGCCAGCCACCAGCCACCGCCGGCCACTAGGAGGGTGGTGCCGGCCTCCCCTCCCTCATCTCGTTTCCGTTTTTTGGTCCTTTCATGTACCCGGTGCCACACCTTTACGCGATAGCACGTACCCGGTGCCACACCTTTGCGCAATTGTACGTACTTGGTGCACCACCTTTTCCACATTTTGCTAAAGTGCTCCTCAAGTCACTAATGTAAGCCGGATTTCTCCTATAAATAGGAGGGCTTTGGTTCATTTGGAAGACACACCAAAAAAAACACCTACAACACACACCTTCCATACTTTGGAAAACACACGCTTTCACTTTTTCTTTCTTTATTTGTAATTCTTCCTTAGTTAATTAGATTAGCTAGTTAACTAATCTAGGAAGACTTGTACGGAGGTGCTCCGGGATGCATTTGTAGCTACGAGTTATTGTACGCCTTTTTCAGGTTTTAATCTATCTTTCATTTTTAATTATGTTTGCTCTTTCTTTAATAAATTTAAATATGCATGCTAGAATTCCCATGATTAATTAGATAACTCAATTGTCTGCTATGATAGTCGTTTAGAAAGTTCAAATATGTAATTGTGTTGTATGTTATGAGATTGTGGATGATTTATATTACAAATAGATGTAGGAACTAAATCTTTATCGTTTATGTGCCCAACTCATGTTGTGACTAAATCCTTATCCAAAAATGAACGTAGCTCCTGAGATAAGTAATACCCTTAACCCTTTTTATCCACTCATAGGATATAGGTTACTTAGTTATACTATGTTAGATTGAATCATTGAGCTCGGCATGGCTGGTGTTCTCTAGACCAAAACAGGATCCAAGAGACACGGAATATGGGAATAGAGGTAGATTAAGATTAAATTCATATAGACGATATTTTTGAGACAACTTTCAGAATATCCTCGACTTAAATAATACCTTTGCATGCTTATATTGAACTGTTGCTTCAATCGTCTTATTGCATGTTCTTGTTTGATTGTTGCCTTAGGATCATCATAATAGTGAAATACAATTGGCATTAAATATCGTGAAGTAATGTGACGACCCCTATTCGACTGTTTATTCGATATAGTACTGGAAATGCTTTCGAGCAAAGTACAAATGTATGAAAGTCATAAACGACCGAAGGTAGTCATATCACTGGAATCAGCTCTGGTTTAACAGTTGGAATTCCAAAAGGATAATACAACTTCACAACTAACTGGTGTATCCTACGAAAGTCAATGGATTACAAAGTAATGTTCGTAAAATACGTTCAGATAAAATAGGAATTAATAACCCATGTACTGTTAAAACCTTATGAACTTAAGTTTAATCTATGGAGTACCCTTTATGGTTATCCACGTGACTACAACCTAGTAATTAGGACCTGATCAACCTTAATTATGGTAAGTAGTTATCTGTGCCCATGACATGCAATAAGTAAGACACAGTGAAACCACTCGTTGTATATATTAGGTTTACATTTCCGCACTTCTTTAAATTGAATTAGTTTAGAGTGTCACTTTCACTGTCAATTACTCTTGACCGCATGTTGGACGTAAGAAGCTGTAGAATTACCGTGTAAAGTACATGGTCTAATTACTGAAAGGCATGGTCTGCATATGAAACACATTTTTAACAAACTGTGAATAATCCAGGGATGTATAACTGTTTGAAAAGGAGAGATTTAAGTCATAAATCGATGAAACCAAAATCTAATTAATTATAAATAAGACTTAGGAATGAAAGTGAAAGTCCAAGTGACTTAGAATATTTAAACCTCTAGGTCTTGTAAAATCGGCGGTCTAAACATACAAAGTTATTAATCTGCATGCTAATAGAACGGTAAACTACCTTAGGGGTTAAGAACGGTCGGACCTATGAGACGATACACCACTGATTCATGCTCCTCTGTATAAAACCAAAATAGGTTGCTTATCTCTCAGCAGATAGGTATTTGAAGCTGGCGTATTGTTCCGATCAGAATAATGATAACCTAGTTCCTAGTGACATGCCAACGGGAAATTGAGTTGGTAGGGTTCTAGATTTTACACCTAATAGTTTACTTATTATATTAAGCTTTGTCCCTATTTAGTCTGTCATCCCGAAACACTAATTATCAAAATCTCAACAATCACATATTTATCTTTATCTGTTTTCCTGCAAGTTATTTTCCTGTATTTTTAATTACCTGTCTGTAGTTCAAAAAACCCCCAAACCAACCTACTTTGCTCCATCCTAAATACTTCCCTACTAAAAGTGCTAACTTTAATCACCAAACGTTTGGATTCAATAGAACGATCTTAGGTTATACTTACCGCTTACAAACCAGAGTAGGTAGTACATATAATTTAAGCCCCGCTAAATATAAATTTTAAAACCCCTGGTGGCGCCCGATTAGTTACCATCAACGACACCGACGCTTTCGGATGCCATCAAGTTTTTGGCACCGCTGCCGGGGAATCACAAACGTACGATTTAAAGCCACCTTAAGTAATCGTATTTAGGAGATCCTTCCGATTGAAATCTTCTCAGCAATCTTTCGAAAGTTAATTTAAGTAATTTAGTATTAATTTAATATTAGATAATACTAGTTCAAAAATGACAACTCAAAAACCCACTTCTCGCCTCATTTCGAAGGATGAACTGATGGCAATGAACGATACGAAATTCTTTGACTACCTAGTAGGGGAAATAGGGTCGGATTTCTTTTCACCCTCTTCCTCTGAAGCTAAAGAAACTTCCAAAACCCTAGAAGAATTTAGGACCTCACTTTTGATTCCAAAACATTGCCTGGACTTGGATGACACGGATCAGTTGCCTGACCTAGCATCATCCCTAGAAGATCACTCTCTAACTTTGCATTTGCCTCAATTACCAAATTCTGTCCACTTCAAATATTTTCCCGAAGAAGATTATGAAGTAAAACCTCCGAAATTATGTGACCTAATTACCCTTATTCCTGAAACTTCGGTGTATGGCAAAACTCTGTCAAATTCTCATAATGATGGTATCTTCCCATTCTTTTCAAATGAACACAAACACACCCTTTATCGAGTGGTGGATAAGGTTCCCTCAGTCGAGCCAGAAAAACCCTGTTCCAGAGAACGCCACTTAGGCGCATCTTTCAATCCTTCTTGTAGAATAGACGTCTATAGGACATTCGTTAGGAAATTAAACTCCTCCGACCTTCCCTTTTCATACGAACAACGAGAAAAGATTACCAATCTTGATGAACAAGTGAAATTTCTATCTCACCTGTCAAATCATGAATGTGAAATCACTTCCTCTAATTTCAGAGACCAAGAACTAAAGTTCACAGCAGATTTAGATCCACTTCTTGAATCACTTGCCGACATAGATTTCCTCCCAATAACTATGATATTAATCCATCACAATATCGTTGCAATGATCAATGAACTTGAGTCCTGGATAGAACGGGACCCGATGATTCCTATCATCATCCTGGTAAAATTCCATTCTTTGTGGACCCCGCCTATTACTTGATCTCAAAATTGCGAGACGTTTTTCCTGATTCCGCCAAGGAAAGAATAGATACAACCCTTTTCACTAAAAGAAAAGACCTTCACATTAAGCTTGTTCGAATCTTCACCTTTACCAAATACCCTTTCACTTCCACACAAAAAGCACAAATCAGTAAACTCGTTAGGATAGTCAATTCTACAACCGGAGAACCTGATTCGCAGGAAGAGAAAGCATTTGTGGAAGTCTTAGATAAACTCACTCACGATCTACATTATAAAGACCAAGGGACATGCGATGGTTTGTCAAACCCTAAAAAGATAAGAAAGGCATATAATAGGTTAATCAGCGATCTTGTCGATTTGGGATATGAAGAACGAGAAGTCCTAGGGAAACTAGAGAATAGTCATTACTATTTAGTTTATAATGTCATCTCGGAACTTTCAAAATGTTTTGTACTTAAAAGCGTTCACTTAAGGGAGCAAATCTCGACCCTTTCCCTATGGAGGGATCGAAACGAATCGTAAAACAATTCTATCCGAAAAGGTCGAAGCTCGCGACTTTAAATGAGCATATTTTAATACATATATTCTTGAAAGTTTCCTCTAAAAATAGAAAACATTTTTAAATGTTGTCTAAAAACATGCGCGAGTCTAAAAGAATGTACACCTTTTAAAAGCATTTAGCCGAAACATTTGTACATTCTATGAACCAGCATCAGACAAAGATTTTAAAACACCCAAAAACATATTAAGTTTAATATCTTAGATTAATTATAATTGTCCCGCAGGAATTTGCGTGTTTCTTAAATTATTTATAACGTAACAAGGAACCAAAAAGTAACTAGTTACAATAAATATACTTAAGATTCGTACTTACAATTAATGGGACATTAGGAATTGTTCTAGAGCATTAGGCTTAAATTTAGAGTACAATAGGAACCATATGTAAGGAATATGGTACTTAAGGACATGACACATATTCTTAGGGACCACTAAACCTTCCATACCTTCCCCATGATTCAAAAATGAGAAGAAAATTTCTTCTTCTTCCCCTCTCCTCTCCAAAACCGGCCACCACCATAACCACCATGAAACCACCATCAAAACTCCACCAAAACTTGTGATCTTGTATCTTTTGAACTCTTATTTGCATGCTCTTCCCGATTGTACGATTATTTTCAAGTTTTATCCATCAAAACTAAGGTATGATCATAAAACCCACTTTAATTTTAAAAGGAACTTATTTCTTAAAGTTAGCTAAGTTAGTAACTAGAAATTAGTGTTTTTCTTGGTTAAATGCTTAGGAACTACATTCTACTACCACTAACTAATGTTAATTCACACATGTTTGACTTTATCAAAAGAATGAACTTTGACCAATTGATTAAGTCTAGACTTTTGCTTGATTAAGTGTTAGTATCTAAGTACTTAAGTAATTAGGGTGTTTTGATCTATGATAATTACATAATGCGGATAAATTAGGATTAGCAAGTTTGATTTTTAAATCAACAAAAAGTTAACTAGCTTGCATGAATAGAATAAAGGACCAAGATCACATGGCCATTCTTGCTTACTAGGATGCTTGTACTTTCTTGACTAGTCAAACTAGGCAATATAACTAGAGTATCATCATTTTAAAAATAAAAGTCTTGAACTAAACCAAACACATGGAAGTGATGACTTTTTGTGCATAACCTATGTGTGACACCCGACAAATTAGGGCTAGTTGTTAGTTCCTAATCATATGCTAATACATGTAATTAGTGCTAGATTAGGCTAATTGTATGTATCAATATGTATATATATATATATATATATATTTGAATATATATATATACACATACGGGATTATGTTAAATCGTGCAATTTTAATATCGGGCGGATCCCGATACATTAATACGGACGTTGGTGAACTCAATTTATTAAATAATATGAAATTATTTGATAAACATATTTATTTGATAATATCATATAAGCGTTTCGTATCGTGTAAAATACTCAGAAACGATCAGAAACGCGTGAAACGCGCCCGACAAATGAAATAAACACAAATTATATTTTTATTATTCATTATTAAGTATTTTGATAAAATACTTCGAGTAAAAATATTACGATTACACGCGCACGAATAAAACGTTTAAAAACGTTACACGAATTAAATAAACGTACAAATACGCAACGAACGCGCAAACCGAGATCCGAGAACATTTTTAGTAACTTAAAATAAAGTATTTAGAATAATACTTTCATATAAAAATATCGAGATTTAAATCGTTAGTTAAACATGCGTATCAAACGTTTAACGTCTAAACGAACGTCGAAACGAACGGGTAAACGAACACCGCGCGTAACGTAGCTTTAGAGAAATGATTTAAACATTACATGGGGGTGAGACCCACTATATTTCTGCTGGAAATCTCCACCCATACTCCCTTTGACCTCCTTTCCTTCCTTCTACTTCACTCCAACACCCCCACACCCTTTCATTTCAATCATCAACCAACCCACACCTCCTCTAGCCTCTCTCTACTTGTCTCTCTCTCTAAAAACGACCAGAGGTCAGTCACCACACCACCCTCACTCCACCACAAGTCCACCATTCCACCACCATAGTGCCATCACGAACCGCCACGCCGGAAATCAAGAAAACGCGATAAAACGAATCTTCGGCTTCGTTTCTTCATCTCTCCATCATTTCCTTGTAAGAACTCTTGATCTTTTACTAGATTTACATGGAATACACTTGTATACATGTTTAGTTGCTCATTTAACTAGAAAATGTCCAAAATATAAGTCGAATCGCATTTTAAAACTTGAAATCTTGAGTTTTGTTTTCTGCCCAGATTTCTGTTCTCACTTCAACAAATTATGTAAAAATCGTTACAACATGAAATTAAACGTTTCTTAAGCCTAAAATGAAGTACAGGAAGTTATCTTTCCAACAAAATTAGTCTCGTGACTTTTCGACTCTGTTTAATACTTGAAAACATTTTTCTCCGGTGACATAGGTTTACTGTTCCGGTGGACAGGAATTTTCAGTAGCTTCTCGGGACTATATCTCGAGTTCTAGACCACTAAAATATATGAGACCAGTGCCAAAATCTCACATAATTTGTTAACTTTAAAAAGTTCTTCTTTAGCCTTTTCCAGAAACACACGTATTTTTGTGTAGAGCTCAATCTTTGGACTGTAGCTGTTCTTGGACCAAAACCGACACCCTTTATAATTATTTTTGTTAAAAATAGTAAATGGATATATAAAAACACCATAAAGTGCAGTTTTACACAGACATATAGGAGAACAAGTATGATTTTTAGTTAGGCTTAATTCGGTATAGAATTTAATTAAATCGAGAGACTTGTCGAGTCAATATCTAGAGAACCAAACTGTTAGAACTGTTTTTGTCAAGAAATCCGTGAATACCATTGTCGTAGGACATAATCCGGGAATACCATTCACGCATAAACAAAAACCCGTGAATTATCATTAACGCATTATTTAGTCCGTTAATCCTCGTTATTATCGCATAAAATCTTAAGTCCGTGAATATCATTCACGCATAAACAAATCCGTGAATAATCATTCACGCATAAACTAAACCCGTGAATAGTCATTCACGCATGAGCTAAATTCGTGAATATCACTAACACTTAAACAAGTCCGTGACTACCTTATTCTCGCACGAACAGTGCCCGTGAATTCCCATTCTCGCATTAACAGTGTCCGAGAATCCTATTGTCGCATAAATATGATTAACAGTGGTAACAGGATAAGTTAATTAAACTAACAGTGGTAATGAGTAACATAATAAATAGTGGTAACAAGTAAACTAAATAAACAGTGGTAACGAGGTAAGTTACTAAAGAGTGGTAACGAGTAACATAACAAACAGTGGTAACGAGTTATTACACTAACAGTGGTGACAAGGTAATAAACAAACAGTGGTAACGAGTTATTACACTAACAGTGGTAACAAGGTAATAAACAAACAGTGGTAACGAGTTATTACACTAACAGTGGTAACAAGGTAATAAACTAACCGTGGTAACGAGTTAATACACTAACAGTGGTAACAAAGTAATAAACTAACAGTGGTAACAAGTTTATAACAAACAGTGGTAGTAAGTAAACAAATGTATAAAGTAGATATTTTTAAGATTTCTATTACCAACCATTACCAACGGGCCGTACACGTTTTCAAAACTCAAACTAATCAATCAAACAACTAAATTATTTGGACATTACTAGTTGGATAAACAACTAGCATGGACGGTCTTTCGAGACGTCTACATATACTTATAACCTTGCGCATTTTGAACGCCCGGCAGGTTACCGTCTTCGGACAACATCACCCTGTGCAACATCATACTTGCTTGATAGTAACACATCAGACTCAGGTGAGTCTCATAGCCCCTCTTTACTGTTTTACCCAGGGGTGAGATTACATGCTCGATTTTGTTTTACATATGAACACAAGTACAAAACCTCGATATATTGATTGCATGAGTTGTTTTATCTAATCATGAAGTCCCTCACAACATAGTTTGTTTATATTGCGATAGCATGAATGTTAGTGTATGGTACCATATGGGATTGACAATCCCCGTCCGGGGTAGTCGCGCTACCACGACTGCGGTCGAACGGACGCATTTTCATTTGTTCATACATGTGTGGATTAGGCACATGCCGGGGGCAAACTCGACCAGGTCCTTGAATGCGGATCCTGGCACACTCAGTTAAGCTCAAACTATGTGCTCATGGCAATAATATACACTCATATTTTATTTGCATGTCTGCAAAAATCACTAACTAAATCTTGTGGTTCATAACTTGGATTTCATCAATTTACACCTGTGAGCTCACCAGCTTTTTAGCTGACCTTTTAGCATGTATTCTCAGGTACCCAGCAGTAGTAGATCTGCTCAGGATATATTAGCTCGAGTCGCATTCAGATTTCAGAAGATTCACATGCATTTCTACATTTTGTAAAATTAGATATGCCTTAGAATCTTTTACATTTAGCTATAAGCTTGTGTAACAAGAACAACAATGTAAAACTTTTATATTATCTATGTAATGGTTTTAAACGACGCATTTAGAGTCGTTCGCTTGATCTTATGTGTTTTGTTATTGATTAGTAACACCCAAATATTGCTTCCGCTAAACAATAAATTTAGGGGTGTTACACTATGCTTGTTCACCAATTAGGAAATGCTTGAAGTAGTTTGAATCATGTATGCATAGGTTGAGATGATGGCATGCGGAAACTTGAAAATATCATTTGAGGAAAGACCTAAAAAGTCAACTTGAAGTATTGAATCTTCTAAGCAAATTATTTTTAAAATTTTTATTCGAAAACCTTACTTCAACTTGGGCTCCTAAAACTCAAACCTTATTAAAATTGATATGACCATAAGTTGTGAAATCTTGACATTTCAAACTTGGGTAGCACCAAACAATATTCCACAATGAAATTGCCATCTCATGACCATATACTTTTCTAATGTCGATATTACCTTAGTATTAATAAAACTGATTGTTCGTTGCTTGGGAACATTGAATGCTTAATGAAATCTTGGGATTGTCAAACATTTAAAAGCTCTCACTATGAAATTTCAATAAGAGACTTCGAAACGTGCTTTGAATTTCTCTTCCTTAAAAGATCCATTATTTTTAAATGTTCTCAGATACCATGTCACTAAAGAAGAAGCTAAGCCAAACACAACCTCTTACAGGACCTCTCACCTATCTTAGTGTCACGCCTCACTACGACCAGATGGCACGCATCTGGAGAGACAAGAAGTTTGGCCATTCAAGATATGTTGACTGGGACAAGTTACAGGTATTATGATTCAGACGGAGACTTGAAAGCCTACTCAGTTATCCAGTTGGGGATCAGCAGTTCGAGTCCTTCAAAAGGCTATTCAGTATTGATGAGCTAGTGTATATGGAGATGGTTACAGAGATCATGACCACCTACACATTTGAGAACGGGAGTAGAGTTGGAGATGGTCTGATCACATTTTGGTACATGGGCAGTTTATTCACCTTGACACTAGCCCAGTTTGCCCAACACTTGGATCTGTACACCCCAGAGGAGATACATTCCCCTCTATTCACTGGTGGAGCCACATCGATTTCCATCACAACCACACACGCCGAGGCATGGAGCCATTGGTCGACAAAACCATATTTCTCTGGTATCAAGGCTACACAACTCAGAGACCCAGTCCTGCAAATCTTACACAAACTAATAGCTTGTTCACTTGATGGAAAACACATGACAAGCGGTCGAGTTGAAGCATTTGACGTTGCCTTAATGGCAAGTATCCTCGAAAGAAAGAACATTCAGGTTGCACATTTAGTCGCCCAACGAATCCTAGAGGAGAAAGATTTTGGTGCAAAGAGATCGTACATGGGCCCAGTGATCACAAGACTTATCCGACGAATGGGATTGCTTAGGACAGCGGAGGTAGGAAGATTTAAGAGCATGCCAGGATGGAGTGCCCAGCCAGTAGATTACTATTTTCTGAGGAGTATGGACATACTCCGGATTATGAGAGATGGCACTGTCTACATTAGGGCATGACTTTCGGATCCTGACAATATTGACACATTGATACCAGGACTAGTTCTACCAAGAGAGGCAAAGAAAAGGAAACAGCTGAGAGAGCCTAGTAATTCAGATACAGACAAGGATGGGGATGAGAGTATTGATAATGACGATAACCTCCCACCACCACCACCAGCAGTACCACCGCCTGTTAAGGCAGGTCCTTCCACCCCTGCCCCCAGAGTTCAGACACCCACATACATCTATCACTACGGGACTCCCCCGGGTTCAGACTATTGGTACTGGCTGATGCAGATGCAAGTCAAATGTTATAAGGCAATAAGACAGCAGACAGCAGGGGTACCCGTGAGCCTACTTCCTGACTTACCATGTGGATCGGGCCGAGCACCACCACACATATATCCCCCTGCAGTTCCTACTCCATCACCTCACCCGTAACCTACCCATGGTCGTAGTCTACCCCCTCGAACTATGCCTCCTAGACCACAGCCACCTCCAGCACAGGCTCCCATCACGAGACAGCTTGTCCCATCAGTCGTTGGGTCAGTCAGGGTTTACACTATGAGAGGCAGCAGGACATCCAGAGTCTCCGCTCAAACCATCACTGTTCAGAGTCACAGGATTGCCAGACATACCACCCCTACAGTTGTTTTGCCTGATCCAGTATCTTCTCACAGGTAGACAGACCTATTCAAAGGGCACACCCAACATGAATCACCTATGTACCCACTTGACAGTTTCGACATGCCTGCAAGACCTTTTGTAGATCAGCTGATACAAAATGGAGTTCTGAAGATCGATAAACCAAAAGTAGAAGCTGGCCATGATGCATTAGACAAAGGCACTCACTGTCAGTATGACGATTCCTCATCAGACGAGACCTCTCCTGGACCTATCATGTCTACCGCAGCAGCTTCACCGCCAGTCGAGCACTAGATTGCTGCACTTTCAGACTTCTTTCTACTTTCTAGCAGACTATATTACCATTAGTTGTATTGATGAACTATGGATGCATAGACATCACCTCTATCTATTTATTACTTTATTATGCTAAAACTTTACTTTTCTTATTAGCAGCTATTATTTGATTGTTGAGTGGAATGTTTATTTGATCCCACCACTATTTATCGAAGACTAAAGCAAAGGAAGCCGTGGACCTCACCATGAAGGACGCTGATAGTACGCGCAACAAATCGGTAACCCGTCCCAAAACTCTCCATCTATTTAAAGCTTCAATTATCTAATCCTATATCTCCAAAACTAAGTGTGGGATCCCCAAAGCCACATAACACTTACGTAACAATCCGGAAATAAGTAGAATCTCTAAGTGTGGGATACTTCGACAAGAGGTACTCAACAAATAAGATTCGAACATTAGGGACAATGTTCCTCTAAGTGTGGGATATACGGTAGCAACCGCAAGTTTGACCTCTTGTCCGTAAAACAACCAATATTTTCATTAAAAGGCTAAAAATAGAGAAATTTTAAAATTTTCTTTTGGATTCAAAAGCAACATTTTTAGAACTTCTATTTCCCAAAAATATAAAATACAGTAAGAAACGAGTTCTCAAGGAAACAAAACTGTTTTAGAATGAGACACGGATAAAAAGGGCAACACATGACTAGGCACACATTGACCAAAATATTCGGTTCATGAGGTTTGAGCCCATAAGTAGCATTCATCTTAAAAATGCTTCACTTTTCGTTTCATATGTGTGTCGATGTATGCATTTGAATTAGAACTTGCTCTTCCAATACATGTCGAGATCACACCAGTGAGTGCCATACGTGGCATAGGTACAATCCGTCTCGATACCTTCTATGGAATCTACACACCTTCTAAACACCAAACATCCACTCTTCAACCAAAACCTTCTTTACACCTTCCAGTCGCCAAATATCCACTCACTCTGCGCACCTGACCAAAACCTCCCTTTATTTATCCTGAACCTATGAAAGTCACATCTTTTAGCATTTCTCAGAGACACTCTCGATTTCTCAAATTTCTTCAAGAAAAGCCAACATAATCTCACAACCCAGCACTCAAAGAAACCTTTCGGGCCAAAATAACACATATTCATCGGTAAGTCCGGCATAGCAAAAAGAAAAATGAGAAAAAGAAAGAAAATAAAGAAACATTATGCCGGCACTACAAGAAAAATGGTTGCACTATGAAGTCTTTTTAAAGGTATGAGATTCTAAAAAGAGACCTCCTAAAAGAAAGCACTTTTAGCTTCGAGAAAATATAAGAAAAACCCATCACACTCCCCTTTACAACTTCCTCAAAACAAAAACCAACTCTTTTCTCCCCAACTAAATACATAAAAGTTTCTAATACTATCCAAAACGATAGTGTACACGGATCACTCAGCTCTAAAATACCTCTTCAAAAAGCAAGACGCAAAGCCCAGATTGTTACAATGGATTCTACTTTTACAAGAATTCGATATCGAAATAAAAGATAAAAAAGGAGCAGAAAATATCGCCGCAGATCATTTTAGTCAACATGAAAACCCATCAATGGTATAACTTGCAGAAAGAGATATTAAAGATCGATTTCTAGAGGAGCAGTTAACGAGTTTAGGAGAAAAAATGATTCACGGACGATCCTTGGTTTGCAGACATTGCCAATTTCGTAGTTGGAGAGATTACAAGAAAGGGGATGATATCATCACGAAGACAAAAATTCTTCCGCGATGTCAAACATTATATTTGGGATGATTCATATTTGTTCAAAGTCTGTCTCGACCAAATTGTGAGAAGGTGTGTCGATGGGAAAGAAGCCGAACATATACTCCACCAAAGCCATCATGGACCTACCGGAGGACATCACGCAGCCAATTTAACATCGAAAAAAGTTTATGACTCAGGATTCTATTGGCCCACTATTTTCTGAGATCAACAAGACTTGGTAAAACGCTGCGATATTTGCCAAAGGTTTGGAAATATCATAACTCATAACGAAATGCCGTCAACGAATATCCAAGCATGTAATATATTTGACATATGGGGATTAGATTTCATGGTACCATTTCCAAAATCATACGGAAAAGAATACATTCTATTAGCTGTCGACTACGTATCCAGATGGGCCGAAGCTCAAGCCTTTCCTACAAATGACTCAAGGGTCATAACCAAGTTCTTAAAACAGCTATTTTGTCGGTTTGGAACCCCTCGGGTGATCATCAGTGATCGAGGTACGCACTTTTGCAATACCCAGTTTATGAAACTATTGCAACAATACGGTGTTACCCACAAGACGTCTACGGCCTACCACCCACAAACAAATGGGCAAGCAGAAATTACAAACCGGGCATTAAAAAGGATCTTGGAATGCACAGTTGGTCAACACAAAGAGAGATGGGTAGATAAGCTAGACGATGCTTTATGGGCATTCCAAATAGCTTATAAAACGCCATTAGGAACAACCCCTATAGGCTTGTTTATGGAAAGGCATGTCATCTCCCGATTGAACTCGAATACAAAGCTTATTGGTCACTGAAAAACTGTAGCTTGGATCCTACGAGAACGAGAACGCACCGGAAAATGCAACTGAACGAGCTAGCAGAATTAAGAGATCAAGCCTATGAAAGCTCCTACAGGTTCAAAGAAAGAACCAAGTTACTCTACGACTCAAAGCTTTGCCCTACACGCTTCAATCCAGGTGATAAAGTTCTACTCTTTAACTCACGATTTAAGAAGTTTTCTGGCAAATTCAAGATACGGTGGAGCGCTCCATTCACAATTTCTAAGGTATTTCCTTATGGTGCCATCGAACTCGAGGCCCCAGATGGGAATTTCAAAGTAAACGGTCACCGTTTAAAACACTACATAGAAGACTTTCCCGCAACCGAGGAATTCTATAACTACGAACCACCCTAATAGAATAGTAGGTATGAATGAGTCAAGCTACGGGACTCGATAAACAAAGCACTTTGGGGAGGAATCCCAAGCCTATCTTATATTTTCAAGCATTAATTTTACTTTTGTGCTTGATCTAATCCATTCTTATGCAGTACCTCGCCTTATGAAAGGCTAATGATTATGTTTAGATCACTGACCCTTTGTATTTTGCAGGATGATTTCGCATCTAGCTAGAGCACCCAGTCAGAGACGCTCACGTACCATGTATCACTCCCGGAGTTCATCATCGGGTAGTAGCATGAGGACCATCAGGGGATCACAGTCACCGCCCCCTCGATTGGACGAGACCTTGGCAGAATTGGTAGAGGTGAAGGTTCAGGAGATATTCCTTTTACGTTCCATCCATTCTAGGTTACCTTCGTCTCACCAATCCGAGGGACAGACCGCAGGGCCCTCCCGAGTACCCACCTTTCAGCATGGGGTGACTACCGCGGACCATGGGTCACTTGGTCGATATTGAGAGCCCTCAAGGTCTAGCACGCTGACATCACTGAGATCCACACTGCTTTGGGCGTTTCTTCCACACCTGTGTGCCCTTTTCAGATGGGACCTGATCCCACTCCGCACATTCCACCGTGGGACCTATTCCCACCTTGGAACCTCATTGCGCAGGACCACCACACTATTACGGACCCACTAGAGGAGGAGATCGTTGCAGTAGATGCTTGGATTCAGGACCCAGAGGATGGCACTGCATCTCCAGTCTATACCATCATGGAGTCAGCATCTCCTACATCGGTCGTGGAAAACACGATCTTTATGGATGATGACTTCACCGAATGGGAGGCGCTCTATGCTGACATGGATTAGTTATGTTATTTCTGTTTAGTATTAACGTGTATTGACATTTGTGTTTCCTGAAGGATATTTAGTATGCAGAACTTGACGTGGAAATTATGGAACAAGTTCATTTCTAATGAGCCTGGTCCATTTCCAGCAATTTCACACACTCGAACATGGTCCATGAAATCCAGTGGCAACGCACGCAACATGAGGAAGTATCTCTTCTAACCTTACTTTGCTTGATAAACACACTAAAACTCTAAGCAAAACTCTAAAATATGGGATTATGACTCACAAACAGAGAATAACTTCGAAAATATTGACCCTCATTCCAAATTCTAAGTGTGGGATTAACCTAACCTAGAAATGGAACATTAGGGACAATGTTATTTTAAGTGTGGGATAACAGTAGTATTCACTACTGACGTGCAACATAAAACTTTTTTGATCAATCTTCCAAACTAAGTTTCAAGACAAGCGATCGCATGACTAGGCACTAAACCACCAAACTAGAGAGGAATCTTGAGCCATATAAAAGCATTTATCTTTAATGCTTTACTTTTCGATTGAGAGTGTGTCGATGTATGCCTCTTAAGTTAGAACTTGCTTGAGCAATACATTTCGAAACTACAAAGATGGGCGTCATATGTGACGAAGGTGCAATTAGAGGATCTTGACATTCTCTAGGATAAAACTCTCTCCTAGAAACCCTATTTTCAAGCCTAATCAAACCAATGCTCACTTTTCAGCATTGAAGATCAAGTAGAAAACCTGTTGAGCCCTAGCCTTTTCATTTCGAAAATTCACTTTAGGAAACCAACCCTTCATTTAAATCTCTTGCTCGTACCCTAAGTTTCTGAAGAATTACTACAATAAACACATTGAAATCCCCGAAGGATAAAAATACCATCCAAAAAGAGAAGGGGAACTCTGAAGAAAAGCAAAATTCATCAAAGACAAAGCTGCTAGGATAAACCAAAGAACTAAAAGACCCAAGGATCATTTAATGCCAAGGGGAAGGTTCCTTAAATAAAAACATGAAAAGAAGGCTCTCAAAGAGAGAAATCCAAAAAGAGGTATCACTAAAACGTCAAAGATAAGTCATCACAGACAAACTCTGAGGCTATATCAAAACCCCACTAAACCACCTACAAAACCCTTTTTCCATAACCATCTCTACCCTCTTACAAATGTCTAGGGAAAATTAGCACCGTCCCCATTTAAGTATTACAGATCTGATTCTCGACCAAGCTTATGACGACAAAAGAGCTACATGACTGGCCCCTGAGTGAATTAGAAATTAGGAAACCCGATACACTTGAGTGAATTGAGTGACCACCTTTGAGGGGCCCAGTCATGTATATCTTACATCACGAAGATTGAAAAGAGAGCTTGTCAGAACCAGTAGTTTGGGAAAACATAAAAGGTTAAAACCCCTTTACCCAGCCTGCAAGATTCAAAGTTCTCCAGGATACGAAGACACCCTTCCGGACATTCAAAGCAGTTTTTCTGACAATTTGCTTGAGGACAAGCGAAACTCTAAGTGTGGGATACTTGATATCGCGTAAATATTCACATTTTTACTACCGATATCTCTCTCATTCTGGAACGATTCTTGGCATTTGAACTCAAATAACACTCAAATCAATGAGAATCTGCCAAGAACATCAAAACAAGGATACACGATAAAAATCAAGCAAAACGGATGAAAATCGAAGATTCCAAGCATGTTTGAAGATTCAAGGCATTAAAACATGATTTAAAGACTAAAATGCCCATCATCAACATCCATCTTATCCAAGATTTGTTTTTCAAAATAAGAGTCTAACAGAAGAAGAATCAACAAAAACGAACAAAGAATGAAGATTATACGCCCGTCAGAAGATTCAAATGATTCGTACGCAACATCTGGAGATAGGAAGCTCAAATTTGGGATTAATTTTCATCAAAGTCTTCGTTTTTGAATTACGAATCCAACGAAAAAAGAATCGATGAAAACGGACGCATAACGAAGAAAACACGTGCGAATTAAGAAACGCAGCGAAAGACGACGGACCGGGGCTGGTGGCAGCCAGCCGCCGCCGGCCAGCCACCAGCTGCCGCCGCCCACCAGGAGGGCGGCGCCGGCCTCCCCTCCCCCATCTCGTTTCCGCTTTTTTGTCCTTTCGTGTACCCGGTGCCACACCTTTACTCGATTGTACGTATCCGGTGCCACACCTTTGCGCGATTGTACGTACTTGGTGCACCACCTTTTCCACCTTTTGCTAAAGTGCTCCTCAATTTACTAACGTAAGCCGGATTTCTCCTATAAATAGGAGGGCTTTGGTTCATTTGGAAGACACACCAAAAAAAACACCTACAACACACACCTTCCATACTTTGGAAAACACACACTTTCACTTTTTCTTTCTTCATTTGTAATTCTTCCTTAGTTAATTAGATTAGCTAGTTAACTAATCTAGGAAGACTTGTACGGAGGTGCTCCGGGATGCATTTTTAGCTTCGAGTTATTTTACGCCTTTTTCAGGTTTCAATCTATCTTTCATATTTAATTATGTTTGCTCTTTCTATAATAAATTTAAATATGCATGCTAGAATTGCCATGATTAATTAGATAACTCAATTGTCTGCTATGATAGTCGTTTAGAAAGTTCTAATATGTAATTATGTTGTATGTTATGAGATTTTAGATGATTTATATTACAAATAGATGTAGGAATTAAGTCTTTATCGTTTATCTGCCTAACTCATGTTGTGACTAAAACCTTATCCAAAAATGAACGTAGCTAACTCATAGGATATAGTTCACTTAGTTATACTATGTTAGATTGAATCATTGAGCTCGGCATGGCCGGTGTTCTCTAGATCAAAACAGGATCCAAGAGACACGGAATATAGGAATAGAGGTAAATTAAGATTAAATTCATATAGACGATATTTTTGAGACAACTTTCAGAATATCCTTGACTTAAATAATACCTTTGCATGCTTATATTGAATTGTTGCTTCGATCGTCTTATTGCATGTTCTTGTTTGATTGTTGCCTTAGGATCATCATAATAGTGAAATACAATTGGCATTAAATATCGTGAAGTAATATGACGGCCCCTATTCGACTGTTCTCTGATATAGTACTGGAAACGCCTATGGCGGAGTACAAATGTATGGAAGTCGAGAACGACCGAAGGTAGTTGTATTACGAATCGAATAACAAATGTGTTACTTAAGTTTCCCTTTGTAGTATAAACCATCTCAGTATTCTTACATACCTGAGTAATGTTGATAAATCGTACAAATAAGTGATGACATATTATCTGACCGCCTAGACCAGTTAGTCCAACTTATCCCGGTGAGGGTAAAACCTCATTCATAAGATTGTTTATTCAACAAACTATGCCATGATTCGGACATCTCTGACGACCGAGATTGGGGAATAGGATTCGAGATTAACTGTCAGATAATATCGGTATACATTTGAGAGAACTTTCGGTGTATGCTTTAATATATTTTGCAACCCATGTGACATTCTATTCACCTGATTGTGGACACCTCCGCGTTAGCCCGATAGAAGGACTGCAGTAATAGCTCACATTAACTATCGAACTTATCCCCATTAGAACTCTACAAATTCAACAACTCCTAAACCGCTTCATAGTAGAAAATGCCTTTAATTGCTGAACGCCCGAAGCAACCTCCACCTTTTAGTTTATCTTAATTTAATTTAGAGTAGAAAACCTAAAACCAAAAAAAAAAACAACTCTTTTCTCCCCAACTAAATACATAAAAGTTTCTAAATCCCCTAGCTTCAATTTGCCGCGCTTTGAAGAACGATCCTAGGTCATACTTGTCCTTTGCTAGCCCCTTGATTACCATAATCGTAACCCTAGGCCCCAGCCTTATAAATTTAAAACCCACTATTGTGCTGCATCTCCATTATAAATTCCAACGACCGGTGTGCAGCACAACAGCCACGTGATTGACAGTCAATGGATTCATGTTGATCCTTCAAAAATCGAGGCTATCAAATGTTGGCAAACACCAACTGCACCTACTGAAGTACGCCAATTCTTAGGACTCGTCGGATACGACAGGCGGTTCATTGAGAATTATTCGAAAATAGCCCAACCTCTCACCGTACTGACTAAGAAAGAAAAGAAGTTTTACTGGACCGAAAAACAAGAGTCAGCTATCCAACTGCTCAAAAAAAAACTTTGCAGTGCACCCATCTTATCACCACCCGAAGGTAACGATGACTTCGTGGTGTACTGTGATGCCTCACACCAAGGTCTTGGTTGCGTGCAGATGCAACGAGACAAAGTCCTTGCTTACGCCTCTCAACAACTCAAGGTCCACAAAAAGAATTACACGACTCATGACCTAGAGTTGGGGGTTGTTGTAGTCGCTCTTAAAATTTGGAGACACTACTTATACGGTACCAAGTGTACAATCTTTACTGACCACAAAAGTCTCCAACACATATTCGACCAGAAAGACCTGAACATGAGACAACGTCATTAGGTCGAACTACTTAACGATTACGATTGTGAGATTCGCTATCATTCGGGCAAGGTAAACGTTGTTGCCGATACCTTAAGCCGAAAAGAACGAGTGAAACCTCTTCGATTCGAGCCCTTTGTATGACAATCCATAACAACCTTACTACTCAAATCCTTACCGCTCAACTCAAAGCACTCAAGGATGGTACTGTGAAAAACGAGGCCTTGCGCGGCATGGATAAATAATTTGGAACAAAACCTGACGGGGCCAAATACTTCTCTAACAGAATCTAGTTACCAAGTTTTGGTAAACTTTGAGACTTGGTGATGGATGAAGCTTATAAGTCTAAGTACTCTATACACCCCGGTGCCGATAAAACGTATCATGGCATCAAAGAAATGTACTGGTGGCCCAACATGAAAGCTGATATTGCAACCTATGTTAGCAAGTGTCTTACTTGTTCCATGGTTAAAGCTGAACACCAGAAACCTTCTGGTTTGCTGCAACAACACAAAATCCCACAATGGAAATGGGAGCAGATCACCATGGATTTCATCACTAAACTCCCGAAAACACCTAGCGGTTGCGATACCATTTAGATGATCGTTAACCGATGTAACACCCCCAAATTTAATGTTGCGCGGAAGCAAGCTTTGGGTGTTACTAATCAATAATCAAGCACCAAAGTATAGCAAACGACTTCTAAATGAGACGTTTGTAAAATAGTTACATACCATTATAAAATAGGGTTTGAAAACATAATGTTTTCGTTACAAAAGTAAGGTCCTCTAGAGTCCGCGTACATAACGGGAGATTCTGTTACATAACCAAAGTTACAAAAGATAATGCTAAAGAATCTCCATTAATGCAGTTTGGAAATCATACGACTCTAGCTAGTAATCCTGAAGTAATCCTACTCCGTATGTGTACCTGAGAATACATGCTAAAAAGGGTCAACACGAATGTTGGTGAATCTCACAGGTTTGTAAGTAAGTAATAGTTTGAACACAAGATTTTTATCAGTTGTGCCCGTAGGCGTAAATCAAGTATCTGAAACCAAGCAAATAATAAGTAAATATGTATATACCGTTGCCATGAGCTCATAGTCGAAGCTTAACCCGCAAATCGGTGGTACAACCAAGTACCGTATAGTGCCCCCACGAGTGCCCAATCCAAACACTCGTACGAAATAAATAAAAGTCGCCCGTTTATACATAACGGTTCGTGGTAGCGCTACTACCCCGGGTGGGGAGGGTCAGTCCCTAATGGATCCATTAACTAATATTCGCGCTTAAGTCCATAACTAACGAAACTATGATGGAGGGACTTCAGTGGATTAGTAAGTAACTCATGCAAGCCCGTATATGAAAAGTAAGTAATTTAGCACTTGTGTTCAAGAAAACGTAAGCAATGCATCTCACCCCATAAGTAAAATAGTAAAAGTGGGGCTGTAAGACTCACCTGAGTCAAGCAAGCAAGCGTTTAACTTAATTAACGTAAAGTCTGAAAGCAGTGGTAATCCGTAGGTTCCGCGAACCCGCAACCTTCTAATGCCCTAAGCATATAAGGTTGTATGTATAAGTGAATGTCTCAAAAGATCATTCATGCTAGTTGTCCACTCAACTAGTTATGTCCAAATAATTTGGTTGTTTGATTGATTAGTTTGATTTTTTGAAAATATGTACGGCCCGTTGGTGATGGTTTATAATAATGTTTCGCAAATATCATTTTAGTTGTCTTATGTCAAGTTGATTCATAATACTCTTGTAATATTATTGTTCTCGGCGTTTAAGCTTTAGGATTCACTAAGGTATATATATATACATATATATATATATATATATATATATATATATGTGTGTGTGTGTGTGAAAATTTTATGGTCCGAAAGTGTAGAGTCTCGAAACTTAGAATTATAAAAGTGAAATTTTTCAAAAGTGAGTCCGACAGTCCAAAGGATCCAACAATACATTTGGTCCGTGAGTTAAAGAAAGTCAAAGGCCACAATTAATCCGACAATAGGGTACTGCGTCAATAGGATTCTCGGGTACTGTTCATGCGACAATGGGAATTCACGGACACTGTTCATGCGTTAATGATATTCACGGTTTTTTTTTATGCATGAATGATATTCACGGATTTTGTTTGTGCGTGAATGATATTCATGGAATTTTGTTCATGCGTCAATAAGGATTGACGGAATTCTTTCAAGTGTTTATGGAATGAGCACTTCTCACAAATCAAATTTTCCGGAGAAATGGGTGTATTTATGGAATGAGCCAAAGAATAACTTTTTGTACATAACAAAATTACCAAGATTTCTCAAGTGGCCTCATACGTTTTTGAGGTCTAGAACTCGAGATATGGTCTCGAGAAGTAGGCGGTTTTTACTGCTCGCCGGAACAGTAAACCTATGTTACCGGAGAAAAATGTTTTCGAGTAGCAAACGGGGTCAAAAAGTCACGAGACAAATTTTGTTGGAAAGATAACTTCTTGAACTACATTTTAGGCTTAAGAAACGTCCATTTTGGTGTTGTAATGATTTTTATAAAATTCGTGGAAGTGGAAACAGAATCTGGACAGGAACATAAGATCATAGTTTTGAGATTTAAATTGCGTTTTGATTACTTATTTGGACATTAACAAGTTGAATAAGCTACATAACATGTTAATATACATATTATAAGTAAAAAACTAGAGTCATGAAGTTCTTACAATGCTTGTATGAAGAAACGGAAAAGATAGAAATGAAGCTCGAGTTCTCGTGATCGTTTTCTTCCAAATGCTCCAAGATTTTTGAGGTGTTTTGGTAGTGTTTTTGTGATGTTATAAGAGACGGTTTTTGAGAGTTTTAGAGAGAGAGTTCAGCCGAGAGAGAGAGGTAGGAGAGGGTGAGGGAGATGGAGTGTGGAGTGAGTGAAGTAGGGTGGTGGTGATGATGATCATTTTAGTCAACAACAAGGCATGGGGGGATTATTCTTGGCTGATTTTTCAGCTGATTTGAGGGTGGGTCCCACCCCATGTGGTGCTTAAATTGTTTCCCCAAAGTTACGTTAAGCCTCGTGTTCGTTTACCCGATCGTTTTGCGTTTTAATTAATCGTATAATGTTTTATTCAATACGTTTTGATAACGATTTAAAATACAATATTTTTAATTAAAGTTTTACTCAAATAATATATTCTAAGTTATTAAAATAACATTCGAGTTTTCGTTTGATCCTCGGTCGCTAATCGTGTGTTTTTGTCGCTTACGGAGTGTTTTGTACGATATTTAATATGTGTAATATATTCTCGCAATATATTAGGGTAAATAATGTTTGTTTGGATAAATCCATATTATTTTTAAATCATTTGTCACCAACGTCCATGTTAAACGGTGTCGGACCTCGTCCGGTTCAAGTGTGTATATTCGATATACGTTATATTACAAGCAACTTAGTTCTATTTCAAACTATTCGCAAGTAATTACAAGCAAGATTAGAGTAAATTAATACGCCTAAGTACGGGTTGTCACAACCAACTCACTAAGTCTGCACATTTCCTGGCTATCAAGGAAACTGACAAGATGGTGCATTTGACACGGATCTACCTGAAAGAGATTGTGTCAAGACATGGTGTGCCAATCTCAATTTTCTCTGACAGAGATAGCCGATTTACTTCCCACTTCTGGCAATCCTTACAAAAATCCCTCGGTACTCGTTTAGATATGAGTACTACATACCACCGACAAACTGACGGTCAGAGCGAACGAACTAAATAAACACTGGAGGATATGCTACGAGCCTGCGTAGTTGACTTCGGTAAAAACTGGGAAAATCACTTACCATTGTGCGAATTCTCGTACAACAACAGCTACCACACCAGCATTAAGGCTGCACCCTTCGAGGCACTTTACGGTCGTAAGTGTCGGTCACCTATCTGTTGGACTGAGGTGGGAGATACACAACTCAACGGTCCGGAAATCATACACGAAACGACAGAGAAGATCTTTCATATACAAAATCTGCTTAAGCCGTGCACGATCGTTAGAAAAGCTATGCTGACGTGACACGTAAACATCTCGAGTTTCAAGTTGGAGATCGAGTACTTCTGAAAGTATCACCTTGGAAAGGCGTCATCCGTTTTGGTAAACATGGGAAACTGAATCCTATGTACATTGGACCATTCGAAATCCTTGAAAGAATTGGTCCGGTGGCATATAGACTGCAACTACCTCCTGAACTCAGTAGCGTGCACACTACTTTCTACATTTCTAACTTGAAGAAATGTCTGTCTGATGAGACACTAATTATACCCCTCGATGAGATGCATATTGACGACAAACTACACTTTGTCGAGGAACCTGCGGAAATCATGGACCGTGAGGTCAAACAGCTAAAACAGAGTCATATTCCCATTGTCAAAGTCAGGTGGAATTCGAGGCGTGGTCCTGAATTCACTTGGGAACGGGAAGACCAAATGCGACTGAAATGCCAACACTTTTTCACAGACCCTACTCGCACCGACTCCACGACTTCAAGCTAATTTCGGGATGAAGTTCTCCTAACAAGGGGATAATGTAACACCCGCCAATTTAGGGCTATAATTAGCAGCTAAACAACTTGTAAATAATGTGGAATTATCCAAACAAACATTATTTACATTAATATATTGTGAGAAATATATTACACGTATTTTGTATCGGTTAAAATGCTCCGAACGTGATGAAAGCACACGAAACACGCCCAACAAAAGAAAATAAATCAAATCAAATTTTTATATCCCATTATTAAGTATTTCAATAAAAATATTTCGGTTAAAAGTGTTTCGGATAAACATTAACATAAAACGCGGAACAACATTTAAGTAATCACGAAACGTAACATAATCAAGGAACAAGTAAACGAGCCAGAGACCCTCAAGTGGGTCGGCCCAGACCCGCGGACCCGACCCACTGACCCATTCCCCTTTTATTTCTTTCCTTTCCCTTTCATTCATTTTACACACACATCTACATCCAAATCTCTCTCCCTTCTCTCAAATCGTAGCTCCCAAACCACCCAAAAACACCATCAAAAACGCATCGATTCGCAGAGCTACTTCACGAAGAAACGACCACCACATCACGAGCTTCATCTTCATCTTCTTCGTTTTCAATTTCGTGGTATTAGATCTCTTAACTCTTTTAAATTACTTATAAAGCTTTGATTTACATGCTAGAACATTTACTCAATGAAGTTATGTTCAAAAACCAAGTCAAAATGCGTTTTAAAACCCGATTTGTACTTACAGCAGCGTCTACGAACTAAGATGCGTCTCAGCTCGCAGATCGAGCTGCAAACCGAGATTTACCTACCAAAAACTGAACTTGCAAATCCAAACTGCGAACTGAACTGACCTGCGAATTGACTTGCGAGTTGACCTACGAACCGACCTGCGAGTCGAGATTTGCGAAGCGAACCTTATGCTGCGAACCGAACTCAGTTCGCATCCTACTGCCTTGCGAACTCAAACTCAGTTCGCATCGTGAACTCAGTTCGCATCACGAACTCAGTTCGCATAGCAATTTCAGTCCACGGCCAACCTTAGTCGATTTTTCCAACATTAAATTCCAAATGCGATTTTTAATAAAGCAATGTAGTAGAAATAAAAAATTTTAAAGTCCAGCTCGAACCCAGCCGGGGGCTCTGCCCCTTTGACCCCGCCAGGGGCTGCCGCCCCTTTGACCCCGTTCCAGGGGCGCTGCCCCTGGACCCCCGTCATCCAGGAACTTGTAAATACTTTTCGCTCTAAGCGTCGAACACTTAGAAATAATGAAACTTGATACAACGATACATATAATAATAACACTTTTGGATTATTATTACAAACCGTCACCAACGGGCAATACTTGTTTTCAAATTACAAACGGATTATTAAACAAACACGTGGACATTTCCTAGTTGAGTGTACAACTAGCATGGATGATCTTTTAAGACACCAACTTATTTACTTGTTAACTTACAACCTTGTGCGTTTCGGATGCCAGAAGGTTGCAGGGTTCGGAGAACCAATATACGGGATTACACCTGACACCCTTACGGACTTACATCCGCTCTACTTGTTTGATTTCCCAAACATAGTTGCTAGACTCAGGTCAGTCTTACAGCCCCACTTTTACTGTTTTTCTACCTTGGGGTGAGATACTTAGCAACTGTTTTACATATGTACACAATGTACTGAACTGATTACACTACGTTTTACACACATTGCATGAGTTACTTTTATCCACTGAAGACCTCCTATTGTAAGTTGTTAGTTATGGACTTAAGTGCGATTACTAGTAAATGAATCCATTTGGGACTGACAATCCCTGCCTGGGGTAGTAGCGCTACCACGGATTTCACCATAGAAACAGGCATATTAGTATTTGTTACATATGAGTTTCGGGATAGCAATCACTGGGGTACTTTATATGATTCTTAATTGATTCATACTTACACACTGTTAAGCTTCAACTTATATGGCAACTATGCTGACTTACTGATTTACTTACTTTTCTTGATAGCAACACTGGTACATACTTGTGGTTCATAACGATTACTTATTACTAAACCTGTAAGATTCACCAACCTTTTTGGTTCACCCTTTTTAGCTTTGTATCGCATGATTTCTACATTGCATTTAATGGAGATTCTTAGCATTATCTTTTGTATATTATGATTATGTAATAGAATCTCCCACTACACGCGTAGACTCTAGGGAATGACATATTTGTAACCGAAAACACTATGTTTTCAAACAATTTTTTATTTGAAATGTAACTATTTTTAAACGTCTCATTTAGAGGTCGTTTGCTATGTACTTTGTGTTGTTGATATTTGATTAGTAGCACCCCAAAGCTTGCTTCCGTTAAACACAGAATTTAGGGGTGTTACAGATTGGTATCAGAGCCTAAGGTTATAATGAACTAGGTTGCATTTAGTGGGCCTAGACTATGACCGTTAGGAAGTATTCCTCATTAAGTATGATTAGGTTCAGCGACTACATTGTATTGGTTTAATTTAACATAGCATGATCAACTATGTACAATTAAAAGAATATGATGTGAGATCTGAAAGGAGTCATGACTGAACAAGATACACTAGTTGACTCTGACCTCGAGAGAACCGGGACTCAAACATGTCTGTGCTAGACACTCAATAGGCTATTATGTGATATATATATATATATATATATATATATATATATATATATATATATATATACCTAGATAGACCTCTCTACGAATTTTAGGCTATATTTTTTGTACGAATATAGGCCTCATTCTTTCTAACGCTTTGTCTCAAAAATGGCAAACACACTACCCAATTCGTCTCGCTCTCATCTATATGGATCATGAAACTCAAGGGTAGCTAGGAGGAACACTGGGTTGCCTCGAGCTAGCCCATATCCCACTCAAAACCAACTCAATAACCAGCCTCAAAGGCAAACAACAACCAGCCAACGGCAATGGTTATCAGACCGACTCAACACTTGGAGGGACGAGGAAGGAATCCAACTCCCCGCAACTAATGGAGGGTTTTCCAGCATGGAAGTCTCTCCCTATACCCAAGAACCTACTCACTTCACTGTTCCCGTGTTAGCTGCTCGAGTACACAGCCACGAAAGCAGGCTACACAACATGGAAATCGAACAACGCAATATTCGCTCTAACTGGATGGAGAAACTCAAGACGGTATCACCCAATTATACATAGGTCAAGCGGACATCTCTAAAACCTTGACCCGAACTCACGACCAAATGGAAGATACCACACAAACCATGGAGATCGTTCATAACCAAGTAATCAGTAACCGAAATGAGATCTCTATTTTACAATCAAGGTTGCAAGAATATGAGACGCGCCTGCGGGAGACCGAGGATGCTCTCAGAATGGTTAGCACACTTGCAGAGTCTGTGGACCATCTCACCTCACTGCTTCCACAACTCAATCTACACCAAGATTAGTGTAGTAAATATATAGTGATCTATTGTACTTCCATAGGATCTATGTAATTCGACCGAATGTAACAATTCCCGGCATCTTTTGCAAACTACCTAAGTCGGTAACTTTTGAAACTCGTAACTCGAAATTGTCTGTAGTCATTTAAATTTGTAATATCAATTAACAATTTCTCTCTATGACTCGACACTATTAGTCTTTACATTGTGATGTGTATATTACCGCATTTATATATACATCTACCTCATTAATCATTCTGGTGCAATCTCTCATGTACCTCTTGTTTCTTTCTTGAAGAATCATGCCGCAAAAGAAGAAAAGTTACAGTGATGCTGAAATTGCTGCTCTCGTTTCCCGAGCTGTGGCCGAAACCCTGGCTACTCGGGAATCACCACAAACATCTAGGAGAAGTGAAGACACTGCTGACACTACTCCTGTCATCAAACCTTGCTCTTACAAGGACTTTCTCAGCTACAAACCATTATACTTCAAGGGCACGGAAGGTGCCATTGGCCTGATCCGATGGATAAAACGTATGGAATCTATCTTCAATCTCTGCAACTGTACTGAGGATAACAAAGTTAAATTCGCTGCTTACACCCTTCAAGAAGGTGCACTTACGTGGTGGAATACCCACGCCAACTCTGTGGGCATCGAGATAGCAAACCAACTTCCTTTGGCTGAATTGAAGAAGAAGCTAAGGGAAAAATATTGTCCCGAACAAGAACTGCATCGGTTGGAGGAAGAGTTCTGGCACCTGACTGTGCAGGGAACTGATATTGCTGGGTATACTACCAAATTCCATCAATTTGCTTTTTTATGCTCGAAATTGGTTGATCTGGAAGGAAAAATGCATCAAGAGATACATCCGCGGCCTCCCGGAGAATATCCAGGGGAATGTCGTCTCATCTAAGCCAACCACTATTGAGAGTGCAATCCGGTTGGCACACGAACTCATGGCACTAATCGTTAGCCGTGAGACACCTCTCCCATCCTCCAACAACAAACAAAAATCCTCTGATCACCAAAACAAACAACCCAACAAGAGGCCTGAGACTGTTAAGGCCTATGTTGGGAGCAAACCATATTGCTCTAAATGCAATCTTCACCATGATGGTTCTTGCCCATGTAACAAGTGCAAGCGATTCGGGCACTTGGCTAAGGACTGCAGAGCAAACACCACTACCGTCACCAACACCAACGCACCCAAGACATGCTACGAGTGTAATGGTACTGGGCATTTCAGGAAAGATTGTCCGAAGTTGAAAAACAACAACAACAACCGGAACAACAACAACGTTGGAAGTAGAGCTTTCATTCTCAACTCAAGGGAGGCCCGTCAAGACCCTGATGTGGTCACTGGTACGTTCCTACTCAACGGTTTAACTGCTTCCGTATTATTTGATACTGGTGCCGATAAAAGCTTCATTTCTGATAAGTTTTGTCCACTACTTGACACTACAATAATTGCCTTAGATTATAAGTACACAGTAGAATTGGCAAATGGCAAACTTATTGAGGCCGACAGTGTGATACCTAATTGCACTTTAAACTTAGCTGATGAACCTTTCTCCATTGACTTCATACCCGTCGAGATCGGCAGCTTTGACATCATCGTCGGCATGGATTTGTTATCCAAGCACCGAGCCGAGATTGTTTGTTTTGAAAAAATTGTATGTATTCCTCTCGTCACCGATGGAACCGTGATCATACAAGGGGAGATCGGTGGGACGGGAATAAACATCATTTCTTGCATGAAAACCCAGAAATTCTTGAGAAAAGGGTACCAGGCCATCCTCGCACACATCATGGAGAAAAAGTCGGAGGAGAAGCGACTTGAGGATGTGCCTAATGTTCGAGACTTCCCATAAGTCTTTCCTGAAGACCTACCCGGCCTACCGCCAACCAGACAAGTTGAATTCTTGATTGACCTTGTGCTCGGTGCAGCACCTGTGGCACGAACACCTTATCGTTTAGCCCCATCCGAACTTCAGGAATTGTCTGCACAATTAAAGGAACTCCTGGACAAGGGATTTATCAGACCAAGTTCCTCACCTAGGGGAGCCCCGGTCCAGTTTGTGAAAAAGAAAGACGGTTCTTTCCGTATGTGCATCGACTATCGTGAGCTCAACAAATTGATTGTCAAGAACCGTTACCCACTTCCTCGCATTGATGACCTGTTTGACCAACTCCAGGGGTCAAGTTTTTATTCAAAGATCGATCTACGGTAAGGTTATCACCAACTCCGAGTTCATGATGATTACATCCCTAAAACTGCTTTCCGAACTCGCTACGGGCATTAGGAATTCCAAGTGATGCCATTTGGCTTAACCAACACACCGGCTGTGTTCATGGACCTAATGAATCGGGTGTGCAAGCCTTACCTTGACAAGTTTGTTATCGTCTTCATCGATGACATCATGATTTATTCGCGCAATGAACAAGAACACGCGCAATACCTGAAAACCATCCTAGAGCTACTCAAACATGAGGAGTTATACGCCAAATTCTCTAAGTGTGAGTTCTGGATGCAAACCGTACAATTCCTTGGCCACGTGATTGACAGTCAAGGGATTTATGTTGATCCTTCAAAAATCGAGGCTATCAAATGTTGGCAAGCACCAACTGCACCTACTGAAGTACGCCAGATCTTAGGACTCGCCAAATACTATAGGCGGTTCATTGAGAATTTTTCAAAAATAGCCCAACCTCTCACTGTACTGACTAAGAAAGAAAAGAAGTTTGACTGAACCAAAAAACAAGAGTCAGCTTTCCAACTACTCAAACAAAAACTTTGCAGTGCACCCATCTTATCACTACCCGAAGGTAACGATGACTTCGTGGTGTACTGTGATGCCTCACACCAAGGTCTCGGTTTCATGCTGATGCAACGAGACAAAGTCATTGCTTACACCTCTCGACAACTCAAGGTCCACGAAAAGAATTACACGACTCATGACCACAAAATTCTCCAACACATATTCGACCAGAAAGACCTGAACATGAGACAACGTCATTGGGTCGAACTACTTACTGATTACGATTGTGAGATTCGCTATCATCCGGGCAAGGCAAACGTTGTTGCCGATGCCTTAAGCCGAAAAGAACGAGTGAAACCTCTTCGAGTTCTAGCCCTCGGTATGACAATCCACAACAACCTTACTACTCAAATCCTTACCGCTCAACTCGAAGCACTCAAGGATGATAATGTGAAAAATGAGGCCTTGCACGGTATGGATAAACAATTTGGAACAAAACCTGACAGGGCCAAATACTTCTCTAACAGAATCTGGTTACCAAGTATTGGGAACCTTCGAGACTTGGTGATGGATGAAACTCACAAGTCTAAGTACTCTATACACCCCGGTGCTGACAAAATGTATCATGGCATCAAAGAAATGTATTGGTGGCCCAACATGAAAGCTGATATTGCAACCTATGTTAGCAAGTGTCTTACTTGTTCCAAGGTTAAAGCTAAACACCAGAAACCTTCTGGTTTGCTGCAACAACCCAAAATCCAACAATGGAAATGGGAGCAGATCACCATGGATTTCATCACTAAACTCCCGAAAACACCTAGCGGTTGTGATACCATTTGGGTGATCGTTAACCGACTCACTAAGTCTGCACATTTCCTGGCTATCAAGGAAACTGACAAGATGGTGCATTTGACATGGATCTACCTGAAAGAGATTGTGTCAAGACACGGTGTGCCCATCTCAATTATCTCTGACAGAGATAGCCAATTTACTTCCCACTTCTGGCAATCCTTACAAAAATCCCTCGGTACTCGTTTGGATATGAGTACTACATACCACCCACAAACTGACGTTCAGAGTGAATGAACTATACAAACACTGGAGGATATGCTACAAGCCTGCGTAGTTGACTTCGGTAAAAACTGGGAAAATCACTCATAATTGTGGAAATTCTCGTACAATAACAGCTACCACACCAGCATTAAGGCTGCACCCTTCGAGGCACTTTACGGTCGTAAGTGTCGGTCACCTATCTGTTGGACTGAAGTAGGACATACACAACTCACCGGTCCGGAAATCATAGACGAAACGACTGAGTAGATCTTTGGTATACAAAATCAGCTTAAGCAGCGCGCGATCGTCAGAAAAGCTATGCTTATGTGACACGTAAACATCTTGAGTTTTAAGTTGGAGATCGAGTACTTCTGAAAGTATCACCTTGGAAAGGCGTCATCCGTTTTGGTAAACGTGGGAAACTGAATCCTATGTACATTGGACCATTTGAAATCCTTGAAAGAATTGGTCCGGTGACATATAGACTGCAACTACCTCCTGAACTCAGTAGCGTGCACACTACTTTCCACATTTCTAACTTGAAGAAATGTCTGTCTGATGAGACACTAATTATACCCCTCGATGAGATGCATATTGATGACAAACTACACTTTGTCGAGGAACCTGCGGAAATCATGGACCGTGAGGTCAAACAGCTAAAACAGAGTCATATTCCCATTGTCAAAGTCAGGTGGAATTCGAGGCGTGGTCCTGAATTCACTTGGGAACGGGAAGACCAAATGCGATTGAAATACCCACACTTTTTCACAGACCCTAGTCGCACCGACACCACGACTTCAAGCTAGTTTCGGGACGAAATTCTCCTAACAATGGGAGAATGTAACACCCGCCAATTTATGGCTATAATTAGAAGTTAAACAACTTGTAATTATGTGTATTTAGTTTTGTTATAGGCTAAATATATGTGACATTTTGTGTAATTACATACACGCGTACGTGATTTGTTTAGATCGTACACTTATGAAACGGACGAGTTCCGACACTACTTTGTATGGACGTTGGTGACAAAACCTTTAAATAATGTGGAATTATCCAAACAAATATTATTTTCATTAATATATTGTGAGAAATATATTACACGTATTTCGTATCGGTTAAAATGCTTCGAACGTGACGAAAGCACACGAAACACGCCCAACAAAAGAAAATAAATCAAATCATATTTTTATAACCCATTATTAAGTATTTCGATAAAAATACTTCGGTTTAAAATGTTTCGGATAAACTTTAACATAAAATGCGGAACAACATTTAAGTAATCACGATACGTAACATAATCGAGGAACAAGTAAACGAGCCCGAGACCCTCAAGCGGGTCGGCCCAGACCCGCGGACCCGACCCACCGACCCATTCCCCTTTTATTTCTTTCCTTTCCCCTTTCATTCATTTTACACACACATCTACATCCAAATCTCTCTCCCTTCTCTCAAATCGCAGCTCCCAAACCACCCAAAAACACCATAAAAAACGCACCGATTCGCAGAGCTACTTCACGAAGAAACGACCACCACATCACGAGCTTCATCTTCATCTTCTTCATTTTCAATTTTGTGGTATGAGATCTCTTAACTCTTTTAAATTACTTATAAAGCTTTGATTTACGTGCTAGAATATTTACTCAACGAAGTTATGTCCAAAAGCAAGTCGAAATGCGTTTAAAACCCCGATTTGTACATACAGTAGCGTCTGTGAACTGAGATGCGTCTCAGCTCGTAGATCGAGCTGTGAACTGAGATTTACCTTCAAAAAACTGAACTCGCGAACCCAAACTGCGACCTGAACTGACCTCCGAACTGACTTGCGAGTTGACCTGCGAACCGACCTGCAAGTCGAGATATGCAAACCGACCCTTATGCTGCAAACCGAACTCAGTTCGCAGCCTACTACCTTGTGAACTCAAACTCAGTTCGCATCGCGAACTCAGTTCGCATCACGAACTCAATTCGCACAGCAATTTCAGTCCGCGGCCAACCTTAGTCGATTTTTCCGAAATTAAATTCCAGATGCGATTTTTGATAAAGCAATGTAGTAGAAATAAAAATTTTAAATTCCAGCTCGACCTCAGCCAGGGGCTCTACCCCTTGGAACGCGCTACCAAGGGCGCTGCCCCTGGACCCCCGTTATCCAGGAACTTGTAAATACTTTTCGCTCTAAGTGTCAAACACTTACAAATAATGAAACTTGATACAACGATACATATAATAATAACACTTTTGGATTATTATTACAAATCGTCACCAACGGGCCATACTTGTTTTCAAATTACAAACGGATTACTAAACAAACACTTGGACATTTCCTAGTTGAGTGGACAACTAGCATGGGTGATCTTTTAAGACACCAACTTATTTAATTGTTTACTTACAACCTTGTGCATTTCGGACACCAGAAGGTTGCAGGGTTTGGAGAACCAACATACGGGATTACACCTGACACCCTTACGGACTTACATCCGCTCTACTTGTTTGATTTCCCAAACATACTTGCTAGACTCATGTGAGTCTTACAACCCCACTTTTACTGTTTTTCTACCTTGAGGTGAGATACTTAGCAACTGTTTTACATATGGACACAATGTATGAAACTGATTACACTACTTTTTACACACTTTGCATGAGTTACTTTTATCCACTAAAAGCCTCCTATCGTAAGTTGTTAGTTATGAACTTAAGTGCGATTACTAGTAAATGGATCCATTTGGGACTGACAATCCCTGCCTGGGGTAGTAGCGCTACCATGGATTTCACCGTAGAAACAGGCATATTAGTATTTGTTACATATGAGTGTCGGGATAGCACTCACGGGGGTACTTTATATGATTCTTAATTGACTCATACTTACACACTGTTAAGCTTCAACTTATGAGCTCATGGCAACTATGTTGACTTACTGGTTTACTTACTTTGCTTGATAGCAACACTGGTACATACTTGTGGTTCATAACGATTACTTATTACTAAACCTGTAAGATTCACCAACCTTTTTGGTTGACCCTTTTTAGCTTTGTATCTCAGGTACATAGACGGAGTAGGATTTTCCCTTGGATACTAGCTAGAGTCGCATGATTACTACATTGCATTTAACGGAGATTCTTAGCATTATCTTTTATATATTATGATTATGTAATAGAATCTCCCGCTACAAGCGTGGACTCCAGGGAATGACATTTTTATAACCGAAAACACTATGTTTTCAAACAATTTTATATTTGAAATGTAACTATTTTTAAAAGTCTCATTTAGAGATTGTTTGTTGTATACTTTGTGCTGTTGATATTTGATTAGTAGCACACCAAAGCTTGCTTCCGCTAAACATAGAATTTGGGGGTGTTACACGCCACCTATATGATTAGCATGTTATTGGAGATATTTCCTGGAGCAGATGACGATAAGATAGAAGCCGCTTTCTTTGCCGAAAGAAAAAACATCCTCGTTGAACTCACTTCCTTATTCATTCAAACTAAATTTCCTTTCACCATATCTCAAAGATCTTAAATCATGGACGTCGCCGAAGCAGTTCGCACTACAACCGGAGACCTTGATTCAGAATAAGAACGGAAATTTCAGAATACTGTAACTAAACTTCTCCACGACCTTGATCATATAGATAAAGGAATACTGGTAGGAATTTCAAGTTCGAAAAGAGTTGGGAAAGAATTTAATAAATTTATTGACGATCTTCTAGATTTAGGCAAAAAGGAGCGTAGGTTTCTTAGCGAATTTGAACGATTCTTACTAAATCCTGCAGACCTAGTTAATTTTATCATTAAAACCCTCATTATTGATTTCGTTCCTCGCCAGACTCGTCGTGATCCAAGACTACCAAATGCTTTTAAGCATTTGCTCTTGAAAAATTAAAACTGTTTTGGAAAGTTGAGCTAAAGACTTTAACCAATCGCTTTTTAGGAGGAAACCCAATTTTAAATAGTAGGTTTTTAATTAATTAGTTTAAGTATTAGTTTAAAATTAGTTTCCTTTTAAATGCCTCAAAACCCCTAAAAACTTTGTCTTCGCAAAATCTGTACAGTTTATGAAAATTTAAAAGTTTTTAAATTTGTTAAGGTTTTATGGATTCAAATGTTAGACCAAAAATAATTTTTACTTTCTTTTAAGTATTGTTGTTAGCGATTTAAAATAAAAACTCTTTTTGACCGCCGACGATACTACACAGAATTTGAAATTTTTTGCTAACATTATTTAGCTTAAGTTTGTAAAAAAAATTCCAAAATAACTTAAACATAACTATTAAGACAATAATTAAAAGAAGGAAGGAGGGAGTATTTAAGTATTTGTGGGATTTAAGTAATTAAAAAATTACAAAGAAAATTCAAACACCCCCTCCCCCTTTTTCTTCCTTATGCGTCGGCCCCAACCCACACCCACCATCACTTCCATTTTCCACCATTAATGACCAAATCAAGCTCTAAATCTTCTTCCATCTCATGATTATGTAACTTCTACATCATTTGCAACAAGATTGAGGTAATTTCCAAACTCTAAATCCCAAAATTCTCTAACTTTGAAAACCTAGGGTTTCAAAATTCTTGGTATTAATGGCTAGTTAAAATTGCGAATTTGGGTATTGATTCTTGCTTAGTAGTGATATAAGATGATGTAGGAACAAGTATTACATGAATTAGTGGGAGGATTATGAGTTTTGATTTTTAAAAGTTAGCTATTTTAGCCCTAATTATTCATATTTGATCAAATGATGTGCTTATGTGAAGTTACTATGAATTGTTATATGCTTAGAGTTATGTAAGTAACTTATTCATTTGCTTTGTTATTGATCAAAAATGATTTTGGTTATAATTGGGAATTAAAGTAAGCTTAAAAATCGACTTTTGCCAAGTTTCGCATTTTTAAAATAAAACCTTTACATTAAAATGATATTTGTGCTCAAATGAATGCTTTTGACTTACTTTGACTCTTGAAAATGCTTAGACTTGATAAACGAGTGAATCAAGATTTATAAGTAACACTACTTTAGTAAAATAAAGTTAGTGAGACTTTTTAAGTCGATGATTTGTTCAATTATTCAAGTAACCATTTCAATGCATAACAGTTTCATTTATGATAAGAGGTTTAACTTAGAAGTAAGCATGGTCTATTTTGTTCCAACGCATCGCTACTTTAAATGACCACTTTTAAAACCAAAGTAATGCTTACTTGCACGGTATAGTCATAATTGCATAAACTTTAATATACCATGCTAGTTTGCGAATTTGTAAGCATATATCATTCTCGCCACTTTTAAGGTAACTTGAAAGCTTAGAACAAACTTATATGTTACATAATAAAATTCTAAATGCTTACACGCTTATGTGGTTGGAAAATTGGAACTAGTCTCAATTTCTCGAGTTACTTTAAACTTAATAAATTTTACTCGGGAACTTACTGCAAATAGTTCGTGATAGCTTCTTACATAAACCAAAGTTCCCTTTTATGGTTGGAATTTGCGTTTTTGGTTATTATTAATCATTACATGCTTATAGATTATTCATATTTTTAAGCCCTCATTTCGAATTTTTTCTAAAAATTCTAGGGTATGATATAACCCATACACTTGGAATTGATTAATTATAAATCACTATGATGTTTGTTTTATCTTATTTCAGATGGCCAAGACCTCACTTCCTTCATACATAAAAGAGTAAATTAAAGATCATGAGAAAAGGAAGCTTTATCGGAAATGGCTATTGTCGCACCCCCAAATTACCTGTTGCGGAAGCGGTTCGGGTCGGGGCGTGACTAATCAAGTAATCAAAAGCACAAAGATATACAGCAAACGACCTCTAAATGAGACATTTGAAAAATAGTAACATTCCATAATTAAATCGTCTCAAAACATACCGTTTTCATTACAAAAGTATCATAGCCTAGAGTCCGCGTATGTAGCGGGAGATTCTATTACATAACCATAATATACAAAAGATAATGCTAAAGAATCTTCGTAAATGCAATGTAGAAATCATGCGACTCTAGCTAATATCCTGTAATGAACCTACTCCATATGTGTACCTGAGAATACATGCTAAAAAGGGTCAACCAAACAGGTTGGTGAATCTCACATGTTTGTAAGTAAATTACCAGTTTGAACACAAGATTTTATCATCATTGCCCGCAGGCGAATTCAGGTATTTGCAACCAAGCAAATAGTAAGTAAATATGTATATACCGTTGCCATGAGCTTATAGTCGAAGCTTAACCTGTAAATCAATAGTACAACCAAGTACCGTATAGTGCCCCCGCGAGTGCCTAATCCAAACACTCGTACGAAACAAATATAAGTCGCCCATTTATACATAACGGTTCGTGGTAGCGCTACTACCCCGGGCAGGGAGGGTTAGTCCCTAATGGATCCATTAACTAATATTCGCGCTTAAGTCCATAGCAAACGAAACTATGATGGACGGACTTTAGTGGATAAGTAAGTAATTCATGCAAGCCCGTATATGAAAAGTAAGTAATTTAGCACTTGTGTTCAAGAAAACGTAAGCAATGTATCTCACCCCGTGAGTAAAAATAGTAAAAGTAGGGTTGTAAGACTCACCTGAGTCAAGTAAGCAAGCTACATTTGCAATCAAATGAGTATCCAAGGTAAATCGGCTAGTGGGTTCTCCAAACCCGCAACCTTCTAATGCCCTAAGCATATAAGGTTGTATGTATAAGTGAATGTCTCAAAAGACCATTCATGCTAGTTGTCCACTTCAACTAGTTATTTCCAAGGAGTTTATCGTTTGTTTAATTAAAAACATTTGCGGCCCGTTGGTGAATGTTTATGTATGTAATAATAATTCCCGAAGACATTATTATTTGGTTTCGTATTGTTTTATCGTATACTTTCATAAGTATATGTTTTGCAAACATTAGTAGTATCTTGTACGGTTTAGAAATCGTTGCGCGAAATCGAGACTTAGTGAAGCTAAGTGTTTTTGACCTTCTGAGTTATGCGACACAAGAGTTTGTGTCGCTTTCAGTTGTGGCGACATAGAATAATGTCGCAATTTAGTGAGGTAAATTTATTATGCGACGTAAGGGTCTGTGTCGCATGCTGTGACGTAAATTATGTAGCGACATAAGTATTTATGTCGCAAGTCATGAGTGCGACGTAAGGATTTGTGTCTCCGATTAAGGTTTTAGGTTGAGGTGCGACATAGAGGTCTATGTCGCAACGTTATGTCGCATGAATGCGACATAAGATGATTATGTCGCAGAGTCGGGCTGTTAGTGTTTTAGTTTTTTAAATTTTGGTCAAAAATGCTCAATTTGACCCGAAACTTTTACGCAACTTCTATTATGTTATAAAACTTATGGAAAACAAGTTTCGTGACCTATGGTGACCCACAAGTGTCATTTTTATCACAATTATGAAAGTGTCATTTTTGTTCAAGTTTATCGAAAATGCGTGTTTGGATCTACTCGATTCAACTCATAAAATGACCACCATTGGTCCTGAGAAAAATCACACACATACTACTATGTCTTAACAAATTTCAGTATTTTTTGCATGATTTAAGGATGTGTTTAAGTTACTCAAATAATTTTTGTCCCAAGACATATCTTTAAGTATACACACCAACGACTCCCTATTTCCAAATCCGTGTAGTTTCAGTGATTAGGGTCTAAATGAAAATTGTAGTTAACTCAAAACAAAGATTTTCCCACTGGTCTCACCTGTTCATTCGACCCACACACCAAGATATGCCATTTTTATCTTTACCAAAAATCTGGTCAGAATCTGCACTCTGGATATGTACTTTTAAAACATTTCTTAAAAATAGTAAATGAATTCCATAAATCGTGAGGCCTAGATATATCAAAAGTAGACATCTTAATCTTGAGTTTGGAGCTAAGAAACATGATATTTGGTAAGGAAATAAGTCGTTTATGGTCGATCTAAATCGATCTAAATTATTATCCAATGGGTAAAGCTATTACCCAACGGTTTATAACATCTCGGTTGTGATTTTTAAGTAGATCTTGAACATGAACGAGCAAAAACGAAGAACTAGCATGTAGACACATGTAAGGCAAGTAGATCTGAGTAATAGTGAAGAGATCTACCTCTATAAATCGAAATCTAGAGTGAGTTGAAAGTGAGGGTGCTGTTGTCCAGACTTCTTGATATTCTTGAGCTTTTCTAGTACAAAACTGAATATGGATGATGCTAGATGTTGGAAGATGTTGCTAGGTGTTCTTGGAAGAGTCTTTGAGGTGTGTTTTTGGTTGTGGATCGGCTGAGTTTCCAGAGAAAAAAGAGAAAGGTGGTTATTTTTGTTTGTGCCTTGGATTTGATTTGGACCGGATTGTGCCTGTTCTGGCCGTGGGTCTGGGCTTGATCCATCATGGGTTGGTCCCGAGTATTATTCCTCGAATTCGTGTTACGCTCGTTAATCGTTTAAATCTTAATCACGCGGGTTAAAAGTAAACTTTTTATCGTTTGATTCTTCGTGTGTGTTTTGAATATGTAATTGGCATATATAATGACTAAGTATTTTTAAAATAATTTTTTTAAGTTACCAACATATAATTTGGGTTTCGTTCGGGTGTCGGGCTCGTATTCGCGCATTTAAGTTACACCAAATGTGGAAGTTTTTGGCGTACATTATTATAAAATAATGATACGAAGTATATAATGACTATTTTATCATAAAAATAGATTTGCAAGTCATATGAAAAGGTTCACCAACGGCCGGGCGTTTCGGATTCCAATCGAGTAAATCACGTAATATCAATTTATTATGTACGGGTGTATATTCCATATGCGTTATATTATAAGCAACTTAGTCCTATTTCATACTAATTACAAGTAATTACAAGCAAGCTTAGGGTAAACTAATACGCATAAGTACGGGTTGTTACATTCTCCCCTTCTTAAAGAAATTTCATCTCAAAATTAAGTTTTAGCAGGGGTCTGGGTGGGTTTTGAGAAGAGGTGTGGGTATTTCTCGCGTATTTGATCTTCTCGTTCCCAGGTGAATTCAGGGCCTCTCCTTGAATTCCAGCAGACCTTAACAATGGGAATGCGACTCTGTTTTAAACGCTTAACCTCTCGGTCCATGATTTCCACGTGTTCCTCGGCAAAATGAAGTTTGTCATCAATGCGGATTTTGTCGACTGGTATAATCAGTGTCTCATCAGACAAGTATTTCTTAAGATTAGAAACATGAAACGTGCTATGCACGCTGCTAAGCTCAGCAGGAAGTTGCAGGCGATATGTCACTGGACCAATCCTTTCCAGGATTTCGAATGGTCCGATGTACCTAGGATTTAATTTCGCACGTTTTCCGAAATGAATGACACCTTTCCAAGGTGACACTTTAAGTAGTACTTTGTCTCCGACCTCAAATTCGAGGTGTCTGCGTCTCATGTCAGCGTATCTTTTCTGACGATCACGTGCGGCTTTTAGCCGGTTTTGGATGCTTACGATTTTCTCAGTTGTTTCGTGAATAATTACAGGACCGGTGAGTTGGCTATCTCCCACCTCAGTTCAACAGATAGGTGAATGGCACTTTCGTCCGTAAAGTGCCTCAAACGGTGCAGCCTTAATGCTAGTATGATAATTGTTGTTGTACGAGAACTCGCACAATGGTAAGTGGTTTTCCCACGAAGTACCGAAGTCAACTACGCAGGCTCGTAGCATATCCTCCAGCGTTTGAATCATTCGTTCACTTTGGCCATCGATTTGTGGGTGATAAGTAGTACTCATATCTAAACGAGTACCAAGAGATTTATGTAAAGACTGCCAAAAGTGTGAAGTGAAACGACTATCTCTGTCAGAGATAATCGAGATGGGAACACCGTGTCTAGATATAACCTCTTTCAGGTAGATTCGGGTTAGACGTTCCATCTTGTCGATTTTCTTAATCGGTAGGAAGTGAGCAGATTTGGTGAGTCAGTCGACGATCACCCAAATGGTATCGCAACCGCTAGGTGTTTTTGGTAACTTTGTGATGAAATCCATGGAAATCTGTTCCCATTTCCATTGCGGTATCTCGGGTTGTTGCAATCCCGAAGGTTTTTGGTACTCGGCTCTAACTTTCGAGCAGGTAAGACACTTGCTAACATGTGTAGCAATGTCAGCTTTCATGTTGGGCCACAACTACAACTCTTTAATGCCGTGATACATCTTATCAGCTCCAGTGTGTATCGAGTATCTGGATTTGTGAGCTTCATCCATCACCAAATGCCGCAGGTTCCCAAAATTTGGCAACCAGATTCTGTTAGAGAAGTAATGAGTTCCGTCATGTTTGGTCTTGAATTGTTTATCCATGCCTCGCAAGTCTTCGTTTTTCACATTTTTGGGTTTGAGTGCTTCGAGTTGATCGGCAAGAATATGAGTGGCAAGGTTGTTATGAATGGTCATACCAAGGGCTCGAACTCGAAGTGGTTTGACTCGTTCTTTTCGGCTAAGGGCATCGGCAACAACGGGTGCCTTGCCCGGGTGATAGCTAATCTCGCAATCGTAATCAGTAAGCAATTCGACCCATCGACGTTGCCTCATGTTTAGATCCATTTGATCGAAGATGTGTTGGAGACTTTTGTGATCAATAAAGATAGTACACTTGGTACCATACAAGTAATGTCTCCATATTTTAAGAGCGAATACAGCGGCCCCTAGTTCTAGGTCGTGAGTCGTGTAATTCTTTTCGTGTAATTTCAGTTGACGAGAGGTGTAAGCAATAACTTTGTCTCATTGCATCAACATGCAACCGAGACCTTGGTGTGAAGCATCATAGTATACCACGAAGTCATCATTGCCTTTGGGTAAAGATAGGATCGGTGCACTGCAAAGTTTTTGTTTCAGGAGTTGAAAAGCTGACTCTTGTTTGTCAGCCCAATCGAATTGTTTTTCCTTCTGAGTCAAGGTAGTCAAAGGTTGAGCTATCCTTTAGAAGTTTTTGATAAATCAGCGATAGTATCCTGAGAGGCCTAAGAATTGACGAACTTCAGTTGGTGTGGTAGGTGCTTGCCAGCACTTGATTGCCTTTATTTTTGATGGATCCACGTGAATACCCTGGCTGTCGATGACGTGACCTAGGAATTGTACCGTACAAATCCAAAATTCGCACTTAGAGAAGTTAGCATATAGTTGTTCCTTTCTGAGCAATTCGAGAATGGTTTTCAAATGTTGTTTGTATTCTGCCTCGTTACGGGAGTACATCAGAATATCATCAATGAACACGATGACAAACTTGTCAAGATAGGGTTTGCACACCCGATTCATAAGATCCATGAATACAGCCGGTGCGTTGGTTAAGCCAAAAGGCATAACTTGGAATTCGTAGTGTTCGTAACAAGTCCGGAATGCGGTTTTGGGGATGTCGTCATCTCGAACTCTCAACTGATGGTAACCTAAATGCAGATTGATTTTTGAGTAAAAGCTTGACCCTTGAAGTTGGTCGAATAAGTCATCGATTCGGGGAAGCAGGTATGGATTTTTCACAGTCAGTTTGTTCAGTTCACGGTAATCGATACATATCCTGAAAGATCCATCTTTCTTTTTCACAAAGAGGACCGGAGCTCCCCAAGGAGAGGAACTTGGTCGAATGAATCCCTAGTCCAGGAGTTCCTGTAACTGAGTGGACAACTCCTACAACTCGGAAGGTGCTAATCGGTAAGGAGCTCGTGCCACGGGTGCAGCTCCGGGCACAAGGTCAATTTGAAATTCGACTTTTCTGGGCGGTAGAAGGCCAGGCAAATCCTCAGAGAAGACTTCTAGGAAGTCTCAAACGATAGGCACATCCTCAAGTTGCTTCACCTCTGACTTTTTCTCTGTTACATGTGCAAGGATTGCCTGATATCCTTTTCTCAGGTATTTTCGAGTTTTCATGCAAGATATGATGTTTAATCTCGTTCCACCAGTCTCCCCATGTATGATCAAGGTTCCACCGGTGACGAGAGGAATACGAACGAGTTTCTCATAGCAAACGATTTCGGCGCGGTATTTGGATAACCAGTCCATGCCAACGATGATGTCAAAGCTTCCGATTTCAACGGGTATCAAGTCTATATAGAAAAGTTAGTTTGCTAGGTTTAGGGTGCAATTGTGTATTACACTATCAGCCTCAATTAGTTTGCCATTTGCTAATTCTACAATGTACTTAGCATCTAAGGCAGTGAGGGTAGTATTGAGCAATGGACTAAATTCGTCAGATATGAAACTTTTATCGGCACCCGTATCAAATAAAACTGAGGCAGTTAAATTGTTGAGGTGAAACATACCCGTAACAACATTCGGGTCCTAGCGGGCTTCTCCCGAATTTACCACAAAAGCTCTGCCACGAGCATTGTTGTTGTTGTTCCCGTTATTCTTCAGTTTTGGACATTCAATCCTGAAATGTTCGGTGTTTCCACACTCAAAGTAGGTCTTCGATGTGTTAGGACTTGAGTTTGTGGTGTTGGTTCGGCAATCTTTAGCTAAGTGTCCAAAACGCTTGCATTTGTTGCAAGGACAGGAACCATCATGATGACGGTTGCATTTGGAGCAATAAGGTTTTCTCTCACTGTACCCTTTCTTTTTGTCGGTACCAGCCGCATAGGCCTTTGCAGTTTTTGGCCTCTTGTTTTGTTGTTGACCTTGGTTTTGGTTGTGGTTGGAATTCCATTTCTGCTTGTTATCCCCAGATCGGTTTCCAGTATCCCTTCCAGCAGATGCTCCATGACGGACCACCTGAGCCATTAAGTTATGTGCCATACGGATGGCACTCTGAATAGTCCCCGGGTTGAACGCAGTTACCATCCCCTGAATCTTGGTTGGGAGTCCCCATATGTACCTTTCGATCCTCTTGTATTCAGGATCTACCATTGTTGGGCACATAAGCGCTAGCTGGTGGAAGCGGGTAGTGTCACCGGTGATATCATCACCTCTTACTGTGAGGTTCCTGAATTCAACCTTAAGCTACTGTAGATCTTCTCTTGGACAGTACGCTTCTGTCAGCATCTTCTTCAGATCTTCCTAAGGGAGTTGATAGGCGACATCAATCCCTACAGTTTGGGCGTAGGTATTCCACCAGGTAAGGGCACCATCCATGAAGGTGCAGATAGAGTACTTAACCTTGTAATCCTCAATGCAGTTGCAGTTTTGAAATACAGATTCCATTTTCTCAATCCATCGCAGTAAGCTGATGGCTCCTTCAGTTCCCTTGAAGTTCAAGGGTTTGCAGTTCAGAAAATCCTTGTATGTGTTTGGCATTTGGTACCTTGTTGGTGGTATCTTCGCTGCCCTTGTTCGGGTTTGAACCACTGTTTCGCTGTGCCTCTTGAGCAGCTAAGGCATCATCTACCCGTTGGGCAACGAATTGGGCAAGTTCGGCGGCGGTGAAAGTCTGTTTCCTTGGCGGCATGTTCCTTTAATAAAAAGAGGTTAGAAGGTATGTGAGATTTTGTACAATGAGTATGATTATCATAGATGTATATATATAGAGGCGGTAATATACAACATCACTATAGGACAATCAATAACATAGGATAGATAGATTAGCAACCACTCAAGGTGCGAGTTCAAAAGATTACAGAATTTTGAGTTCACAAAAGATGTCGGGATTCGTTACATCTGGTCAGTTTACAATGATTTTACATAGATAGTTGAAAGGTTATAAGATAAGACTACACTAGTCTTGTCGTAGGTTAATGTGTTCCATCATTGCAACGAGACGATCCACAGTGTTTGCAAGTCTGCTGGCTTGTCGGGCGTTGTCTTCTGCCAAGACTAGCCGTTGCACTAATCCACGGGCGTACTCTTCAGTATCCTGCGAGCGTTGCTCACATTCTTCAAGTCTGTGTCGCAAAAGTGCGGATTCCACGGCTGTCTCTATCACTTTGTTGTAAAGGACATGCATATTGTTAATGGTGTTTTCATGGTCTTCAGCAACATCATTGATACGTTCCAATGCTGTGAGTCTCCAATGCTCGCGAGTTTCCTGAAGTTCCAAATTCATATCGTGCAATTGTCTCTCGTGTCGATGTACCCGAGCGGTTAATATAAATACAGTCAGGTGTGTTGGTTCCTGAGTGTAAGGAGAAAGGTCCATGGTAGTATATTCTCGGCCATCAGTAAGGATTTCTATGTTTTCCTCGATTCTCCAGGAGGCAACAGCCAACGGTAACCAGCTCCATTGGTGTGCAATCGCCCGCTGGTTATCTGTGATAGAGGTGGGTCTAGTGGTGATAGGATTGGGGTATGGCCTAGCTCGAAGTAAGCTACGAGAGCATCTAGCCACTAGAGGTCCAGTGTGGCTGCGATGTGTGCGAGAGGGAGATGATGAAGTGCGCGTAGTTGGTCTAGAGGATGAGTCGGCCATTTATGTGGCAATAATTTTGAACAAGTGAGGCCTATATGTATATATAGCATATAACATAGCCTAAAGTGTCTATCACAAACAAGTATAAGTCCCAGTTCTCTCATGGTCAGAGTTAACTAGTGTATCCCTGTTTAACATAACCCATTTCAGATTTCACATCATCTTCATTTAATTGTACATAGTTGATCAGGCTATGTTAAATTAAATTCGTAAGATGTAATCTCTAAACCAGTTATACCTAATAAGGAATACTGCCTAACAGTCATAGTCTAGGCCCACTAAATGCAACCTAGTTCGCTATAACCTTAGGCTCTGATACCAATCTGTCGCACCCCCAAATTACCAGTTGCGGAAGCTGTTCGAGTTAGGGCGCGACTAATCAAGTAATCAAAAGCACAAAGATATACAGCAAACGACCTCTAAATGAGACATTTGTAAAATAGTAACATTCCATAATTAGATCATCTCAAAACATACTTTTTTCGTTACAAAAGTATCGTAGCCTAGAGTCCGCATATGTAGCGGGAGATTCTATTACATAACCATAATATACAAAAGATAATGCTAAAGAATATCCGTAAATGCAGTGTAGAAATCATGTGACTCTAGCTAATATCCTAGAGTGAACCTACTCCGTATGTGTACCTGAGAATACATGCTAAAAAGGGTCAACCAAAAAGGTTGGTGAATCTCACAGGTTTGTAAGTAAATTACCAGTTTGAACACAAGATTTTATCATCGTTGCCCGCAGGCCAAATCAGGTATTTGCAACCAAGAAAATAGTAAGTAAATATGTATATACTGTTGCCATGAGCTCATAGTCGAAGCTTAACCCGCGAGTGCCTAATCCAAACACTCGTACGAAACAAATATAATTCTCCCGTTTATACATAACGGTTCGTGATAGCGCTACTACCCAGGGCGGGGAGGGTCAGTCCCTAATGGATCCATTAACTAATATTCGCACTTAAGTCCATAACTAACGAAACTATGATGGAGGGACTTTAGTGGAATAGTAAGTAACTCATGCAAGCCCGTATATGAAAAGTAAGTAATTTAGCACTTGTGTTCATAAAAACGTAAGCAATGTATCTCACCCCATAAGTAAAAACAGTAAAAGTGGGGTTGCAAGACTCACCTGAGTCAAATAAGAAAGCTACCTTTGCAATCAAACGAGTATCCAAGGTAAATCAACTAGTGGGTTCTCCGAACCCGTAACCTTCTAATGCCCTAAGCATATAAGGTTGTATGTATAAGTGAATGTATCAAAAGACCATTCATGCTAGTTGTCCACTTCAACTAGTTATGCCTAATTAGTTTATCGTTTGTTTAATTAAAAACATTTGCGGCCCGTTGGTGAATGTTTATGTATGTAATAATAATTCCCAAAGACATTATTACTTGGTTTCATATTGTTTTATCATATACTTTCATAAGTATATGTTTTGCATACATTAGTAGTATCTTGTACGGTTTAAAAATCGTTGCAAGGAATCGAGACATAGTGAAGGTAAGTGTTTTCGACCTTCTGAGTTATGCGATACAAGAGTTTGTGTCGCTTTCAGTTGGGGCGACATAGAATAATGTCGCAATTTAGCAGGTAAATTTAGTATGCGACGTAAGGGTCTGTGTCGCATGTTGCGACGTAAATTATGTAGCGACATAAGGATTTATGTCGCAAGTCATGAGTGCGACGTAAGGGTTTGTGTCGCCGATTAGGGTTTCAGGTTGAGGTGCGACATAGAGGTCTATGTCGCAACATTATGTCGCATGAATGCAACCTAAGATGATTATGTCGCAGAGTCGGGCTGTTAGTGTTTTCGTTTTTAAAACTTTGGTCAAAAATGCTCGTTTTGACCCGAAACTCTTACACAACTTCTATTATATTATAAAACTTATGGAAAACAAGTTTTGTGACCTCTGGTGACCCACAAGTGTCATTTTTATCACAATTATGAAAGTGTCATTTTTGTTCAAGTTTATCGAAAATGCGTGTTTGGATCCACTCGATTCAACTCATAAAATGACCACCATTGTTCCTGAGAAAAATCACACACATAGTACTTTTTCTTAACAAATTTCTGGAATTTTTTCATAATTTAAGGAGGTGTTTAAGTTACTCAAATAATTTTTGTCCCAAGACATATCTTTCAGCCCGTTTTCCTGACATATACACACCAACGACTCCCTATTTCCGAATTCGTGTAGTTTTAGTGATTAAGGTCTAAATGAAAATTGTAGTTAAAACTCAAAAACAAAGATTTTCCCACTGGTCTCACCTGTTCATTCGATCCACACACCAAGATATGCCATTTTTATCTTGACCAAAAATCTGGTCAGAATCTGCAGTCTGAATATGTACTTTTAAAAAAAATAGTAAATGAACTCCATAAATCGTGAGGCCTAGATATATCAAAAGTATACATCTTAAAATTGAGTTTGGATCTAAGAAACGTGATATTTGGTTAAGAAATGAGTCGTTTATGGTCGATCTAAGTCGATCTAAATTATTATCCAATGGGTAAAGCTATTACCCAACGGTTTATAACATTTCGGTTGTGATTTTTAAGTAGATCTTGGACATGAACTAGCAAACACATAGAACTAGCATGTAGACATGTGTAAGGCAAGTAGATCTGAGTAAGAGTGAAGAGATCTACCTCAATAAACCAAGATCTAGAGTGAGTTGAAGGTGAGGGTGCTGCTTTCCAGACTTCTTGATATTCTTGAGCTTTTCTGGTACAAAACCGAATATGGATGATGCTAGAAGTTGGAAGATGTTGCTAGGTGTTCTTGGAAGAGTCTTTGGGGTGTGTTTTTGGTTGTGGATCGGCTGAGTTTCCAGAGAGAAGAGAGAAAGGTGGTGATTTTTTTTTTGTGTTAAATGAGATAAGGAAGGATAAGGGAGTATATATATATGGGTTCACTTAGGGTTGGGCCTTGGATTTGATTTGGGCCGGATTGGGCCTGTTCTGGCCGTGGGTCTGGGCCTGATCCATCATGGGTTGGGCCCGGGTATTATTCCTCGAATTCGTGTTACGTTCGTTAGTAGTTTAAACGTTAATCGCGCAGGTAAAAATTTAACTTTTTATCGTTTGATTCTTCGTGTTTGTTTTGAATATGTAACTGGCATATATAATGACTAAGTATTTTTAAAATACTTGTTTTAAGTTACCAACATATATTTTGGGTTTCGTTCGGGTGTCGGGCTTGATTTGCGCATTTTCTCGTATTCGTTACGTTTTACACCAAATGTGGAAATTTTTCCCGTACATTATTATAAAATAATGATATGAAGTATATAATGACTATTTTATCATAAAAATAGATTTGCAAGTCATATGAAAAGATTCACCAACGGCCGGGTGTTTCAGATTCCATCCGAGTAAATCGCGTAATATCAATTAATTACGTACGGGTGTATATTCCATATACGTTATATTACAAGCAACTTAGTCCTATTTCATACTAATTAGAAGTTATTACAAGCAAACTTAGGGTAAAATAATACGCCTAAGTACGGGTTGTCACAGCTATCTTATGAGTTAGGAGTTAACAGATATGTAGTATGGGAGGATTTGGCTTAGATCGGTTTAGACAAGGGATTTAAGGAGTTGATTGAATTCAAAGTGGGCAAACGACATCTTTGGGCATGGACCAGTCTGTTTATCAAGAACTTGTGGCAGAAATCATGATTACTCTTAATTTTCAAAGATCAGTATCTATATTGGACGATGATTCGATGATACAGTTTAACTTTCAGGGAAAGAGTCACAGCATGTCCTTAGCCACTTTTGTTGTTCATTTAGAACTATATAGTTATTGTGGGCAGATTTTTAACAAATATTGCAGGATCCTTATTATCTCCATAGTATCATCACGAATGTATGAAAAGTATTTATGTTTTATATTTATATCCCATGATAATGATATCTTATGACTCTGCTTTCAGGATCACAGTTATAATTAGGGATTCTGGAAGTATCCTTGTTATTTATTATGCAGGATCCTATTCAAGATACGTTTATCTAACATAATTATGCAGGATCATGGACAAGTGAGATAACTAAGCAAGGATCCTATATTTATTATGGAATATGCATAGCTCAGGATCCTGGATCTATATTAATTCAGGATCATGTGCTGTATAACACGGTTGTTTTTCTTGAGTATTGACCAGATCATGGGTCAAACGCGTTAATGAGATATGCTCCGGATTATGTGAAGAAGCTTTGATACAATTATGTGAAGACGGAGTCCACTGCACGTGTAAAATAAAGTCAAGAGAGACATTGGTGGTCTTCACCTTTCATCGGAGGATCCCTAAGATCTCGGAAATATTGTTAAACGTTTCTAGTATTTAAATGACGCCTGGATGATCGATTAGGACGACCAATAATCATTATTAACACCTGAGAAAATACTTATACTCTGCTCTCAATTACTCTCAAACATATTCACCAACACTTAGTAAAATCACGTAGCCGATCATCCTTGTGCTCTTAGTTTGTAATCGATTTCTTTTATTTTAATAAGATTAACAAAGGCAAGGATCATTTGATCCTTCCCAAGGTTTTGTGCCGGTGATCAACCTTGATCAAGGGCATTCCTCATATATCCTTGTGTCGATTGCATTCATTTCATATTTTCATCGTTTAATTTGCATCTTATGAGTTAGGAGTTAACAGATATGTAGTATGGGAGGATTTGGCTTAGATCGGTTTAGACAAGGGATTTAAGGAGTTGATTGAATTCAAAGTGGGCAAACGACATCTTCGGGCATGGACCAGTCTGTTTATCAAGAACTTGTGGCAGAAATCATGATTACTCTAAATTTTCAAAGATCAGTATCTATATTGGACGATGATTCGATGATACAGTTTAACTTTCAGGGAAAGAGTCACAGCATGTCCTTAGCCACTTTTGTTGTTCATTTAGAACTATATAGTTATTGTGGGCAGATTTTTAACAAATATTGCAGGATCCTTATTATCTCCATAGTATCATCACGAATGTATGAAAAGTATTTATGTTTTATATTTATATCCCATGATAATGATATCTTATGACTCTGCTTTCAGGATCACAGTTATAGTTAGGGATTCTGGAAGTATCCTTGTTATTTATTCAGCAGGATCCTATTCAAGATACGTTTATCTTAACATAATTATGCAGGATCATGGACAAGTGAGATAACTAAGCAAGGATCCTATATTTATTATGGAATATGCATAGCTCAGGATCCTGGATCTGTATTAATTCAGGATCATGTGCTGTATAACACGGTTGTTTTTCTTTAGTATTGACCAGGTCATGGGTCAAACGCGTTAATGAGATATGCTCCGGATTATGTGAAGAAGCTTTGATACAATTATGTGAAGACGGAGTCCACTGCACGTGTAAAATAAAGTCAAGAGAGACATTGGTGGTCTTCACCTTTCATCGGAGGATCCCTAAGATCTCGGAAATATTGTTAAACGTTTCTAGTATCTAAATGAGGCCTGGATGATCGATTAGGACGACGAATAATCATTATTAACACCTGAGAAAATACTTATACTCTGCTCTCAATTACTCTCAAACATATTCACCAACACTTAGTAAAATCACGTAGCCGATCATCCTTGTGCTCTTAGTTTGTAATCGATTTCTTTTATTTTAATAAGATTAACAAAGGCAAGGATCATTTGATCCTTCCCAAGGTTTTGTGCCGGCGATCAACCTTGATCAAGGGCATTCCTCGTATATCCTTGTGTCGATTGCATTCATTTCATATTTTCATCGTTTAATTTGCACATTATCAGTCTGTTGATTGTGTAACTTGCATTATCTTCAAAATACTTTGCATTTTACTTAGATTTTTGGTATAAGCCTATTTACAAACATTTGTTTTCACTATTAAACACATTTTCAACAAGGATTAACGGATCAAAGGATTTGAAACATAACTTTCTATTTAAAATTAATGTTTACTCATATAGATAATCGTGTAAAGGCGTAATTATCTTGAAAGTAATTTATAGCACCCAACCTCACATTTCTAAATTTGATCATTTAATTGCTTAGTGTAATTTTTGACTAAAACAATTTGGCGCCCACCGTGGGGCAAGTGGTGTTTTGCTTAATCAAACTCTTATTAAAATCCTTGTTGAGTCATCTTTTTCAAACATTTCTGTTAAGAATGTCGAGCCAAGGACGATCTACATCATCCACTATGCCAACATCATCATCTGCGAGAACCACTCTTCCTCCTGCTCCACCTCTCACATCATCTCAACAACAACCACCAAATATCTATACTAGGCTACCAACGGCTGGATCCACTTCTACAGGGGGCGGATTCTTTTCGGATCCAGACCCTGTTATAATTGCTAACCGGGATTATGTGTCTATGTTCACGTAGGTTAAGGAGCAGCTTCAACGAATGGAGAGAAGCAATGAAATCCTGAGGAAGGATATGGATATTTTAAGAGCAAGAGACAGAACTCCTGTTACTCAAGTTACTACTCCTATCCGAAGCAGGATCCTTGATTTTGGCACTCCTCCAATTACAGAACATCAAGGAGATTTCGTATCCATGCAAGGGAGCATGAGGATCCCAGATCCAATATATGCTACAGGAGTTTCTACGTCAAGGAGCCAACAACCTAATCCAGGATCCTCATATAGGACTCCTGACGGTGGTAACATGTATAGTAATTATATTTCTAATAATACTGTTGGGACTAACAACTTTCAGGATCCTGGGGTTAGCCCTATGATGGCCAGGGGAATACAAAAGCTGAAGGATATGATATCGAGTGTCCCTGGAGTTGTTCAACCAATTCCTGAAGTTGCTCCGACAGCCCATAGGATCTCGAGATTTGCACCACCTATTTGTGATGCTGAGATCCCAAAAAGATTTCAAACACCAAATATGAAGCTGTATGATGGAACAACGGATCCTGAGGAGCATATTTCATAATATAGGGAGAGAATGGAGATCATTCCAGTTCCTTTTGGATCTTAAAGAAGCATGTTTATGCAAGGGCTTCGGCTCTACTCTCACATGATCCGCACTAAAATGGCTGTTAAACGTTCCCCCTTACTCAATTACTTCATTTGCTCATCTAGTTAATTTATTTAATAACCAATTCTCTTGCAGTAGAACGTTTGAAAAACTAACAACTGATTTATACAGAGTTGTCCAAAGGGCTAATGAGTCTCTTTGAGATTTTGTAGGGAGATTCGGGAGAGAATCCTTGAATATACCCAATTTGGATTTGCCAACTGCTGTACAAGCCTTCAAGATGGGAATCAAAAGGGATTCCCCATTCTATGAAGACCTTGTTATGAATCCTTGCAGGAATCTTGACGATGTTAGAAATAGAGCTCTAAGATTTATCAGGCTGGAAGAAGATGCGATGATACAGAAGAGCGTGCACACTCAATCAGCATATGATAGGCCCAACAGGAAATCAGATTCATCTTCATCCAAATTAAATATGAGCAAACCTTATGCCAGAAATGAGGATCTTCGTGTGAACACTATCGATGAGGATGATGAAGAATATCCTAAAGTAACTGATTATAATTTTTCTGTAGATACAACTGGTATCTTGTGTGCCATGCAGGATCTTGGAGATAAAGCAAGATGGCTAAAGAAGAATGATAAACCTTATGTCTGGAAGGATAAATCTAAGTGGTGTGCATACCATGAGGATTTTGGTCATATAACTGAAAATTGCATAGCTCTCAGGAAAGAGACCAGCCACCTGCTCAACAAAGGATACTTGAAGGATCTAATTGGAAAAACGAAGGATCACGGGAAGAATCACGATAGAGTTCAGGATCCTCAAGCTCAGGATAATCACAGGATCCCTACGAGAGCAGGATCCCCACCTTCGGATGCCAAGGTAATCAATTTTATTTCTGGTGGCTCTGACATATGTGGTACTTCTTATTCTTCAGCAAAAAGGCACGCCAAGGAATCCAAATCAGAAAAGCAATATAGGCCGACAAGGACTTCCATAAAAAGGATGAGAAAGTTATAGCATTTGATGAGGGTGATTTAGAAGATGTTCAGGATCCTCACCACGATGGTTTGGTCATTACTCTCTATGTTGCCAATCATTTTGTGCGTCGGATCTTGATCGATGGAGGAAGCTCTGTTAACATCATACGTTTGGAGACCTTGAAGAGAATGGGAATCCCAGAATCGGAGATCACTTCCAGATCCACTGTCTTGGTAGGATTCAGTGGAGAAGCAAAAAAAACAGTTGGTGATATCAAGCTGCCGATTTATATTGAAGGGGTAAATTCGATTCAAAAGTTTTGTGTTATGGATTGTTTGTCAAGCTATAACATTATCCTGGGAAGACCATGGTTGCACGATATGAAAGCAGTACCATCGATGTATCATCAATGCGTCAAATTACCAACTCCGTGGGGGGTGGTCAAGATAAGCAGTGATCAACAGGAAGCGAAGGATTGTTATACGACATCAATGAAGACTACTACCAAGCCACCATCAGCATAGCAATTAAAGAATAAGGTGTGGGATGTCTTAGATACAAAGGAACAAGACGTCAAAGAAATGTCGCTGGACTCAAAGGATCCTGAGGAAAAGGTGCTTATAGGCTCTAGGATCCCAGAGGATCTTAAACAGGATCTGATGAAGTTCTTGAATGAAAGAAAATCAACTTTTGCCTGGGAACCAGAAGACATGACAGGTATATCTAAGGATATTATAACTCATAAACTTGGAATTGATAATAGTTTCAGGCCAATTCAACAAAAGAGAAGAAAATTTGCGCCGGAAACAAATGCTATTATCCAGGCAGATGTTGAAAGATTACTTGCTGCTGGCATGATAAGGGAAGTAAAGTTTCCTAGATGGTTGGCAAACGTGGTGGTGGTACAAAAGAAAAATGGGAAATGGAGAGTGTGTGTGGATTATACGGATCTCAACAAAGCCTGCCCCAAGGATCCTTTTCCATTGCCTCATATAGATTCAATGGTGGATGCTACAACTGAACATGAGTTTCTAACCTTCATGGATGCTTCATCAGGATTTCAACAAATTCAGATGGAACCATCAGATCAGGAAGACACAGCTTTCATAGCTCCCACAGGTATATATTGTTATATTGCGATGCCTTTTGGTCTTAAAAATGCAGGTGCGACATATCAAAGGCTGGTGAATATGATGTTCGAAGACCAATTGGGTAACACAATGGAGGTATATATCGATGATATGGTAGTAAAGTCAAAGAAAACTGAGGATCATCTTCAGGATCTTAAGGTGGCCTTTGATATCCTGGATCAATACAACATGAAGCTTAATCCTGCGAAATGCCACTTCGGAGTGGGGGCAGGAAAATTTCTAGGATACATGGTGACCAAGAGAGGAATAGAAGCTAGTCCGGAGCAGATCAAAGCTATTCTAGATTTAAAATCCCCATCAAGCCCTAAGGATACACAAAGATTGACGGGGAGAATAGCATCTTTAAATCGTTTCATTTCAAGATCCTCGGATAGATGCAAGGAGTACTATGATATCCTAAAGAAGAACAAAAAGTTCGAATGGGGAGAGAAACACGAGGCTGCATTTCAAGAATTGAAGAATTATTTATCATCAGTTCCTTTATTGATGAAGACTGAGGATGGTGAGCCACTATTCTTGTACCTTTCGGTGTCCAGAAGTGGTGTAAGTGCGGTACTCATGAAGGATCATGAAGGACAACAACATCCAGTCTACTATGTAAGTAAAAGCCTACAGATGCTGAAACCAGGTATTCTCATCTCAAAAAACTTATACTTGCGTTAGTAATGGCGTCTACCAAACTTAGGCATTATTTTGAGACACATCCGATTCATGTAAAAACTAATTATTCTATTAAAAATGTATTAAGAAAACCAGAAATGTTAGGATGACTAGCTAAATGGTCTGTTAAGTTAAGTGCTTATAATTTGATTTACGAACCTAGGAATGCAATTAAATCACAAGCCTTAGCGGATTTTATTGCTGATTTTACTAGTGATCTTCAAAACGAAGTAGATTTAGAAGTACACGAATTAAATCAAATAAGTGAAAGATGGACACTATATACTGATGGTGCTTCTAATATAAAAGGAACTGGTTTAGGGATTGTATTAAAATCACCTCAAGGTGATATTATGCCTCAAGCTATAAGATGTGAATTTCAAGCTACAAATAATGAGGCAGAATATGAAGCATTAATTGCAGGATTACAGTTGGCTAAGGATATTGGTATAAAATATTTAAATGTGTATGTTGATTCATTGTTAATTGCGAATCATTATAATGGGACATATACTGTAAAAGTAGATAGATTAGCTTTGTATTTGGAGATTGTTAAGGATCTTGCAGGTAGCTTGGAGATCTTCGACATTCAACAGGTACCACGTGAGGATAATAATGAAGCAGATGCTCTGGCCAACTTGGGATTAACCTTAAAGATACCACCAGATATAAAGATATCAATTATACATATTGCAACACCTGCTATTGCTGATAAGGATAATAGTGAAGAAAAAGTATTTGATGTTGAGGATCATCAGTCTGTAGATAATTCGAATACATCAGGTTCTGGGGGCTAGTCAGGATCATGGATGCAGCCAATCATGGAATATATACAACACGATGTGATCCCCAAGGATGAAAATAATCCTAAAGCATTCAGATTAAAGGTATCCCATTTTACTATTGTAAATGGTATATTATATAGAAAATCACTTGCAGGACCATTATTGCGATGTCTTGAGGATCCTGAAGCACAAGCAGTACTTAAAGATATACATGAAGGAGACTGTGGAAATCATTCTGGGGGCAGAGCATTATTTTCAAAAACTTTAAGGATAGGATACTTTTGGCCTACTATGAAAAAGGATTCCATGGATTTTGCTCACAAATGTGATGCCTGTCAAAGACATGGGAACATCCATCATCAACCAGCAGAACCGATGCATCCGATTATCTCACCATGGCCATTTATGAAGTGGGGAATGGATATTGTAGGAAAATTACCCACAGCTCCTGGTGGAAAAGTCTTTATGTTAGCAATGACAGACTACTTTTCCAAATGGATAGAAACCGAGGCGTTTGTTCAAGTAAAAGAAAAGGATGTGATATCATTCATCAAAAGAAATATCCTCACTAGATTTGGGATCCCAGCAGAAATAGTGTATGATAATGGATCTCAGTTTATTGGAAAAAGAACAACTAAGTATTGTGAAAGTTGGGGAATCAAGATGATAACTTCAACACCAGTTCATCCTCAAGCTAATGGTCAAGCAGAATCCAGCAACAAGATCATAATCAACAATCTTAAGAAGAGATTGGATGCTAAAAAAGGAAGATGGGCTGAAGAATTGCCTTTTGCTTTGTGGGCTGATAGGACTACAGAAAAGGAGGCAACCAAACAAAACCCTTTTGCTTTGGTGTTTGGATCCGAGGCTATGATTCCAACGAAAATGGTAATCCCAACGGCAAGATCCCAGATGCAGACTTTGGAAGCAAACAAAGAAGCATTGTTTCAGGATTTAGATACTATGGATGAATTAAGGGATCGTGCTAAATTTAGGATTGTTGCATACCAACAGAGGATTTCAAGATCCTATGACAAGAATGTTAGGATAAGAAGGTTTCAAGTAGGAGATTTGGTATTAAGGAAAGTATTTCAAAATACTAAGAATCCTGTGGAAGGAAAGCTAGCACCAAAGTGGGAAGGTCCATATTTAATAGATTCAGATGCTGGAAAGGGGGCATACTGGTTGGCTAATATGGATGGAGACTTACTTCCAAGATCCTAGAATGCTATTCATTTGAAGTTCTATCATGTGTAAGTTGAATATTTATATTCAACATAAAAAGGTACTTCTGTGATCCTTAACTTTTTATTAATTTTATTATACTTTGATACATATGTATGTATTATAATTATATATGCATAAAAAATTTTCATAATTATTATCATTATTGAATAATGTACTGACTTAAGCATCGGAGGGGTGTTAGACAAACTAACACCCACCTTTACCCAAGATCTTGTATTTGTTGTAGTTCATGCATTTGAGGATCATGGATTGAAGATTAGAGGCTAGCTACCTCTCGTCCGTTAAGGATCCCAGCGATCCTCTAAGGTTTAGAGGTTTCCGAATGGATAAACACCTCTAGGGTTTATACGCCCCGCCAGTTGCGCACGATGTTTGATTATAGTGCCACGGTTAGGGAATCGGTGATGCCTCTGGTACCCGACAACTTCATTTCCATTGGCCTATAGATCAAGCGCTAACGATTGTCGATACTGATGTGCACTAAACGTATCGACCTAAGGTTTGTGTCATTTTCACGTCACTCTAAGGTTTGTAATGTTTTCACATTACTCAATTGGTTAGACATTTTCATGTCTCAAATGGCTTAGCCCAAGAATCAAACGGTTTGTAATGTATTCACATTACCCAACGAATTGACATTTACATGTCACTCTTATGGTTTGCTTAAACTATCTAAAGATTATAATGTTTTCACATTATTAAAAGTTTACATTGGTTAGCCCCAATATTTTCAAAATTATCAAAATCATTTTGACTCGAATATCATAAAATGTATTTTTTTAAAATCATAAACATTTTTCAAGGTTGAATGAAATTGTTTTCACAATTAAATTGTGAATTGTTGACATTTTCATGTTAACAAGAAATATAAATTGGGATTCATCGCTATCAACAAAATATTTTAGGATCCTGAAATTTTAGGATCCTAAATTCAAGATTATCCTAGATACGTTTAAGGATCCTTGAGACCTGTAGTGCAGAATGGATATTGAGAGAATCTTCTCATTATCCTGAATGTATCCTGAGGAAATCTCCTCAGAATCCTGTTTCTAAACAACTATCAAGCAGATATATGTATACTAAGGGAATCTCCTTAATATCTCGAAGACACAAGGCATAGATAATATCCTAATGTTATTAACAGCAAAAGATCAAAGGATTATTTAATCCTAAGATTGGAGTTCAAAAGAAGTGCATGAAAATAAAATTATCTTGTGGCCGACATAAACCACATTTTACACCACCATGGTTGACCATGCCATGCCAACCTCATCCCACATAATTGTTCAATTACAATCACAACCCTTAGAAAATAAATAAGCATCAAAATAAAAAGTCAGGGCTCCGGCTAGTCATATGCCATCCTCGCCCATGGATTCGTCACTATCAACTGCATCATCCGCTACCGCGATAACATCGTCATCTTTGGGATTAGACGTTTCACCCCTGACCGATGTATCAAGGATCCTTACTGTGCATGCTTTGGTTGTTATCTTTTTGGGCGCTTTGGATCCTCCGAAACCTATGAAAAACGGCTTTGGGGTGTGATCATCTTTCATTTTTGACAACTTGTTCTTCCACCCTTTGATGTCCCACAAACTGGCGTCCAAGCCATTTTCAACGGCTTCTGTAGCCATGTGAATTTTGGATTCCAACACAGCAATGGCAGCATCCCTCTTCACATCTTCCAGAAGGGAATTCCTTGTGTCTGGTCCTTCTGTGTCAGCATGATCGGATTTTTTGGCAAGCATGGTCTTGAGAATTTCAATTTTTCTTTTGGCTTTTTCCAATTTTAGGGTAATCTTCTTTTAGGCAGCAATTAGATTCTCGATCGTTTCTGCTCTCTCTGAGTATTTGTCGATCAAGATATCTGCAGCCTATTAAAAGGGTTTATGTTAGAATATTCACCTTGCAGAAATTAAAAACAAAAGAGCCTTACCATCAAGAGGTTGGAAGCGGGAGTCTCGAGATCATATAACTCATCGACTTTCCTCTTTTTTGAGAGAAAATGTGTCGAGAAAGGCTTGAAACTTGAGTCACCGATCTTGATCATTTCTTTTTGAGGTGGAATATCCGAATCAATGTCAGACAAGGTAAAATGCACTAAAAAATTAAAAAGATTAAGAGTATAAAGAGAAGAGTTATGAGTAGAAAAAGGATGAAATTACCTGACATGGTTGAGTCTTCTTACGATTGCTCTGATTATTGTGATAGTCTTTTGTGACGAGATTATGGAATGGTTTTATACAAAGATCAGAGAAGAAGGAGGATGCGAGAGAGAAGGATTCGTTTGAAAATTTAGTAATAGTCTGACGTGATAAGATACTAATGATTAATGTTCCGACGCAATTTTCGATGTGCATAAAAATATCTTACCTAACATGATTTAAGCGGTAAGCTTAAGAAGTTATAACGTTTTAGGATCCTGTAAACGCGTTATAACTTCGGGGGCAATTGTTGTGGGCAGATTTTTAACTAATACTGCAGGATCCTTATTATCGCCATAGTATCATCACGCATGTATGAAAAGTATTTATGTTTTATATTTATATCCCAGGATAATGATATCTTATGACTCTGCTTTCAAGATCACAGTTATAGTTAGGGATTCTGGAAGTATCCTTGTTATTTATTATGCAGGATCCTATTCAAGATACGTTTATCTAACATAATTATGCAGGATCATGGACAAGTGAGATAACTAAGCAAGGATCCTATATTTATTATGGAATATGCATAGCTCAGGATCCTGGATCTGTATTAATTCAGGATCATGTGCTGTATAACACGGTTGTTTTTCTTTAGTATTGACCAGGTCATGGGTCAAACGCGTTAATGAGATATGCTCCGGATTATGTGAAGAAGCTTTGATACAATTATGTGAAGACGGAGTCCACTGCACGTGTAAAATAAAGTCAAGAGAGACGTTGGTTGTCTTCACCTTTCATCGGAGGATCCCTAAGATCTCGGAAATATTGTTAAACGTTTCTAGTATCTAAATGAGGCCTGGATGATCGATTAGGACGACGAATAATCATTATTAACACCTGAGAAAATACTTATACTCTGCTCTCAATTACTCTCAAACATATTCACCAACACTTAGTAAAATCACGTAGCCGATCATCCTTGTGCTCTTAGTTTGTAATCGATTTCTTTTATTTTAATAAGATTAACAAAGGCAAGGATCATTTGATCCTTCCCAAGGTTTTGTGCCGGCGATCAACCTTGATCAAGGGCATTCCTCGTATATCCTTGTGTCGATTGCATTCATTTCATATTTTCATCGTTTAATTTGCACATTATCAGTCTGTTGATTGTGTAACTTGCATTATCTTCAAAATACTTTGCATTTTACTTAGATTTTTGGTATAAGCCTATTTACAAACATTTGTTTTCACTATTAAACACATTTTCAACAAGGATTAACGGATCAAAGGATTTGAAACATAACTTTCTATTTAAAATTAATGTTTACTCATATAGATAATCGTGTAAAGGCGTAATTATCTTGAAAGTAATTTATAGCACCCAACCTCACATTTCTAAATTTGATCATTTAATTGCTTAGTGTAATTTTTTACTAAAACAATAGTGAACATCAAGTGACCACCAAGTTCTTCCTCAACTCAGAGTGCAGTCCACGACAGAGAGATCACACTACTATTTGGTCTCAATATGCATCAGGCCGGTTTCATTCAAATATCAAAGCTCGAGTTTTTCAGAATAAGTATCACAATGTACCCCATAACCTTCTTGCTTGTAGTATTCGAGGAAAGAAGAAGACGAAAGGAGCTATTGAGCAGAAAGAATTATTGATCATCTAGAGTATTATAGAGACAAAACATGTGAATATTATATGGTTGCTGATCGAAGACCTAGACCCATGTCTAGAAGGGCAACTTCCAGGTAATCCATGGTGAGATAGACCGTCGGCATTTCCTTAGCTTCAATGTACTCTACCAGTGGTATTTCCAACATTATACCAAGTATTCTGACATTTTACGATGATCCCACAGTTTCATACAGTACATGAGATAACTATATATTCGTAGTTAGGGTTGATCAGATCCTATCCTAAGTCAACAGTCACGTGTGAGACCGGAAATGGTGATTAATTAAGTCTATATTCAAGATAAGCTTAAAACATGTACGAAGCAAAATAACTTCCAATAACGTATAATATTAATCAAACATCGTCCCTAATCCTAACATTTACATTCCAACAATCACATATTAATCTACATAATAATCATGGCAACAATCACAAATCGTACCATAATAACAAGCAATGCAAAAATTATAACAGTAAGAGAGAGAAAGATAGTAATACCGGATTAGTAGGGTAATACAGAGGATTTCAACGTTCTGAACTTGATTACAATTAAATTACCAAGCTAAAATGTTTCCTCCAGCTCGAACCACTATTTATTTCTCTCTAGTTCTCTAGAGAGATAAACTGCCTAAAACTATTACAAAACTAGAGAGAGAAAGAGAATCTAGAGAGAGAGATAAATGAGAAGAGAATGAAGAATGGAGGTGTGTGAAATGAGGAGAAATGGCCTCCTATATATAGGGGAAGGTATGAAGTTGAGGCACCACCCTTTAAGCACAAGAAACAAGCCACAAAGCGTAAACGGGGGTAACAAGCACTAGGGGGTCAAATGGCCTCAAGGTACGAATTTCCAAGGCTAAAACTAGACCAAATGGCCCTCTAGGGTCTGTATATGGCCCTGGGGGTTGGTTGGTTTCAGCCTTTGTTCGTTCCATGCGTTGCTTGTTTCGCCTGTATCTTCTTCGTTCTAAGCCCGATTTGCTTGATTCTTGCACCGTTGGATTTATTTTTTCGTTACACTTCTAATGACACTAATTAATTTTGCCAAATTTGGAGATGTATAGCTTTTGCGTATTCTGGATGACGATCGGTGGTACGCCAAGCACTCAATCTTCTTCGATCTTCATCCGTTTTCCATGAATCTTTCACCTCCGATCTTGTATTTTTCTATGGAATCATAAAATAAGGATTATGATCTATTTATATAAGATATTCAAGAAGGTAATATTTAATGTGAATATACGTTTTACGTGTTATTTGACATTTTTATTGATTTTTATCAAAACGCCTATAAATGGACCACCTTGGTGATTTTTATCAATTAATGATTGTTTTGATATATTTTCACTAAATTTTAATCCAAAAGGTGCGGAAGTATATACATAAAAACATGACTTTTTATGTTACATCACCAATTACGATTTGTACGGACCTAATTCGCTTGCGATTGAGTTATATAACATTATTTGGTATATTTGCAGGGCAGTGATAAATACAACACATTTAGTTGATACATACACCAAATTAATGCATTACAGTATTGTACAGTACATATTGCAATGCATGACAGTTGGTGTATGTATTATAATAAATTGTTGTATATAACAGCTCCCATATTGTAAAAGTATATATTAATTATTAAGATCTTTTAACTTTTCGATTTTCACTTTTGGGGTACCCGGGGTTCATCTAGAACCTTTATGTCTAGTGTGTCCTTATCAAACTCTCATGGGGTCTTTATTACCTCGATTTGACCATTTTAGTTTCTTGTTCCATGTTGACTTCATGGATTTTATTTGGAATCGATTAATGTATCACATTTCACATGTTGTGAACTTATTATCAACCGTAATCAGAGCATAGCAACTTATATAGGTGACCTAGTCACTAAATTTTGGTCAACTAAAATATGTCTGGCAATTGTTAAATATGAATTATCATTTGACCTGTCAATTCTTATTCTTTATTACGAGGATCAACATCATATTGTGATTATTCTAATTCAAGCTGCTTATCTCCTCCCATACATATTCCTAAAATTTTTCACATCTATACATTGTGCACTGTGGTGGAGCAATCAAAATACATATCACACAAACAAATAAAACTCTTAAGATGGAATATATATTTTTTCATGACAATCATTAAGGAAAGGAATCACAATCTTGTAAGCCTGATGCAAATTCATAATATTTCATGTTTACTAACATGGTCCCATACATTTAAAATAGCTTTCTTCTCATTATAGTTATTGCTTTAGTGTTTCCCAGAATCCGCACACTAAACTCTTAGAAACTGAGATCCAATAGTTTCACACCAATCTCTGAAGTTCCCGCTAGTTGCCAAACTCCCACTAGCTTTGACACTTTCTTCGGTTAACAAAATCCCAAGAGTTCCCGATTCTCTCAACACTTCCCAAAGCTCAAACATTAGGACTTAAATAGTTATCCGCCTCTTAACCACTTGAAGATTCCCAATTGATTCCTCTAGAAGAATCAATCTATTGTTAAACCAAACATCAACCAATACCCGAGCCAAGTTGAACGCGTTCTATCCGACATCTTCTAACATGCCTAACCATTCTAAACATATGGAATACCCCACCAAAAAGACATGGTCTTCCGTTTCAACCCGTGAGCGATAACAAAACTCCCTCAGACACTCATCACTATCGATTACCGAAACGGACGTGGTACCATTTATTACCCATCTACCCAACCGAGAAAACCATCCTCTTGAGTACCATAACAAACCTCACATTTTTGAATAACCCAGTCCATATCAATGATGTTTTCGAGACATCATGTCCCCACACTCACAACATCAAACCCCAAGTTTGACAACGTTTATCAATTCTTTTGCACAGGATCACAAAGAATGATAAACCCAAATCCTAAACCCGGATAAAAAAATCTCTCTGCAACAAATGACCAATCGAAAAGCTGATCACCGACTCCATTACCCCTCATCATGATAAACACTATCTTAACGCGACCGGCCTACCGCAGTATCGCTGAGCATAAAAACTTGCTTGCCGAATTCTTCACGATGCAACAAAAAAATGAGTTAGATGATCTCGATGACATGTTGCAATCAAATCGTAACTGTATCATTCCAAACGTTCTCCCATGATGATAATGTTCAACCGAATCTAGATCCACTTTGATTATTTGGCCACAATAACCCCATCTCTCAATCTTCTAATAAATCCCTAACCATCAACAAATCATCTTGATCATACTTTCATCCATCATTGTTCCCGATCGCTCAACCTTGAGCTTTAATACCAGTTGTTAGGAATTAGGTACCTAACAACGCACACAATTGCACCCACAAAAATAAATGAATAACCAATTGCAAACAACGCAATTAAACAAGCAAACAAGATAAATAAACGTGATACGAGAATGTAAACGACACAAGAACTTACCGTGGTTATGTCCAATCTCTAACTTGAAGATCGGTTTAGTCCACAGGGCCAAACTGAGAGATTTTTCTTTCAGAAATTCGTAGTCCGGGATTTACAAGAGTAGGGGTTACATTATATAGTGCAATGAATAAATGAAAGTCTTGCGAAACACTCTTCTGGCCGACCTTATAACCCCACCGGGATCTCCTCAAAACGCACATGATCCCAACTGGATCAATTGCCATCCCACCGAGATCCAAGTCTCTTATCACAAACACACATAATTATCCCACTAGGAACTTCATGATCTCACCAAGATCACTTCCAGAATTTCGTTTTCCTTTCCTTCTTACAATCTTCACACTCAACAGCCTACACTAAACTGCAATTATTTGGTAGTAGTAGCAGCAGTAATAGTACTAGTAGAGCATGTAAATATCTTATATTATACTCTTCAAAATCCACATCTATGGCTGCTGCTCATTGTGTTGTTATTCTTCACAAGTTAATTGAGCACTTTTACTAGTTTCGAGTTTAGACCTTTTGGCATGAATCATTAAGCACACCAAACTGATTCCAGTAGCACTTGGACTTCACACTCGTGTGGCTGCATACCAGAGGATATAGCGAATGTCTTCATTGTAACACACATACCAGATAACTATAAGCAAAGAACTTGTTGGAAAGATTATCTTTTGCAATTTGCATATGGTTTTACATATTTCATGGCAAATAATCAGTCTACATGAAAAACTAGAAAATGAATAATCCATATTACTCTAATATTAATCATCTAAGTATCTTTCTAGCAAAACATTCTATACATCTTAGGATACTTGTGAGACTTAGATGGATAATGTAATTTGGAGGTTTTATATAATTAAGGATTCATGATATGTTTGTCGTTAGGTATTGGTTTACAAGTCCAAAACCAAACTCATCAAGACACTTGTAAAAATCTACGTTAAAAACTCGGTTTGATATTATTTTGAGTTTTGGATTTAATTATATTATTATTTGTAATTAATGTTTGCATTAAACAGATTCTGCGTTAAAAACTCAGTTTGATACCCACTTGTAAACATCTAATGAAATACTACAACTGCATAGTAAGCAATTTTAGTAAGGGACCTTGAACCTAATTTGAAAGACTTCTAGCCTTCTACTTCTACTCCCATAAAATAAAAGCATTTTTTTCAATATAATCATCTCAAAGAATCAAACATAAAACCGGACACTGAACCATCTCATATGTAATCCGATTAATACAAATTACATAAATGATTTCCCAAAAGCTTCTTATTTTTTGCTATTATACAATTTAAAGAAAACATTATCATTCCTTATGTGAGCTTTCTTCCAAATCAACAGCATGAAATATTATATTCCAACAATTCCAAAAGAACCATCACACCACCGAACAAGAGTCAACAAAAGTTTAATACTCGAACTTGCATCCAAGAGTCGAGATCTTACTCAATCAAGTTGATAATTGGAAGATAGCCATTTGAAATCGGAAACTTCCACCAAGCAAAAAAGTTTTGCCAAACATTAACAACCACCCAACATGAGCTAATGATATGTTCACGAGCCTCAACCACATTCTCACACATTGTGCAGAGAACCGATGGAACCAGGATTCTACGATTACAAAGATTTGTAAAGTGCGAGATGCAGTCATGTACGCCCTCTAAATAAAAATATGAACTTTCTGAATGAATTTTTCATAATATTTTTTTGATGCTTATGATTTAATGATTTATTAGAATTACAAACATCACGTTTTGCTATAAGTTAATTAGTTATGTTTTATTTACATATATGATATTTAATTATGATACTTTTGCAATTTGCAAATGGTTTTACATATTTCATGGCAATTAATCCGCCTACATGAAAAACAAGAAAAAAGAATCATCCATATTACTCTAATAGTAATCGTCCAAGTATCTTTCTAACACAAAATTCTGTACATCTTGGGATACTTGTTGTGAGACTTGGATGAATAATGTAATTTGGAGGTTTTATATAATTAAGGATTCATGATATGCTTGTCGTTAGGTATTTGTTTACAAGAACTCATCAAGACTTGAGAGATAAAATATGTAATTTTTGGATTTAATTATATCATTATATGTTATTAATATTTGCATTAAGCAGATTCTACGGATTAATAAAAAATACAGAAATGATTTCCCAAAAATTTCTTCTTTTTTGCTATTATACAATAATCAATAAATAAATAAAAATTTAAACCCTCCAACATCCGGTTTAGCCGTTTTGGTAATAAATTTACAGTTTGGACGAATCTACACCCAGTTAAGAAACCAAGTCATTTCTTTTCTATGTTTTCTTTTTCTTTGTTCTTTTGTAGTTTTAACAAATCTTAGCAAAATGTGTAATATATGAACATGAACCAGTAAGAGCCTTATTCTTCTTACTTTGATGTGGTTCAACCGTATTATTCATATTTGCAGATCCAACTAATGACATTGACTACTATAGGGACTGCATAGTTGTGGCTTTCATTGCTGATAGAATTACTTGAATTACAATAACTAACTATTTTTGTTGACGCAACAGCTAAACAAGGACGTCGGGTGGATTTGGGTGTGTATTGGCATAAGGCAACCATAAATGGTGCAAGTATGGTTAAAGGGAGATAATTGGCTTTGCATATCATATCCTCTAGTTATTTTTAATACTAGCATAATACCCGCGCTATGTAGCAGAATACACTATTTTTTTATAAATAGTGATCTAAGATAGTTACATGATTACCTATGACAATTGGTTAATAGTATACAATAAATAAAAAGTGAAAAAATGTGAAATTTATATAGTTTTATTGTAAAATGAAAATTACACAAATTATAAAATGAATTGTTGAGTCTATTTCTTAGAATTTCTAAAAATAGAATAACAATATGCTTTTATAAGCAGTTATAGATTATAGATAGGACACCATTATGAAAAAAAATACGTAAATGACAACCCTTACTAATTTGGACTTATAAACATTGATCCGAAATATAGAGAAAAAAGAAAAGGAAAAGTAACAATATAACATCACCCTAAATACTAAATTATCTCAATTCTCATCATCGAACTTTCTTTTTATCTCCATTTTATCCTTATTACTATGCTTGATATTTGAGGAAACCGTGTAATAGGGTAAGATTTCAATGACCGAATATCCCTTTGAATCGTGTTATTACTTTCCGATAAACAATTCGACCCTATATATATACCTTGGGTTACACGAATTTTGTTTTGAGATAAGACAAAGAGTGGTGTTCTTGTTTGAGGTAACAAAACAGAAACCTGGTGCTAGAGAGTATTTCTTGTTGTATGTGTTTTTCTCATGTGGATTACATATCACCCTATGATCACCTAACAATCCATGGAGTTAGTCAGTATAAATTATCCAATAAAGTTCACCATTGATCACTTGCAATTCTAGCCTTTGATATATTCATAATCATAAAATCCTATCAGTTAGATAACCAACAGTTACAGTAAAATGGGTTAAATTAGCCTATTTGTAACACCCCAAAATTTATTGTTTGGCGGAAGCATATTTGGGGTGCTACTAATCAATAATCACAAGCACATAAGATAAAGTGAACGACTCTATATACGTTGTTTAATAAATTACATTGATTAGATAATTGTTTACAACGTTTGAAGCTATTACCATAGCTCGTGTTCTGAAATTGAGAGTATTCAATACATAATTACTTTTACAATATATAATAATGCAAGAAAATCTATGAGGTTTGCATGATGACTCGAGCTAAAAGTATCCTGATGGGCAGTCCAACCTACTGCTGAGTACCTGAGAATACTTGCTAAAGGTCAGCTAAAAGCTGGTGAGCTCCCAGGTGTAAATGATAAAACCACAATGTATGAACCACAAGATTTAATGATATGTTTGAAATTAATCAAATAAATGTGTATATTACTGCCATGAATCCAAGGTTTGAGCTTAACAGAGGGGTCAGGATCCGCCTTTAAGGACCTGAGCGAGGTGCCTCCGAGCAAGTGCCTAATCTACACTTGTGTGAACAAATGATAATGTGCCCGTTTAACATCACAGTCATGGTAGCGCGACTACCCCAGACAGGGATTGTCAATCCCATATGGTACAATACACTAACATTCACACTAAATCCATTATAACAAACTATGTGGTGGAGGGCTTTATGATTAGTAAAACAACTCATGCAGTCAATATATCGAGTTTTGTACTTGTGTTCACGGGTAAAACAAATATGAGCATGTATTCCCACCCCGGGAGTAAAAATAGTAAAAATGTGGGGCTATGAGACTCACCTGAGTCTGATGCATTTATCTCAATAAACGTGCATTGCTAAGCCAAGCAGCGATGTACGAAGACTGTAGCCTGAGGGCGTCCAAGACGCGCGTTGGTTAATACGTGAGTAGGTATCTCAAAAGATCACCTATGATAGTTGTTCATCCAACTAGTTATGTCCAAATACATTGGTTTGGTTGATTGTTTGTTTGTGTTTTGAAAACACGTATGGCCCGTTAGTGACGGTTTGTAATAATCTTACATCCTTATTATTATGTGTTGTATCGTATATAAGTGTTGAAGTATATGTGTATCAGGTACAAGTACATCGTATGTGGTTTGGTTTTTGTAAATGTTTGACACTCAGTGTATAAAGTATTTACTAACTTAAAATGACGGGGATCCGGGGGCAGCACCCCTGGTTAGCGGGGTTCCAGAGGTGGCAACCCCTGGCGGGGTCCAAGGGGCAGAGCCCCTGGCTGGGGTCTAAAATCTGAATTTTAGGTAACGTAAGCGATAAAATTTCAAGTCTTGACACTTAGTAAAAATCAGTGTTTTTAAGGTTCTGATTTGTACGACACTGGATGCGACACTTGGTGCGACACCAAGTGCGACATAGGCTGCTGTGTCGCAGTTAATGACTGCGACATAATTCATTGTGTCGCTATGTACGACATCCGCAATTTAATGCGGCATAGGGTGTTGTGTCGCTATATGCGACATCCGAAAGTGTTGCAACATAGTCACTTGTGTCGCTATATGCGACATAGGTAATGGTTTTGTGACATAAAGGGTTTGATCGGATTCCAAAGGCTCCAGGCCTGGTGCGACACAAAGGGATTGATCGGATTCCAAGGCTCGAGTTTGTGGTCAAACGACCTCGGTTTGACCCGAAACTTTTACACAATGGTTAGAATAGTTTATGATGTTTGTAAAAATTATCAGTTGGTGGCGGAAGTACTCGAGGTGTCGGTTTTAACAAAATGATCAAAACTGACATTTTCCGACAAAGTTTTTGAAATCATGTTTTAAACATATATTTGGACATAACAAACTTAGGTTAACAACATACAACTAAAATAAATCAAAATCTAGAAGTTTTTTGAAAGTGTCGGGAATCTTACAAGTTAACGCGAGACGAAACCGAAAAGATGGAAATGTAGATCGTGACTCCGTGATCGTTTTCTTCCAAATGAGTTAAGTGATTTAATGAGTTTTGATGGTGGTTGTAGGTGGCGGTGGTGGTGGTTGTTGTTAGAGAGAAAAAGAGAGAGTTTGAGAGATTGAGATGTGAATGTGTGTGGGTTTTGTGTGTGGTCAAAGAAAGAGAGGGAAAAAGGGGAGGGGAGTGTGAGCCGGTTTAAGGGGGCCCACTTGAGGTGGGAGTCTCCCAAATTGTTCCCCTGTATTCGCGCCCCGTGCGGTGTTCGTTTCCTCAGTCGTTTAAACGTTTAATTATCGTTATACGTTTTAATACATGTGTTTTGTTAACAATTTCAATCGCGTTGTTTTTATTGGAAGTATTATTCTAAAAACTCTATTTCAAGTTATTAAAATGTTGTCGGGTCTCGGTTTGCACGTTCGTTGCGTAGTTGTATGTTTATTTAAATCAAGTAACGTTTTTAAACGTTTTATTCGTGCGCGTATAATCGTAATATTCTTACTCGAAGTATTTTATAAAAATACTTCATAATGAATTTTAAAAATATAATCTGGGTTTATTTCGTTTGTCGGGCGCATTTCACGCTTTTATGTCGCGTACGGTTAGTTTTAGACGATACGAAATGCATTTGTATATATTATCCAAATAATATATAATAAAAATGAGTTAATTAAATAATTTCACATTATTTAATAAATTGTTCACCAACGTCCGTATTTAAATGTACCAGAATCTATTCGATGATGAAATGCACGATTTAAATAAATCGCGTATATGTGTATATATATAAAAATATATCAATACACATAATTAATCCTAATTACATGTATTAACACAGTGATTAGGCACTAAGTGCTAGCCCTAATTTGGTGGGTGTCACACTATTGACACGTCACGTCTAAAATTAGACTATTACGCCACTATATAGTCTAATTTTAGACTAATACGGACTTCTGTCTAAATTAGATTATTACACCACTGTATAGTCTAACTTTAGACTAATTCGGTCTAATATAGACTCAAGTCCATTTCAGGCTATTAAGCCACTGTATAGTCTATTTTAGACTAATTCAGCTTAAAATAGAAATTTTTCTCTTTTAGACTCATGACTATTTTCGCAATTGCTTTGGATCAGGGATGTTATTGACTTGATGGGCGTATACTTTGTACCTCCTAACCCATTACCAAGTCAAAAAACTGTATCCCTTAATTACTCTAAATTACTAGCAATCCTCCCTAATTTAGTGTAATTCTTTTACATGATATAATCAAACAAAATAAACTTATGCGTAAACGAAAATATCTTGAAGATTGAATTTCCATCTTAGTACATTACACATTCCAAATATTCAAGAATCTGGGTGTTCTAAGAATTGAACTCTTCAACCCATGAATATCTGAAGATAATATACACATAAGTTTTCAAATACTCTTAAAGCGATTGATGTGTGCTAAGTATAGGCAATTATAATCACAAGTTTTAATTAAGGAAATACTAAATAATGCTATCACACAATTCAGGCAAGTATTATCCTGATCATAAAATATAGTTTTATAAGTAAGTCCAGATTCGAACACAGGGAACGTGATTTAATATATAACTAACTATTTATTTATCCTAATTACAATAATTACAATCAATATACAATTTAACAATAATATACAATAATATATAAGATAGGGGGGACGTTTTAGTTCCGATCGAACATATTTATAATTGATACCAATTCTTTAATAGATAAGTTTAAAGGAACAACTTAAGAATACTCAATTGGATAGAAGATTATGACTATTTAAACTATTATTTATTAAACTTATTATATCAACTTATGTCTATTTGCATGTTGGCTATTATTATTGTGATTTACTAATGTAGAAAACCTCAAAGGTTATGACAATTCTCATATAGTAATACAATCAAAGGTTATGTAAAGTATCACTATTTATTAAGATCTATCAACATATTATTGATGCAATTCCAGGGTCGGTTGAATTATAATGCTACTTAATATCTAATGAAACATAATCACTTAATTTAAAAACCCAAAAGGTTAGTGAGTTTATCTATAAATCAGTTAATTACGATCATTAACATAATATAACACATAATTCTTGCATAATAATATTCAATAATATAGTTCCAACATAAACATATAATTCATATAATAAACATACATTTAAACATTCATAATGAAAATCTAACAAGCAATTAATTCAAATAAACAATATCCATAGTAACCCAAAAGGTTAGTGAAGCTACAAGGATAAAGAAACCGAACCAATTGACGAACTAGCTTTTCCTAAGGTTGAAAACCTTCAAACCTTAGCTCCTTAGCCTCCAAATTCGCACCTAAAGTCGACCTTAAACCTCAATATTTGACTTTTAATTCTAAGAATCGTATATCGTTTAATCAAAACTAAGCCTCTATTTATAGTGTTTTTGGGCAACCCTCCAACCGCCGGTTAGGACCTCCAACCGCCGGTTGGAGATGATTGAACATTACTCCAACTCTGCGCTTTATCCACCGCCTTGACCCTTTAGCCCCAACCGCCGGTTGGGACTTCCAACCGCCGGTTGGACTTAAATTCCAGAATTTTCCATAAACGGCTTGGGCTTCAAATTGGGCTTCTCTTTCTTCTTTAAATGGATTCACTTGTTTTCTTGGCCCAAATCTTTAATATTATCATTTTAGTTTTCATTTCTTTAAGGTTTAGATCTTCTTTTCTTCAATTGCTTTAATTTCTTCAGTTTCGGTCTTATTTTCGTTCTTTTTTCTCCAATCTTCAATTAAAATACATTTCTGTAAATATTAACAAAATAAGTATCTAAAATCATATAAATGCATAAAAATGTATACAAATATAGGGATAAATAATATAAAATATAGTATCTATTTGATGCTTATCAGCGATCTTGACACTATATAAGCCACGTGTCCATATCCATTCATGAATGTTTAAAAGCATAAAGTCGAAAGCTTTTTAAAGTGGCAAAACTTCACATTTACATAGTTAGTTCCGTTCCATCATGCACCTGCTCTTGCACTTTTTCAAAGGAGCTATTAAGAATTTAACTTCAACCTAACTTCAGCAGGTCCGAGCACATAACCTTGGGATGATATATGTAAAAACATGTGCTCCAATTTCTAGATGTAAGCTTTCCACATAAAATTCAGCTCCTAATTCATATCGAGAGGGAATTGGGTGTCTTACCATTAGAAATTTAATTGGGCTTAAAACCCATCCCTAATGTAGACTTATTAACCAAGTCTCTAGCTAATCCCTTCGTCAAGTGATCAACTAAATTCTATTGTGACCTCACAAATTCTACAGAAATCACCCCATTCATGATTAGTTCATGAATCATGCTATGTCTAACACCTAAGTGTCTAGACTTCTCATTGTACATTTGGCTATAAGCCTTTGCCAATGTAGCATCACTATCACAATGAATAGAAATAGGTGCAATAGGTTTAGGCCATAATGGAATCTCATAAATCAAGTTTCTTAGCCATTCTGCTTCTTTACCAGTAGCAGCTAATGCAACGAACTCAGATTCAATTGTCGACTTGGTAATACATGTTTTCTTTTAACCTTCTTAAACCGAAGGATATCCAACATAAGATAAGCTATAATCCATAGTTTTCTTTAAATACTTTAGTACCCGCCTAATTACTTGCCGATGATGAGCACTAGGATTACTTGTAAATCTACTCAATTTTCCCACAACAAATGCAATATCCGGTCTTATACTTGTCATGGCATACATTAAGCAACCAATCACCTTTGAATACTCAAGTTGTGATACAACATCACCTTTATTAGGTAAAAGCTTCATGCTTGGATACATTGGAGTACTCACAGGAGTACAATCAAAATAATTGAATTTCTTAAGTACCTTCTCAATGGAATGAGCTTGAAAAATTGAAATTTTATTATTTTCACGTTTAATCCTAATACCAAGGATAACGTCAGCATCACCCATATCTTTCATGGACAACTATGATGCAAAAACTCCTTTGTTGAGTCAACTTGATCTTGATCAATCCCAAAGATCAACATATAGACAAATGATGACTCCTTTACCGGATTCATCAAGTTTTCTATATACACATTTGTTGGAATGGTTTAAATTATAACCACTTGACAAAATCACTTCATCAAACTTTTGATACCATTGCTTACGTGCTTGTTTCAAACCATACAAGAATTTAACACGTTTACACAGCTTGTTTTCATTACCCGGCATGATGAAGCCTTTTGGTTGTCTCATATAAACCTCCTCCTCTAAGTCACCATTCAAGAATGCGGTTTTTATATTGTGACACCCGCCAAATTAGGACAAGTGATTAGTGCCTAATCAGCTGTTAATACATGTAATTAGTTCTGTGTTAGGCTAATTAATGTCTCGGAATATATATTGATTGAATATATACAATTATGCGATTTGATTAAATCGTACGCAATTCAAGTCGAAGGTAATTCGATTCAATTAACACGGGCGTTGGTGAACAATTTTATTAAATAATATGACATTATTTAATAACACAATTTTATACAAAATATTATTTTGATAATATTTCAACTCAAGTTCGTATCGTACAAACAAGGACTACGCGACTAAAATATTAAACGCGCGAACTAATCGAAATAAAGTTAAGTTATATTGTACAACTCAATTATTAAGTATTTGGTAAATTACTTCAACAAAAATATTGATTAAACCTTCGTATTTTAAAACGTATATTTAAGCATATAAAATTATTAAATTAACGTTTAAACAATCGGGGAAACAAACACCACACGGAGTGCAAATGCAGAGGATTAAAAAAATTGGAGAGGCCACACAGTGGGGACCTCCCCAAACCGGCCCAACCGCCCCCCCCCCCCCCCCCCCCACACACACACACACACTTCCCTCCTTTCCCATTTCTCACTTACGCACTCTCTCTCTCTCTCTCTCTACTCAAACTCTCTCTTTCTTTTCTTTCAAAAACAACCACACCACCACCACAAACAATCACAAAATAACACCACTAAACAACCTTAAACCTCGGAGCTCATTTGGAGAAAAAGATTCACCACGTCACGATCTACGTTTCTACCTTTTCGGAATTCTCCGGCGTTAACTTGTAAGATTCCCGACAATTCTTGAAGACTCTTAGATTTCACTTATTTTTCACAAAAGTTGTTAATTTAAGCTTGAAGTGTCCAAATATGGGTTGGATAAAAGTTTCAGACCAAACGGAAACAGGAAAACACGTTTTTTGCTCAAAATCCGGCCAACAGACGTAAGTGTCACATAGACCAGTGCAGCGTAGCGTCACTTGATGCGTCACTTAAGTGAAGCACTGAGTGTCGCTAAAAACCCTAATTTTTCATCACTTGTCTAAGTGCCGCATAAAACCCCTTTTTCCCGACACTTGCCTAAGTGTCACAAATTCAATACCCGACACTCCTAACTGACATTTCTAGCGACACTTGTCTAAGTGTCGCCTATAATCGAAATCTGATTTGATCCGTCACTTGCCTAGTGATGTTTAACACCCTTATCCGACACTTGCATCCGGCACTTGCTTAAGTGTTGCCCTCGATGCGTCACTTCCTCAAGTGACGCTATTACTATAGAATTCCCAATTTCATGCGACACTTCCTGAGTGATGCATAAACCTTTAAGTGTCGCTATAAGTGACGCTAAAAACAGGAAGTTTACAAACTACTTTTATACTAAGTGTCAAACTTGTATAACCTCAAATCCTTATACGATACGACTTTTAAAACACATTGGGATACGTTCTTGAACATAACACTTCAAAATCATAATAATAATAATAATGAGGTTTATTATTACAACAATTCACCAACAGGCCATACACGTTTCCAAAACATAATCAAACCAACCAAATCGTAGTAATTTGGACATTCTAGTTGAACGAACAAATACAAAGGTAGTCTTTATAGATACCTACTCACGTTTATAACCATCACGTGTCGTGGACACCCTCAGGTTACCAATCTTCGGACAACTCATCTCGCCTAATCACTCAAGTTTATTAAGTTAAACTCTCAAGACTCAAGTGAGTCTCATAGCCCCTATTTAACTGTTTTACTCAGGGGTGTGATATCATTGCTCATTTTATTTTACTATATGAACGGAAGTACGAAATCAAACAAATATTGCATGAGTTATCTCACTAATCTTTTCAAAGCCCTCCTCAGAATAGTTTGGTAATACGTTGTAGCGTGAATATTAGTATATGGTACCATATAGGATTGAAGCTCCTCGTCCGAGTTAGCATGCACTAACTGGGTAAACGGACGTACTAATATTTGTTCAGACGAGTGTAGATTAGGCACTCGTGGGAGGCACCTCGATCAGGATACCTTAAATGTGGACCTGATACCTCGAGTTAAGCTCAGACTATGTGCTCATGGCTGTAAAACTTTTATTTTGCTTAATTGCAATTTAAATTCAATTAAATCTTGCGGTTCATACATTATGTGTTGACATACAAACCTGTGAGCTCATTAGCATTTCGCTGACCCATTTTAGCATGTATCACAGGTACCTACCAATAGATTGGATTGCTCAATTCAGGAATCATTAGCTCGTGTCAACATGCAAACATTCAGAGATTTAGATGCATTATTATATTTCGTATAAGTTAATTATGTATGTAAATCTCTCAATTTCAAACTGAGCTAATGTAAACTATATTTTGATGCAAACTTTGATTTTATCAATACAAGTTGTAAAATGACGCATATAGAGTCGTTCATTATATCTTTGTGATGTGATTATTGATTAGTCGCGCCTCGACCCGATTCTCTTCCGCAACCCGAATTTGGGGGTGCGATAGATTGAGAGCCTAAGGTTGTAGTGAACTAGGTTGCATTTAGTGGGCCTAGACTATGACCATTAGGCAGTATTCCTTATTAAGTATGATTATGTTCAGTGACTACATTGTATTGATTTAATTTAACATAGCCTGATCAACTGTGTACAATTAAAAGCATATGATATGAGATCTGAAAGGAGTCATGACTGAACAGGATACACTAGTTGACTCTGACCTCAAGAGAACCGGGACTCAAACATGTTTGTGCTAGACACTCAATAGGCTATTATGTGATATATATATATATATATATATACATATACATAAATAGACCTCTCTACGAATCTTAGGATATATTATATGTACGAATATAGGCCTCATTCTTCCTACGCTTTGTCTCAGAAATGGCAAACACACCACCAAATTCGTCTCACTCCCATCCGGATGGATTACGAAACTCGAGGGTAGCTAGGAGGAACACTAGGTTGCCTCGAGCTAGCCCATATTCCACTCAAAACCAACTCAATGACCAACCCCAAAAGCAAACAACAACGAGCCAATGGCGATGGTTATCAGACTGACTCGACACTTGGAGGGACGAGGAAGGAATCCAACTCCCCACAACTAACGGAGGGTTTCCCAGCATGGAAGTCTCTCCCTATACCCAAGAACCTACTCACTTCACTGTCCCTGTGTTTGCTGCTCGAGTGCACCGTCACGAAAGCAGGCTACACAACATGGAAATCGAACAACGCAATATTCGCTCTAACTGGATGGAGCAAACTCAAGACGGTATCGCTCAATTGTACATAGGTCAGGCAGACATCTCTGAAACCTTGACCCAAACTCACGACCAAGTGGAGGATACCACACAAACCATGGAGATAGTTCATAACCAAGTAATCGGTAAACGAAATGAGATCTCTGTTTCACAATCAAGGTTGCAAGAATGTGAGACGCGCCTGTGGGAAACTGTGGATGCTCTCAGAATGGTTAGCAGACTTGCACAGTCTGTGGACCATCTCACCTCACTGCTTCCACAACTCAATCTACACCAAGATTAGTGTAGTAAATATCTAGTGATCTATTGTACTTCCGTAGGATCTATGTAATTCGACCGGATGTAACAACTCCCGACATCTTTTGCAAGCTACCTAAGTCTGTAACTTTTGAAACTCGTGATTTGAAATTGTCCGTAATCATTTAACTCTATAATATCAATTGACAATTTCTCTCTATGACTCGACACTATTGGTCTTTACATTGTGATGTGTATATTATCGCTTTTATATATACATCTACCTCACTTATCATTCTGGTACAAACTCTCATGTACCTCTTGTTTCTTTCTTGAAGAATCATGCCGCCAAAGAAGAAAAGTTACAGCGATGCTGAAATTGCTGCTCTCGTTTCCCGAGCTGTGGCCAAAGCCCTGGCTACTCAGGAATCACCCCAAACCTCTAGGAGAATTGATGACACCATTGACAATACTCCTGTCATCAAACCTTGCTCTTATAAGGATTTTCTTAGCTACAAACCGCTCTACTTCAAAGGCAGGGAAGGTGCTATTGGTCTAATCAGGTGGATTGAACGTATGAAATCCATCTTCAACCTCTGCAACTGTACTGAGGATAACAAAGTCAAGTTTGCTGCCTACACCTTTCAAGAAGGTGCACTTACATGGTGGAACACCCACGCAAACTCTGTGGGCATCGAGATAGCAAACCAGCTTCCTTGGGCCGCACTGAAGAAACAGCTTAGGGAAATATACTGTCCCGAAGAAGAATTGCACCGTCTGGAGAAAGAATTCTGGCACTTGACGATGCAGGGAACTGACATTGCCGGATATACCACCAAATTCCAGCAATTCGCTTTGTTATGCCCGGGTTTGGTTGATCCGGAGGAGAAATGCATCAAAAGATACATCCGCGGCCTCCCGGAGAATATCCAGGGGCACGTCGCCTCATCTAAACCAACCACTGTTGAAAGTGCAAATCCGATTAGCTCATGAACTCATGGCAATGGTCGTCAGCCGTGAGACACCACTCCCATACTCCAGCCACAAACCCAAATCCTCTGAACACCACGACCAACCGAACAAGAAACCCAACGCCATCCAAGCTTACACCTCCAACACTGAACCCAAACGCGGGTATACTGGGAACAAACCCTATTGTTCCAAGTGTAACCGCCACCACGAGGGTCAATGCAATACCCCTTGCAACAACTGAAGGAGGTACGGGCATTCGACCAAAGATTGTCGAGCTCCCAAATCCAATAACAATACCACCACCAACAACAACGCCAGGCCATCAAGAGCCTGCTTCGAATTTGGGAACACCGGGCATTTCAGGAATGAATGCCCAAAGCTGAAGAACAACAACAACAACAACACTAGAGGTAGAGCCTTCGTACTCAACTCTGGGGACGCCTGCGAAGACCCAAATGTGGTCTCGGGTATGTTCCTCCTCAACAACTTAACTGCTTCTGTTCTATTTGATACTGGTGCTGATAGAAGCTTTATTTCCGATGAATTTTATCCACTACTTGACATCACCCATGTTGCTCTAGATGCTAAGTACACTGTAGAACTAGCAAATGGTAAACTCATAGAAACCGATAGTGTGATACCTAATTGCATTTTAAACCTATCCAACAAAACCTTTTCAATCAATCTTATGCCTGTTGAAATCCGAAGTTTCAACGTTATCATAGGAATGGACTGGTTGTCTAGACATTGAGCCGAAATCGTTTGTTACGATAAGATCGTTTGCATCCCTCTCGCCGTTGGTAGAACTTTGATCATACAGGGGGAGACCGATAGGATGAGACTAAACATCATCTCTTGTCTGAAAACCCGAAAATTTCTGAGAAAAGGTTATCCGGCAATCCTCGCGCACATCATGGAGAAAAAGTCGGAGGAGAAGCGACTTGAGGATGTGCCAATCGTTCGAGACTTTCCAGAAGTCTTTCCCGAAAAACTGCCTTGTCTAGAACCACCAAAACAGGTTGAATTCTCAATCGACCTCGTGCCAGGTGCTGCACTTGTGGCCCGAGCACCATACCGCTTAGCCCCATCTGAACTTCAGGAGCTGTCCACCCAGTTACAGGAACTCCTGGATTGAGGATTCATTAGGCCGAGTTCTTCACCTTGGGGAGCTCCGGTCTTATTCGTGAAAAAAAAAGACGGTTCTTTCCGAATGTGCATCGACTACCGAGAGTTGAACAAATTGACAGTCAAGAACCGATATATCCGGTTCTTTCCGAATATAGTATCTATTTGATGTTTATCAGTGCCGCATAAAACCCCTTTTTCCCGACACTTGCCTAAGTGTCGCAAATTCAATACCTGACACTCCTAACCGACACTTCTAGCGACACTTGTCTAAGTGTCGCCTATAATCAAAATCTGATTTGATCCGTCACTTGCCTAGTGACGCTTAACACCCTTATCCGACACTTGCATCCGAAACTTGCTTAAGTGTCGCCCTTGATGCGTTACTTCCTCAAGTGACGCTATTACTATAGGATTCCCAATTTCATGCGACACTTCCTGAGTGAAGCATAAACCTTAAGTGTCGCTATAAGTGACGCTAAAAACAGGAAGTTTACAAACTACTTTTATACTAAGTGTCAAACTTGTATAACCTCAAATCCTTATACGATACGACTTTTAAAATAATGGGGATACGTTCTTGAACATAACACTTCAAAATCATAATAATAATAATGAGGTTTACTATTATAACAATTCACCAACGGGTCGTACACGTTTTCAAAACATAATCAAACCAACCAAATCGTAGTAATTTGGACATTCTAGTTGAACGAACAACTACAAAGGTAGTCTTTATAGATACCTACTCACGTTTATAACCATCGCGTGTCATGGACACCCTCAGGTTACCAGTCTTCAGATAACTCAATTAGGCTAATCACTCAAGTTTATTAAGTTAAACTCTCAAGACTCGGGTGAGTCTCATAGCCCCTAGTTAACTGTTTTACTCAGGGGTGTGATATCATTGCTCGTTTTATTTTACTATATGAACGCAAGTACGAAATCAAACAAATACTACATGAATTATCTCACTAATCTTTTCAAAGCCCTCCTCAGCATAGTTTGTAATACGTTGTAGCGTGAATATTAGTATATTGTACCATATAGGATTGACCCTCCTCGTCCGGGTTAGCATGCACTAACTGGGTAAATGGACGTACTAATATTTGTTCAGACGAGTGTAGATTAGGCACTCGTGGGAGGCACCTCGATCAGGATACCTTAAATGTGGACCTGACATCTCGAGTTAAGCTCAGACTATGTGCTCATGGCTGTAAAACTTTTATTTTGCTTAATTGCAATTTAAATTCAATTAAATCTTGCAGTTCATACAATATGTGTTGATATACAAACCTGTGAGCTCACCAGCATTTCGCTGACCCACTTTAGCTTGTATCACAGGTACCCAGCAGTAGATTGGATTGCCCAACTCAGGAATCATTACCTCATATCAGCATGCAAACATTCAGAGATTTAGACGCATTATTATATTTTGTATAAGTTAATTATGTATGTAAATCTCTCAATTTCAAATTGAGCTAATGTAAACTATATTTTGATGCAAACTTTGATTTTATCAATACAGGTTGTAAAATGACGCATATAGAGTCGTTCATTATATCTTTGTGCTGTGATTATTGATTAGTCGCGCCCCGACCCGATTTGCTTCCGCAACCCGAATTTGGGGGTGCGACACACATCAATTTGGTGAATCACAAGATTGTGAATTGAAGCTAAGGCAATCAACAATATAATAGTGGAGATACAAGCAACCAGAGGATAAGTGTCAAAATAGTCAATTCTCGAGTTTTGTCTAAAACCTTGAATGACTAATCTTGCCTTGAAATTTTCAATAGTTCCATCTACCTTCATCTTCTTTTTGAAGATCCCTTTGCAACCTAAAGGCTTGCAACCAGGTGGTAGATAAGACAACACCCAAGTGTTGTTGCCCATGATGGAATCCATCGCATCATTGATTGCTTCCTTCCAAAAGGTGACATCTTGAGACTTCATTGCTTCATCAAATGTTTTGTGATCATCCTCAACATTAGAGAAATATTAATATTCGGTAGAAACCTCATCTCTTGATCCTTCAATTAAGTATAATTGAAAATCATGCCCAAATGACGTAATTATACCAAACTTCAAAAAGAGTAATTTTGTTCCGTTTATTAGGAACTCTATTAAGAAAATAAAATAATAATCTTATGAATTATACCCACGGATTGGAAATTAGTTGGATCAGTAATTTCACCTCCCCTATCCGTTCTTAACCTTTTGATTGATACATTTAGTTGTAATTCAACTTCAGTTTTAAACTTATCTATAGTTTCATCATTAGTATGTAACAAGTAAATATAACAAACCCTACAAGCATCATCAATACATGTAACAAAGTATTTTTTTTATTACCCAGTGATGGAGTCCCATACAAATCATACTCAAAATCAATATCTCCCATGTTAAATATATAAGCACATTATAACATTAACATACCCAACGAAGAACATGCAATCACACTTGGTAAAGACACACCAAATAATCACTTGTTAACATATGAACACAAATGATTATATCATATCAAGTTAATCATATGTTAAAGCATACATCATACCATTCAATCATGTGTTATAACCACATAATCACTGTAACACCCTCAAATTTGTCGATTTGGATTAGCGGAAGCATTTAGTTAAGTATGGGGAATGCCACAATATACAGTACATGCATACGTATCAGAGCATATGATTACAATAGAACAAATATATTAAGATGCCAAATGTAATAGTTACAAAGTTTACGATTTTTCAAATCGTGCAAATGTGAAAGTTATTAAGTTTACAAAAGTAGATTTCATAAATATGACTAAAACAGATTAGTTATATAAAAGAAATCCAGTTGTCAAATGTTGGCATCCTAGTTTCATCGTGGGTCGCCTAGAATCCGTATGTGCAGGCGGTGCTTACGTGTGCTGCTAATTCCCTGAAAAACATAGTAAAAGTCAACAACGAGGTTGAGTGAATTCACAGGTTTTATGTTTGCAATAGTTGAATCAAGTTTGTAAGCACAGTTGTTAAAACCAATACGTTCACAAATAGTTATTGCCATAATAGTCAAGTAATTGTTTTGTGGAATGTTATCCAAAATACAGTTCGCGTGGGATGTTACCCAAAATACCGTTTACGTGGGATGTTACCCAAAATACAGTTTACGTGGGATGTTACCCAAAATACAGTTTACGTGGGATGTTACCCAAATACAGTTAAAGTTACCCAAACAGTACCGGTCATTCTCCGGTCAAAAGACGCACGGGTCGTTCTCCCGTCCAATAAAACAGTTTACCGGTCGTTCTCCGGTCTAGATACGCACGGGTCGTTCTCCCGTCCAAACACTGCTGGTCGTTCTCCAGCGAAATACGCACCGGTCGTTCTCCGGTCCAGAATACGCACGGGTCGTTCTCCCGTCCACTTGGCCAGTCGTTCTCTGGCACTAAAATACGTAGCTGGTCGTTCTCCAGCATTTTTATAAAAGTACCGGTCGTTCTCCGGTATACCAAACAAAGTTTAACACGACATTCGTATAAAAATGTGGTATCATAAATTCCAGTTTTGTGTATGAGTTTAACAGTTCAAGCATTCTAATCGTGTGAGCAAACAAGTATGATAAACAATCATATGAGTAAAAGCAGTTATGGCAATAAGTAAAATAGTTGACTATGTTTTCCACCCCTGTTCAAAAGCAGTTAAAACAGTAAAAGTAGGGGCTGTGAACTCACCTGTTAAGTTAAGTAGTAGTGCGAGTGCTAGCAAAGCGTAGTCCGGGTAAGTCACTAACGTCCTAAACGTATGAAATTTAATAAGTATGTGGAGGTCTAAGTTTAACCATCCATGCTAGTGTTTGTACAACCAAGTTATGTCCACATGTTTGTTTATACATTTTATAAACATGTACGGCTCGTTGGTGAGTTTTCGTAATAATAATTTAAAGTATTATCATTATATATTTCGTGTTGTATACTTCCCACAGTATATGTGTTTCATGTGCGAGTTATATCATAAAGGGTTGATTCTTGAAGATGTTTAATGATTAGCGTGAAAATATCCTTAAATTTTCTGTTATTTTATCCGAAAGTACACACACACATATATATAAGTATATATAAGTATATATGTCCGAATGTGACAAAATTCATCGTTTAGGGTCAAAAATGCATTTTTTTCAAAAAGTCAACTCGCAGTCAAAAAGTCAACTCGCAAGTGGATCCGCAAGTCAAGTGGATCCGCAAGTCAAGTGGATCCGCAAGTCAAGTTGACCCGCAAGTCAAGTCGACCCGCAAGTCAAGTCGACCCGCAAGTCAAGTCGACCCGCAAGTCCAAATCTCGACTCGCGAAAATCGATCTCGATCCGCAGAACGAGCTGTTCGTGATTTTTGTGTGGATTTTGACTCTTAAAGTGTTTTTCAAGGGATTTTTGGGCATAATAAGTTGATATAACACTAATACACGGCATATTAAGTGTTTTTAACGAGAAATCATAAGAAAAAGTGAAGAAATCCTTACGATTTGAAGATTTGGGGTTTGAGGATGAAGATGGTGAGTCTTGAAGATGAAGAAGATGAAGATGATGATGATGGATGCTTGTTGTTGCTCTTGTTGGTGATGAATCCGAAAATACAAGTGTTGGTGGTGATGTTGTTGTTGATTTTTTTGTTGTTGTTGTTGGTAGTGAGTTAGAGAGAAAAGAGATGAGGGAAAGAAGAAGAAAAGAGATAGAATGAGGATGGGATTGGGGTTTGGGGGTGTTTGGGCAGATTTTTCTCAACCAAAAAGGGAGGGGAATTTGTCCTAATTTTGTGGTATTTAACCCGTGTTCGTTTACCCGATCGTTAAATGTTAAAATGTTTTTAAACGATGGGTTTTTAAATATGTTTTCGATTATTCTTTTAGTTGTATTATTTTATTTAAAACAATGTAGTTGAGTAATAAAATTATAACTAAATTTTATTTTAAATTTTACAAATGGGTTTCAAATTGTTTCAGTTGTACGAAATAAATGTTAATTGTAATAAAATACTTTGTAAATATTATCAACATAATATTTAATAATTAAATAAGGTTGTTTAATAATTTCATATTATCACATAATTTGTTCACCAACGGTCGTATATTTTGTCGTATTTGTTCTGAATGTTTTGTACGCAATTATACTAATTACGAAATATGTAATACTACGCGTATTAACTAGTCGGGCTTTGCTAGACTTACCTCTAAAAGTAGTTGTGAATTCACTCAAGTAGGGAATTAGCCTAATAATGCAAATATTTAATGCTCGTATTTACGCTTAAATTTGCGAGTTGTTACAATCACATATTAGGCCAGGTATTAATATGATTACATATACACATATGAGCATATCATACCAAAGAATAACATCTTAAAGCATAAATCATATTTAATATTCTCATAAACAAATGATTCGCATATATATTAATATGGTTATCACCTCAAGTGATACAAATGAATTCCAAATCTAAGAATAACATTTCATGCTCTTTATTCGAATATACATTTTTTAGTCAAGCATGTTAAGCATATTAATCATCATTCGAAAGATAGCATACAAATACAATTATGCATAGTAATAATCATGTGATAGGTCAATATAAACATATATGTATGTATATATATAATATATATATATATATATATTATATATATGTATATATATATATATATATATATATATATATATATATATCGAATCTCAAAACTGCATGTACCACACTTGTTAAACAAGACTTGTTTGTAAGATCTTTCGGTACACAAAACAATACTCAAAGTAATTGTTGTTCCGTAAACAAACCCCAACAATATATTTTCAACACCAAGGATAAAAGTGAATGATCATAATCATATGTGATTATAGCACATAATCATATATTATTATCATTACATAAGTATACCATGTAATAAGATCATCATTTCTTTTACAATAATATCATCCTTTATTTGTGTTTGATTTATTGTTATGTTTGGCTTAACCAACAACAAAACAATATTACATGAAATAATATTTCATTCCACATCCCAACAGATAACTGCCATTGAAATCCTTGAGATTTATCATGGCACATGTTGTTTTTGTCTACGTCATCTTCAATCATAATCGTAGAAGAGGTTTCCATCAATTTCATTGCTCATTGGTTTCTTATTTCCATGTGTATTAAAAGATTACTCTATACACAAATGATTTTTCAATTATACCAAAGTTATCCCACTCGTCTTATGTTTCAAGAAGGTGGTAACTTATCAATCATACTCAAAACCGAGAATGAATCAACCATGCAATTTGTGTTATTTTAATTGCCCAAGAATTCAGTAAATCTTTGGCAAATCCTCGTTTTGATAAATATCAAATAAGGAGTTAGACAAACTATTAAGGATTAACCTCAAGCAATGTAGTCAACGTTCTCTCACTTGATCCTTCTTGGATCATCATAACAATCATCTTCATGAGAGGGAGTTATCAACACATAGTTGTCATACACTTCAAAGTAGCCACCATTGAAATCACCAAAATTGTTGTTTTCTCTTGTTGGAGGAAACTGTGTAACACGATAAGATTTCAATGACTGGATATCCCTTTAAATCGTGTTATTACTTTCTGAAAATAACAATTCGGACCTATATGCCTTGGGTTACACGAATTTTATTTTTGGATAAGATAAAGAGTGGTGTTCTTTTTGAGACAACAAAATAAAAACTTGGTGCTAGAGAGTATTTCTTATTGTGTGTGTTTTTCTCATGTGGGTTACATATTACCCTATGATCACCCAATAATCTATGGAGTTAGTGGGTATAAATTATCCAATAAAGTCCACCATTGATCACTTGCAATTCTAAGATTTTAATATTCATAATCATTAAGACCATAAAATCCTATCAGTTATGATAATCAACAGTCACAGTAAAATGGGTTAAAATAGCCTCTTGACCTGTCATGTCTAAAATTAGACTATTACCCCACTATATAATCTAAATTTAGAGTAATTCGGACTTCTGCCTAAATAATTAGACTATTAAGCCACTGTATAATAATTTTAGACTAGTTCGGTCTAGTTTAGACTCAAGTCCATTTCAGGCTATTAAGCCACTATATAGTCTATTTTAGACTAATTCAGTAATGTCTATTTTAGACTAATTTTGTCTCTTTTAGACTCATGACTGTTTTCATAATTGTTTTGGGTCAGGGATGTTATTGACTTCATGGGCGTACAGTCCGTACCTCCTAACCCATTACCAAGTGAAATAACTGTATCCCTCAATTACACTAAATTACTAACACTTGATACTTTTAAAGGTAACTTGCAATTTTTATCCTTATGGTTTTGTCATTTTGCTGATTTTGTCCTTTTACTTTATTTGTCGCATTTTTTTCCCTATGATTTTGATTTTCGCTATTTTTGTCCCTTTTCCGTTTAAGTTAATAACTAAGATGTTAAACCATTGTAAAATGACAAAAATACCCATCATCTTTAACCTCAAAAACATAAGATTTACTTTTTTTTATACCGAAACTCCCAAAGTTTATGTTAAGCATCCCAAAAAACAAAAAACCATATATACAATATAAAACCCACAAACACCCACAAATTTCTCGTTGTGTAGTGACTTTCTCGTACCTGCTTCAATTTGAAGCCTCATCATTCCATATTTTCAATATAAAAATTGAATCTATTATCATTCCCATATTACTATGTCCTTCACCTAAAACTATGGATATGTATCTAAGATATCACCATATCAGAATCTCACTTGAACCATTACTCCAAGATATGGGTAATCAAATTCAAAACTCATAATTTTCATATAGTGAAAATAGAAATCAAAATCGTTCTGGTACAATTCACACCTAAAAACCACCCTTCTCGAGTTCAGAAACCACAACCACCATAATCACCGGATTTGATCGGAATCGTGACTTAATTACGTTATTTTCGCAAGATCTGGACTGCACACGAACATGAATCGATAGCGAGAACATAAATTGCGAATGAATTTCAAAGATTCGGTTTAATTCATAAGATCCATAGATCCATAGTGGCAGCAGTGGGGAGTAGATCCGCCAGAAATATTGGCAGCAACGAGCAGTGGCGGATCTAGGATGTAAAATCACATGGGCCATTAACTTAGTAAAGATGGCTTAATGTACGAGTTAGCCTTGTGTTTTTGACCGGGTCAGGCCAGGTCAGATATTTCTGTACAAATTACTCTATATACAACAAATGTATTATGGTTAATACAAAACATTAAAGTACGCAATAATATTAGTAAATTAGGGTTGATTACAATTCGTTTCATATTTTTTTTTCTATGACTGATTGTTCTTAGTGATATTGTGTTTGGTGGGTTTGCTTGTCGGAATTGTATCTTTGTATGTAGAATTTACACATTTGTTTGATCCTAAGGTCGTTATAAGTTTAGGGTAGTTGGTTTGGTATCATTGTACATAGAAACAATCTAATAATAAGATAATGCAGTATGAGCTAACTTATTGAGTTAAGATTAAAAATCATATATTATTTTTTTGTAAGTTAAATCATTGATTTATAATAAGGTTCTTCAACATTATGAAATTTTGATAGTCAGTTATTGGTTTATATCGTTCTTGCTTCTTAAATTATTAATCAAATAATAAGATAATAATGCGGTACAAGCTAAATTTTTAACCCCAAATAATATAAAAGTTATACTTCATATATTTTATATTTTGGGTACTTATAGATGTAAATCAGTTAAGTTATATAGAAACAATTAGCAAAAGTTAAACACTGAACGCAAATTCCTTTATCCTAACATATGCTTTTATGACTATTATATGTACTACTAGAATTATTAAGGGTTGTTTTGGTAAAAGTATATACATAAGGGCTAAAGGAATAATGTAAAATAGTTTGAGTTTATTTGGGCAACTGATAAATAGTATGGGGGACCATTATGAAAATATTTCTTCTCTTTCATCTATCATCTTCAAACCTCAATTTTCCAGATTTCACCATTAAGGGGCCATAAAAATTTACAGTACTATGCTCAGATTCTCCTCCACTATCTGATGCTCTATTAAGGAAATGCCAAGTCTTCAAAAATAGGATCAAATAAAATGAGGTGGTTCACATCTCAAATTTTAGGTAGTACGTTCATCTCGAAAAATTCTAAACTTTTGTAAAACAATTTTGAAACTAAGGTGGTTCACTTGACCTACCTTGTTAAGCACTAGATCCGCCCCTCGCAACGAGCAGTTTTAATGAATAGCGGCGGCACCGGTAAAATATAGCCGTCGATTATGTCACACACCAAATCCGCCGTTTATTTAGTCATTGTGTTGTGTTGTTTCAAATCGAAGTTTGGGTTTCTTTTGTATGTAATGATTTTTGTAATAGACATAATTTTGGTGAATTAAAGTTTTGAGTTGATAGATTATAAGAGATAATTGTAGTTTGTGAGTTTAGGGTTTGGAATTATAAATGGTGGATATAAACATAAAAAAGAGAACGAGTAGAAGGACCTTAAATCAGTGATTGTGGAAGATGTTAAGGGCACTTTTGTCATTTTGAAATGACTTAATAGTGCATTTGTTAACTTTAACGGAAAAAGGATAAAGTTAGCGAAAATCAAAATCACAAGGAAAAAAAATGCGACAAATAAAGTAAAAGGACAAAATCAGCAAAACTACAAGACCACAGGGACAAAAATCGCAATTTACCCTACTTTTAATTATGATTGTTCACATTTTAGCTTTCAATCTTTCATATACTACAATAAGAATAAAGGTTAAATTATGATTGTTCACATTTTACCCTACTAAGATCCAACATTCGTAGTATGTATTCAATTACTCAGGCGTACATTATTAGTAAGAAACTTGTATTTGTTGGTATTATATGTGATTTTTTATATTTTTGTCACGTGTCATTTATATAAGCTGACATGAGGTATCCTTGACAAGTTTCTTACACACAATATACACCCACCCGAGTAATCTGGTACATATTATAAACGTTAATTGCATATTCATATAATTGTCTTTGATTTAAGTGATTTAAAATGTACGCATTAAATATAGTACATTACTTCAACCCAATTGGTACATTTCAGTTTTAGCTAAACTTATAAGATTCACCTTGTATAACCCAGATTGACCCACTCATCGTGCTCGAACGGGTCAAAATTGCTATTCTACTATCTTTGATTGAAATACCCACAGAAGATTAAATAATGTTATAAACGAGACAAATGAAACTGTGAACCATTTGTAGCATATACAGAGAACATGTAGGTAACTTTACTTCAAAAAAATCGTAAAAACATTGGTATAAAAGAGTGGTCAGCAGATTCCACCTCACGCCTACACCAAACTGCAAGTATTTGGTAGTAGCAGTAGTAGCAGTCATGTAATACCTTATGTTACACTCTTCAATATCCACATCCACGGCTGCTGCTCATTGTGGTGTTGTTCTTCACAGTTGGCTTGAGCATTTGTACTGGTTTTCCACTTTAGACCTTTTGGCATGAATCCTTCAAACACACCAAACGGATTCCAGTGGGTACTTGGGCTTCACACACGTGCGGTCTGTATATAAGAGGATATAGTTATTAGTTAATGTCTTGATTGTAACATACATACCAGATAACTTTAACCTAAAACAATTATTGAACAATAAATTTGTTGGGAAGTTAATTTTTGCTTATGGTTTTTACATAGATCGTGGCATTTAATCAATGTAAATGGAAAACCGGAAATACGAATCATCCAAATTACTCTAATATAGTAATTGTCCAAGTATCTTTCTAATATAAATTTCCGAACAGCTTAGGTAACTTGCTGGTCTCAACATATGTTGCAAATGTATTTGTGTGATCCGATTAACAATGTAATTTGGTGGTTTTACATAATTAAGGTTCATTATATGTTTGTCGTTACGTGTTTCTTTACAAGTCTAAAACCAAACTAATCAAGACTCAAGAGATAAAATATGTAATGATTCGTATACTGCAAGTTTTGGACTTAATTATCTCATTATTTGTTTTAAGTGTTTGGACTAAAGTATTATCAGTTTGATACCCATTTGTAACAAATCTGATGAAAAACTAGAATTGCATATCTACCCTTTAGTAAGCATTCTAGTTAAGGCCCTTACTTGAATCTAATTTGAAAGACTTCTAGTCTTCTACTCCCATAAAACAAAGCATATCTCCTCTTTTCAAAATTATTGTCTTAAACAATCAAACATAACACCAAACACTCAAACATCTATCATATTAATCTGATTATTACAACTTCAAACAGCAGAAGCAATAAAGTTTTACTCCATCATGCTACTATTTTTACCAGGTGTAAATGTATAAGTTCATCTATTTTCTTTCGTAGTATAGGATTTCAACTATACTTGGTTCTTAGTTTATAAGACAACTCCTTATCGTAAAAATCTCCACCCTATGTATTCATGGAAGTATACAGCTGATTCGTCACTACATACAAGGATTCAGCATGGGTGGAAAAATGTAAACTTAATAACTCCAAACTAGGTAAAAAAATGGTCAGTGCGTAGTTTATCGGATATTCTGACCAAATTGAACAGCGTAAGCAATGCGCAGACTAGCACATGAAATTTTTTACTGAATATTAGGAATCAATTAACAGTTGGACTTTTCTAGTTGACACATATACCTTTTTGTTTAGACTATACTCAATATTAATGGACTTTAGTCAATTCCTAACACAAGAACAAGTGATACTAAACAAAAACAATAAGACAAATGAGTCATACTACAGAACACACAACAAGCACACCTAAAAAACATGTCACTTTCTAACACATAACACAACAAATCCAACATGTTTGATCACCAACCTAGCATAAACTTCACCTTTTTAACCACATCCACTTTATCATATCAAACATAATAAATCCTCACAACAAAATTCATTGCAATAACTCAAAAAAGATAGCATGATAACAATTAAAGTGAGAGGAATTACCAGAAGGAATCAGTCGCGAAAAATGACTTCATTAGCCATAGTCATCAACCGCTCTAAACAATCAGGCGAAAACTTTCTAGCAAACATATAAGGTTTTGTAAAATTAGACTTCCTAAGCTCGTATATAAGCTCTTGTGACACCTCATTAGGATAATATGTATGCGGATGTCCATCAACACTATCTGTCCAATTCACACGAGTCAATGTATAACTGGTACACCCTTTTAAATCCTTCATTGACAACAATGTTGGAAAATAATGTTCTTCAGGGTAACAAGACTGCGGCCGCAAACAATTCAACCTAAATTTCTTCCATAACCGCCGATCACCAACTACAACAACCGCGTGCCTACGTGTCAATGTAAAAAACTGCGAACCCATTCGAAATTTATCAAATGGAACTTCAGGAACCATCACATTTTTTCCTCTAGCATTATACCTATCTAAAATATATTGATCCTTAGATACAATTTCAATAAAACTTTTGTACTTCAAGCGTCTCAATTCGGCTACTTGATGCGAATTAACTTCAAAAAGGGTATTATAAAAGTACTTAAAGGAATGAAGAGGAATACAATGTTGCGAAACAAGCGTAAAGAACGCGTTATTCGGGTCGTCGAGAAGCGCAGTGGCCAGAAGGCGGCGGGCAGCGGCAATCAGGGTGGCAGTACCACGGTGAGTTTGTTTCGCCGGAATAAATCGATCTTCAGTAAAAACCCCACCTGGGATTTTAACTTTAGGGTTAACAGTTGGGTCAGCATGAACATAAATATTAAAAAGATCAAAACTTTTTGATGAATTAGTGTCAAAAAAGATTTCCCATAAAGGGGCAAATTGTAAATCTGAATTAGTAAGGAATAAAAAGGCAATCTTGGGTTTTGAATTAGTGGAACCAAGACGTTTGGGTTTGGATTTTGATGGGTTGATTGAGTCAACGTCGGTGGCTCGACGGAAAAGTGTGAGATCTTGGAGTTCGTCCGGGAAAGTGATGGGTGGTGTTGGAGGTGGTGGGAGGATGTGGGGGGCCAAGTAAAACAGGGTTGGAATACACAGTACAAGAAGAATGATTGTTGGGATTAATGGTGATGGTGATGAGGAGATCATAGTTTTGCTTCTGGGGAGAAGAATAAAAATAAAAAGTTTGATTTTTTATTTGGGGATTTGAAGTTTGGAGTGATGTTTAAATTTGGGGTTTTGATTTTAGATGAAAGATTGTTTTGATGGGCTGAGTGTTGAATGAATGGTTTTGTTGGAGATGATGATGAGATTGGTCCAAATTGTATATGTGAATGTGATGTAACCTTTATATATATTTTTTATTATTTTTGTTATTATTTTATTTAAAAAAGAACATATAAAACGAACATATAAGCATCTTCTGAATATTTTATTTTAATTGTTTAAGATTAGATTACAAATTTGGTCATGGGATTATTTTGTTGGTTATGTATTTATGCTCTGTTGACTTTTTCTTTTTTTCTTTGGATGGTGATCCAAAAAGAGTCTTTACAGTAATTAACAGTATACCAAGTTACCAACTCTTAGATTTACTGGTTGATTTGAGAAATTGATAAGTTTACATACTATATTCGTTTCAAAATTATTATTCATTTTTGACTTTATAAAGTCTTTTATTTGTGTTATGTAATACTTGATGCAAAATATATGAATGTATTTGGTTTTAAGTGTATTTTAATTGATATATTTTTTATCAAATATTATATAATACAAACAAAAATATTTAAGGTCTAACATTGAAAAAGAAAAATTTCAAAAGTCAAAACTGAACAGTTATTATGGAACGATGAAGTAATTGCATAGATTTATCTATGTTTAAAATCAGACTAATTGAAAACTATTTATAAGGTTTACGCTAATTTCTTTGAGGTTAATAGTATCAACATGTTTATGATCCTATTTAATTAACGCATAACATACTAATCAAGTTAAGTAAATTATTTAAAGGGTAAGATTTTGAAATTTTGAGCGCATACAAAAACATAAAAGCAATCGTAAATAAATGAACGCATCTAACACTCATCAAATTAGTACTAGTGATTAGTGCCTAATCCTTTGTTAATACATGTAATTAGTTCGGTTTTAGGCTAATTAATGCATCGAAATATATATATTGATGAATATATACGAATATGCGATTTGATTAAATCGTACGGACTAAAAAAATCGAATGTAATTCGGTTCAATTAATACGGACGTTGGTGAACAATTTTATTAAATAATATAATGTTATTTAATACAACTAATATATTCAAAATATTATTCTGATAATATTTCATATTCATTTCGTATCGTACAAACAAAGCTTACACGATTTAAAATGTTAAACGCGTAAAACAAAACGAAACAAGTTAAGTTATATTTTAAAACTCAGTTATTAGATAATTGATGAAATACTTCAAGTAAAATATCGAATAAATGTTTGTATTTCAAAACGTATAACTAAATGTACATAAAATTATTTTAAACGTTTAAACGATCGGGAAAACGAACGTCGCACGAAACGCATAAGCACGGGATTAAAAGTTAGAGACCCACACCCCGGTGAGCCCCCACCCAACCGGCCCAAGGAAGGGACATCACCCTCTCCCCTTTCCTTCTTCTCTCATTTCTCACACCCTCACTCTCTCTCTTCTCTTTTCTCTTTCTTTATCTCCATCTCCACCACCACATCACAACCACCTTAATTTACAAAATAACACCACCAAAACACCTCGGATCACCTTGCTTATTTGAAGAAAAACGACCACCTCGCAACGATCTACACTTCTATCTTTCCGGATTCCTCTCGCGCGAAGTCGTAAGTTTTCGACAAAACTCGAAACTCTCCGATTTTACTCATTTTCACTTGTTTATGGGTTATTTAAGCTTAAAATGTCTAAATATGGGTTGGGTAAAAGAATAGGACCAAATGGTCACCGGAAAACATGTTTTTGGCTCAAATTCTGGCCAACAGCCCGTTATGTCGCAGAGTCTCCAGGCCATCTGCGACACAAGCGCTTATGTCGCAAAACCCTTACTTATGTCGCATATAGCGACACAAGTGATTATGTCGCAGAACTCATTCCCGTCGCACATAGTGACACAACACTTTATGTCGCATTAAATTGCAGATGTCGCACTTAGCGACACAAAGACTTAAGTCGCAGACATGATCTGCGACACAATAGACTATGTCGCACCTAGCGACACAAGCCTTATGTCGCACATAGTGTCGCATGAAACAGAACCAAGAAAACACATATTTTACTAAGTGTCGAGACCTAAAATTTTATCACTTGATTTCACCCAAATTCAAGTTCAGATGCGTTTTTCACCAAAGCAATATAGTGGAAATAAAAATTTTTCTAGCTGACTTGGCATCTCGACCCTAACCAGGGGCCAGCCCCTTGGACCCTGCCAGGGGTTGCCACCCCTGGAACCCCGCTTACCAGGGGCGATGCCCCCGGACCAAGTGTCAAACTTGTATAACATCAAACACGAATACGATACGACTTCTAAAACACATTGGAACATACCTTTTAAGTATAACACTTCGAAATCATAATAATAATAGTTTAGATTATTATTACAAACAATCACCAACGGGCCATACACATTTTCAAAACTCAAGTTAATCAACCAAATCGTAGTCATTTGGACATTCTAGTTGGACGAGCAACTATAAAGGTAGTCTTTTAAGATACCTAATCAATTAATAACCATCGCGTGTCGTGGACAACCTCGGGTTACAAGTCTTCGGACAATCACTAATCGGCTAATCAACTCACGTTAATTGATTAAATGCATCAAGACTCAGTTGAGTCTCATGGCCCCTCTTTTACTGTTTTTACTCAGGGGTGTGATCCATTGCTTATTTTAACATGTGAACGCAAGTACAAACATTTACATATACTACATGAGTTTTACACAACTAATCATTTCAAAGTCCTCCGTCAGCATAGTTTGGTAATACGTTGTAACGTGAATATTAGTATATGATATCATATAGGATTGACCCTCCTCGTCCGGGTTAGCAAGCACTAACTGGGTAAACGGACGTACTAATATTTGTTTAGACGAGTGTTGATTAGGCACTCGTGGAGGCACCTCGATCAGGTCCTTAAAGGTGGATCCTGACCCAACTCAGGAAAGCTCTCAGCGACATCCACCATGTCAGTGGCTATCTCCATATCTACCCAATGCAGTTCAGCAACTGCAAGTTCCTCCAGTTCAGGTTGCTCAGCAATAGGACGAAGTGCATAGGTAGTGAGCACAATGTCCCTGTGAGCCTTGTTTGATAGCGGATCAGTCATCTTACGGGGCATCTCTGGATCAGAGACAAAGTCCTCTTCTTCACTCTCCCCCTGACTGGTTCGCTCAAACTGATCAACTGCCCTAAGTATCTGATCAGTGAAGTCTGCGTTTTCCTCACGCAGGGCAGCGACCTCAGCGCTTGTCTTTGTGAGCTGTGAGACAACCTGTGGAAGCACCTTAATAACTTTGTCAGTGTTATACAGGTAGTTAGATACAGAAATGGCTAAATCATTTTGGTTTGTGGTGAGCTGGGCAATGGCAGCAGCATGATTTGTGAAGTTGGTGTTGGAGGTGGAGGCTAGCTCAGTGACTGCATGGTTTATTGCAGCACTAGCATCAGCTACTGTTTGTACCCTCTCACTAACAGATGTGCTCCATGGTTCAATGGAGTTGTATACATCAGTGAGAGCAGCAACAGCTTTATGAAGGACAGAGACATTGCCAATAAGTGCCTCACGGTCTTCAGTGAGCATCTTAATTTGGGTTTGAGATTGGGCAATGTACTCCATCAGTAGCTGATCAGAGGTGGAGTGAGTGGAGGTGTTTGGGGGAGTAGTTTGGGTATTAATAATGGGGGTAGGTGTAGATTGGGCTACCTGATCAGGGGGTGTGGTCTGATCAGCAGTGACTTGGATGTTATCACTGGAGAAAGAAGTGGGGGTGAGCTCTCTGATGGGAGAGTTGGATGTGGGTGGAGGAATGGGTTGGGTGTCCTCAGAGGTGTCCATAGGCATGATTTCCTCATCATCAGCTTGTGATTTAGCTGGTGGTTCATTGGAAATGGAGGTAGCGACCTGTATCTCACCATGGGTCAGTGGTGAGACATTGACAGTCGGTGTAGTGATAGATGAGAGATGGCTCGGGTCTGTAGCCAGTGGTGTGACATCAGCTATGAGTGTGTTATCACCCACTGATGTCACTTGCCCTTTTAGTGAAATGTCACCCTTTTGTGAGGATGACAAGTGGCTGGGTTGACTCGATCTGAGGGTGTGGGGTGCACCCGAATCACTGCTAACAGTGGTTTGATCCACTGCAGCTGTCTGTAGTTTTCCCTTTGTAGAGTCACTGGACTTTCGGGAGTCCAGTGAAGCAGTTAAAGTTAAAGGTTCAACAGTGGTGCCCTCAGTAATTGAACGTACAGTCACTGATTCACCACTGGCATCCGTAGATGTCTTCTTTTTGCTATGTCCCTGATCCTTTAATGTCAGGGACCCTAATTTGGATTTTTTCTTGGGAGCAGTTGGTGGTTTCTTGATTGGTGGTTGACCAACAGTAGTCACTGGGGGTGTGGTCAGTGACGTGGTCGATGGGGGGGCAGCAACTGTCATTTGTACAGCAGTTACAGGCTGGGGTGCAAGGATCCTCGGATGCTTCATAAAAGCAGGTAAAACCACAGTCGCTGGTTTAGCAAAAATTTGAGATCCTACCAGAGTGGGCTCAAATCCCTGAAATGATACCCTATCATAGGCAGCAAACTGATCCCTAAAGATCAGTGAGAGATACCTAGGGTAAGGTACATATTTTGCCCTGGCAGGCTCAGCGACTTTGGTGATCAGTTCATTGAAGATCACACTTGCATAGTCAACTCGTAGAGAGTTGAACAGTGACCAACTGATCTGTGCCTCCAGGGAGCTGAATTGATCGTAGCTCCCTGATTTTGTGCCCAAAGATTGAATGAAATTTGTAAAAAGGGCATTCCAAACACCATCCATTTTCGTTTTATGGACCGTAGAGTATTTACGGTTGCCACTGCCATCGACTGAGTATTTACACTCAATCTCAGTGAGCTCGACGAGGCCTTGTTTGGCAACGTCGCTCTCTGGCAGCGACTCGTATGACTCAAAGGTCGGCTGTTGTAAAATAGAGCGAATGGTGTTGGCAGTTATTATTATAGGTTGGGTACCATTGTCTATAAAACCCTGGAGTTGGGAAACACCAGAGACGACAGAGTGAGTGCAGGTATACCAGAACTCACTGAGCCATTATGGGTTCATTTCCCCAGGAGACAAGGTAAGAGCAGGGAGGATAAAATGATTTTTCAGAAAGTTTATCACCTCCGCATACTCAGGTTTGGCACAAGTTACATTTCCCAAATAGTTAGATTTGAGAACTGTAATGACAAGGGTCTCACTGACCGCAGAGGCTCGAAGAGCTTTAATCTCTGAGGTCGGTGTGTAAGCATTATTGAAAAATTTTGTCCTTGCCATTTTTGAAAAGAAAGTAGAAATTTGAAAAGTTGAATATTTGCAGAGAAAAAGTGAAGAAGATGAAGTTTTAAAAGTTAGAAAGCGTAAAGAATGAAAAGGTAGGGGTTTCGCTGCTTATATACGGTTACTGATGTGGAGAGTGTGTGGTCATAACGAGTATGTACGTGGTCAAAAAGGTAAAAAAAAATAATAATAATATAAAAGTGGTTGGTGGTAGTGGAGTAGGGTGATGATGGTGATAAGTGGTAACATTAAATGGTGATGGGAGTGGTGCGCCGGAAAAGGTATACGAGGTGTCAGAAAAAGTGTACCTTTTCAAGTTCCCATAAGATATTTTAATAAAGTATTTATTAGGTATATAAATCGTTAAAATTAAATACAAAATGTATTAATTGTAAGGAATATATGTCGAAATAAATGCAGTATTAAATAATAAAAAAACTTTCGCTGATGCATTATGTCTCAGCGAGATGAAAAATAAATTATATCTTAAAATAAAATAAATATTATGTTTCACATTTGATGTTGCTGATCAAATTACAACTTAAAATACTAATCCAATCAGCTAGTCAAGTATGTGAAGCATAAGATATAGTTTATTTATATGATATAAGGAATTTTTCATGTGCAGTTACAAAGTATATAATTTATTGATTATAACAATGCTAACTTATTGTTCTTGCTGATTATATCAGTGAGAATGATAGGTCAGCGTGTTAAAAAAAATATTTATTTTGTAACTACCGTTTATTAAACAAACAGGTTTTAATCATTTAGGTTCAGCATGCCCAACTCACTGATGAGAAAGGTGAATCTTTTCTCATCTAAAGGTTTTGTAAAAATGTCAGCGAGTTGGTAATCAGTTGGAATGAAATGCAATTCAATGTCACCTTTCATGACGTGGTCCCTGATGAAGTGATATCTGACATCAATATGCTTTGTCCTTGAGTGCATCACAGGATTATTTGCTATGGCAATGGCACTTTGACTGTCACAATAGAATGGAGCATTGCCAAAGTCAAAACCATTGTCAGCGAGCTGATTCCTCATCCACAGAATTTGAGCAGTGCAGGCTCCAGCAGCGACATATTCAGCCTCAGCAGTAGAAGTTGAGACATAATTTTGTTTCTTGCTTGACCAGCTTACAAGCTTTTCTCCAAGAAACTGACAGCTACCAGAGGTACTCTTTCTGTCCATTTTGCATCCAGCATGATCAGAATCTGAATATCCATTCAGTGAGAAATCTGAACCAGATGGGTACCAGAGACCAAGATTTGGTGTACCCTTCAGATATCTGAATATTCTTTTGACAGCGAGCAAATGGGATTCCTTTGGATCAGCTTGATATCTAGCACATAGACAAGTGGAAAACATAATGTCTGGTCTACTAGCAGTTAAATACAGCAGTGACCCGATCATTCCTCTGTAAGCAGTGATGTTTACAGATTTACCATCGGGATCAGCATGTAATTTTACTGCAGATGACATTGGTGTAGCAAAGGATGAGCAGTTGGTGAATTCAAATTTCTTTAACAGATCTTTAACATATTTTCCTTGATTTATAAAAATACCAGTTTTGGTTTGCTTAATTTGCAGACCAAGGAAAAATGTTAGTTCACCCATCATGCTCATTTCATAACTTTTAGTCATGAGGTTACTGAATTCCTTGCACATGTCATTGTTAGTAGACCCAAAAATAATATCACCAACATATATTTGGACCAGTATGACATCTCTTTTATCCTTTTTGATAAATAGTGTGCTGTCAATTTTACCTCTGACATAACCACATTTAATCAAGAAGACAGAGAGAATGTCATACCAAGCTCTGGGAGCTTGTTTGAGTCCATATAAAGCTTTATCCAGTTTATATACATAACCTGGATGCTTGGGATCAGTGAATCCAGGTGGTTGCTTTACATACACTTCTTCCTGCAGCTTGCCATTCAAGAAGGCACTTTTCACATCCATTTGATATACCTTGAACTTCTTGTGAGCTGCATATGCTAAGAACAACCTGATTGCTTCAAGCCTAGCAACTGGTGCAAAGGTTTCATCATAATCTATTCCTTCTTGCTGACAGTAACCTTGTGAAACCAGTCTAGCCTTATTCCTTATTACAACACCATCAGCATCCATCTTGTTTCTGAACACCCATCTTGTTCCAATCACAGATTTCCCAGCTACTTGAGGTACTAACTTCCACACTTTATTCCTTTCAAACTGAGATAGCTCATCTTGCATGGCAGCTATCCAGTGATGATCAGTGAGTGCCTCATCAATTTTCTTGGGCTCAATCAGTGACACAAAGCTTACAAATAAGCAAAAGTTAGCAGATGCTGATCTGGTCTGGACCTTGGACTGAGGATCACCAATAATCAATTGATTATCAATATGTCTAGTCCATTTAGTCACTCGCTGAGGTTCAGCAGTGACTTGATTATTCAGAGGTGATCCACTAGACACATCAGCATTAGAAACATGATTAATGTTTAAGCTTTGATTTGGAAAGAGAGTGTTATTATTTTGATGCAAATGATGAGATGATGATGGGATATCAACAGGCAAAGATGAAGTTTCTGAATTATTCTGAGCTAAAGTAGAGCCAGAAGTTTCTTCAGGGACATCATCTTCCCTTTCAGAATCTGATGGATGAACCTCATGCTTGTCATCACTGATTGAATTAAAAATAAGGTTTTCATAAACTTTTGGATCAGTGAGTGATTTATCATAAGATTCATCAAAGGTAACATCCATTGATTCTTCAATACATTCCCTTCTTTTATTGTAAACTCTGAAAGCTTTGGAAATGATTGAGTAACCAACAAATATACCTTCATCAGCTTTGGGATCAAACTTTCCTAAGTGATCTCTTTTGTTTAAGACATAGCAGGTACTGCCAAAAACATGAAGAAAACTTATGTCAGGTTTTCTCCCTCTTAACACCTCATAGGCTGTCTTATCATGTCTCTTGACAATCAGAGACCTATTCTGAGTGTAGCAGGCAGTGTTAACTGCTTCAGCCCAGAAGTGGGTCTTAAGACCAGCATCTATGAGCATTGACCTTGCTGATTCAATCAAGGTTCTATTTCTCCTTTCTGCAACACCATTTTGTTGAGGTGTTCTTGGTGCAGAGAAGTTTTGAGAAATACCTTTTGAATCACAGAAACTTTCAAGGTCAATATTTCTGAATTCAGTGCCATTATCACTTCTTAAATGTTTAACTGAACAATCATTTAAGTTTTCCATCTTTTTGATAAAGGATATAATTTCCTGTGTTGCATCACTTTTGGCTTTGAGGAAGAATACCCAAGTATATCTGGAATATTCATCCACAATTACCAAGCAATACCTTTTACCACCAAGACTAGGAGAACTCACTGGACCAAATAGATCCATATGCATCAGTTGAAAACATTCTGTCACTGAAGATGTTTGTTTGCTTTTAAAAGAAGAGTTGTGATGCTTTCCCTTCTCACACGCTGAGCAAAGCTTGTCTTTGTCAAAAGTGAGCTTTGGAAGGCCATTTACCAAGCCATACTTGCTGAGCTTGCTGATGGCTTTGAAGTTCAGGTGAGAAAGTCGCTTATGCCATAACCATTTTTCTTCTGAAACGGTTCTGGAATAGAAACATGTTCCTGATTATGCTGAGTCCATGTTGACTACATATGTATTTCCTTTCCTTTGAGCACCCAGGACAGCACTTCCATTTTTGTTGTAAACAACTCCAGCTTCATGATCAAATAGCACTTTATTCTTGGCATCGCAGAACTGACTGATGCTTAATAAATTATGCTTCAGTCCTTCAACGTATGCCACTCTCTTAAATATCACATTACCATTGGTCAAGACCCCATACCCCCTGGTCTTACCAATGTTGTTATCACCAAAAACTACATCAGGACCTCTTTCATCCTGGTAGTCGCTGAGCAGGGACTTACATCCGGTCATATGTCTGGAACACCCACTGTCCAGATACCAGATTGTTTCTCTGAGAATGCCCTACATCAGAAGTAAACTGTTAGTTCAATTTATGAACCCATCCTGAGATGGGTTCATGGTGGACAAGCCTTTAACTTGGCTTCCACTGACCAGCAAGACATTTGACTCACTGCTGGTGGTTGGTTGGACACAAGCTTGTACTGATGAACCATCTGTTGACACATGTTGTCTATTTCCACACTTATAGCATTTTTTATTTGTGGCTTTAGATTTCTTTTGCTCAAAATGCTTATTTGATTGAGATTTAAAGGATTTCAGACTTACTGACTCAGTTTGTTTCTTTGACTCCAAGTCACTGATGACAAGATCATCAGTCACTGGAGTGTCAGAACTGAGGTTGCTGAATAACTTTTGATTAATAGCAGTAGCACTGATGGGAACTGGATTAATTTTTGACACATTTATGCTCAAGTCTTTCAGCTCATCAATACTTGCAGTTATATCACAGTTGTCAGTGACCAGCGAGCTTTTAACAAAGTGATTTGGTTTAGGCTCGCTGAAGACTAACATTGGCTCAAAAACAAAGTTTGAAAAGGATTGATCAGGCTTGAATATTTGATCAATGCTTGTGGCATCAGCCAGAGAAGCAGCTGTGTCATAATCACCTCCCAGAATAGCTTTCACTTGTTTTGGGATTTGATTATTGACACACTGATGTACATTTAGTGTAGATTTGCACTATGACTTCATAACTTCATTGAGTTGAGAAAATTTGGTTTCAAAACTTATTTTCTCTTGAATGCACATTTGATTTGCATGTATTTGTGCATCAAGTTCAAGTTTTAGATCTTTCATTTTCAACAAATTTTCTTCTTGAAGTTTAAGTTTAGATGTTAAGTCATTAATCATGCATTCTTGCCTTTTCTGAATATCATGAGCATTTGATAGATCAACTATCAAAGTCTCAAAGATATTCTCCTTTTCAGTCACAGAAGCTGATTTAAAACAATGTACCTTGTAGAGAGTCTCTGGATCCCAGCCGGATGCTGAACATTTCTTAGCTACTTCTTTGATGTTTTCATGGAAGTCAGCATCATCAGCCATCAGGCAGTAATCTCTATCTAAGCAAATCATAGCTTCTTCTTCATCAGATGATGAGGTTCAGTCAGAGTCGCTGAAGGATCCTTCTTCAGCGACGAATCCTTTTCCCTTCTTTTTGCCAATTTTAGACATAGCTTTCAGCTTCTTGTATTTTGACTTGTACTTGTTATACTTGTCATTTCTGAAGCTGGGCCTTTGTTCAGGGAGAGGATTGACAGCTTTGGATCTAAGTCAGCTGCAAAGTGACCAGGTTTGCCACATTTGTAACAGTCACCTTTTGACTTTGAGATGTCACTTGATGTTGCACCAGCAAATTTGTTGAACCTTGTGTTCTTTCTGAAATTTGCAACCATCATGGCCATATCTCTTTCCAGCTTCTCTAGTCCTTCTTTATAGCTGACTTCAGACTGACTGTCAGCATTACAACCTTCCTCATCTGCAATCAGTGACTTTGAACTCAACTGGGTGATCTTAACTTTCTGCTTTTGGTCAATCTCTTCTAGCTCAGCTACAAGGGCATTAGAAATCTTTTGACTGCCTAGTGCAGCACGAATGTGCTCACTTTGGTCAGCCTGTTTTTCAGATTGTTCCCAATTTAACAATATACCATAAATTTGAGTTAGATTGAGAGAAGTATAATCATTACGTTGTCGAGTACATGTTGCAATGGTTCCCCAAACTTTTCTAGGCAACAGTTCTAGAAATTTTTCAACAACAAATCTTTGGTCTTTTCCTATATTAGCCTTTTCCATTTTATTTATTAAAGCTTGATATCTAGTATAGGTGGAGGCCAGTGACTCATTGGGTTCCATGGCAAACAGTTCATACTGACGAGTCAGATTTACTTCTCTACAGCGAATTATGTCGGGGGTTCCAATATAGATATTTCTAAGAGTGTCCCACATGTGTTTCGCTGTACTGCACAATCTAATGGACTCAAACACTTCATCAGGAAGTGACATGCTTATGTATATTTTAGCTTGTTTATCCAGTCTAACCATGCGTCTGTCCTCATCTGTCCATTGTTCCTCCCTTTTTGGCATAACCATTTCTGGTAGTGCAGGAGTGGTTGCAGTGGCTGCAACAGCAGGAATAATGACAGTAGGAGTGTAAGGACCGTCAGTTATTATAGAACAAAGACGATCATCAACAAGGTCTAAGAACATCATCATCCTGGACATCCAGGTTTCAATTCTTGATGGGTCAAAAGCTGGAGGTTTTGTAGTGGAGCCATTTCCCTTCTGGTACTCAGAATCAACACAACTGTACTTAACGGATTCCATTGCAGATCTGGTTAAATTATATTTTAAACCAACTCTGCTCTGATACCAATTGTGAGTCCCTAATCACTATTAAGTTAGTGATTGTGAATCGTTAACAGTGAGTTAATTGTAGAAGGGGGGGTTGAATACAATTAAAAACTTTTCTTTTCTTTGTTATAGTGTTATCTTTGTTTAGCGAGTTTTTAATCGTATTAAAGTAACAACAGTATGAACACAAGTATGTATATAAGATAAACAGTTCAGTTGCTAATACAAATGTAGCTGAAAGATAAATTCTGTTATTGATAAAATTTATCTCTTGTTGATTGCGGAATAGATTAGCCAAAGCTAATCTAAATCAAACAATATAGCTATTACAAAGGAGATGAGCAGTAGTGGACAAACACGCTAACTGCTCACTCGCTGAGATAAGCTAGTAGTGGACAAACACACTACTAGTTTACTCGCTGGTGTTACTTGTATCTTAGACAAACTAGTCACTGACAAACAAGTGACAATACAAGTAATCGACACAAAATGAAGTACAACATACTACGCTATTTATAGACGCTGAAATCCTAGATTTCCGGATCTGATGGACATGTGTCGCTGCTTGATTGGTGAGCTGGTTGAGATGTGATACATCATGGCACGACATTCTGTCTTGGGAAATGTCACCTTGTACCATAGACCAATCAAAAACTTCCACGTTACTCTTTTCAAGTTTTGATGAACACGTGCTGCGCCGTAGTAACGCCGAATGTTGACTTCTTATTTAATGCGGCATTTAATGCTGCAGTCACTGATAGATATTTCAATTCTCCTCATTCTCGATGCGAGCTAACATGCTCTAAAGAATGACTTGAACAGCTAATCTTCAGCGACTTCTTTTATTCAGCAGAAGAGAGAACTCAAGAAGACTTGGAGACTCTCGCTGATAGATGAGTATCAGCGACACACATAGTTGAGTCTTTGATCTTTATAAATTCTTCTTCCACTGGTCTAAGATACAATCAGCGACAAGAAAACCTTCGGCAACACTATCTTCAACTTGAATCATTCTTCATGTACAGAGAGTAATACTCTCGCTGACAATGATCAGCGACACACAGAGTTGAGCATAATTCTCCTTCAGTAACTCAGAGTGAGAGAAGATCAGCGAACATAAAACATCAGCAACAGGAGCTTGACTTGAATCATTTCTTCTTAGAGAGATCTTCATTAAGTGGGTCAGAGACATGAGAGAATAAGACACCATCAGTGACTTCGCTTATCAGCGACTAATGACTTCAATAATCTGCTTATAGACATTGTCTCAGTCTCCCCCTTAATCCTTGAGATCAGTGACCATCCTGAGTTTGAAGATCAGTGACTCAACAGTTTGTTATATGAATGTGTATTAGGTGTTAAAGAAGAGTTATCATCATTTGATCATCTTATTTCAAGCTATTTAATAAGCCAAGCTGAGTATATGGAATGATTAGTCGTTATTAGAATTTGAATATGATGAATGTATGTGATTAGAATGGTTAATGATTATTAGCCATAAAGTGATTAGAATAACTAACCAAGGTTAGTTATGTTCTTGATTAGTAGCTAGCTATGCTAGCTAATGGTATGAGTAGACCAGCTAATCAAGGTTAGCTAAATGAAAGATTGAAATGTGCACATTTGATTAGAATTTGTGAATAGAGAATTGAAAGTGAAAAAGGGAAGTAATCTAATTTCCTTACTTATTATATGTTTTTAATGCATATTTTGATTAGTTATACTTATACTCACTAAGCAAAGTGCTTAATTAATGTAGTTTATGTTGTAGTTACAAGTGGAAGTGGTAGGGGAAAGGAAGCTAGCAAAGACTAGACGTGGAATTGCAAGCTTGTTGTAAGTTACACAAGCTCGTCTCTTTTAATTGTCGTTTTGAAGCCCTTGAAAGCCTTTTAAACAATGTTTTGACATGTTGTAAAGATATAAGTAAAGACAAGTAATTGTATGATTTAGTAGTAGATCAAGATATGTAATGGATAAAAATGTTGTAGAAAGTGTAAAAGGGCAAGTTATAGTATACTTTCCATTTTGGTTATGTATGTATATTGAAAGGTTGTAAGGAAGTCAAATGTTCTATTGGTCAACTATTGAATAGGTCAAACTAGCCCTTTAAAGTCAGCGGGTCAAAAGGGTCAAATTGGGTCTTTAAAAGCACACACGGTTCAAATTGAGTTAGAGAGAGGTTAAGAGTGTGGTAAATAGCTTCACAACTTTGTTTTAGTATATATGTTATGTGGTTAAAAGTTCAATGTCTCAGAAATCATAATTTGGGATTTAGTATGTTCACTAAAATGGTTGTTTTGGTGTCAAATTGAGTCAAGTGTCTATATCCCGAGGTATTGTGAAATTTGAAAAAGTGGAATTGAGAAAAGTTTTATATGGTCATAGTAAAGGTGTGTGCAAAATTTGAGGTCCCAACTCATAACGAGTAAAAAGTTATGCGTGTTTGAAATTGGCTAAAAAGTTGACTTTTTGCTGACTTCCAAAATAGGCATGGCTACGCGATCCCAGAAAATTTTCTGGATCGCGTGAGTCAGTGCAATTTGTGATCAGAAAATTTTGTTCTTAGCTACGTGATCCCAGAAATATTTCTGGATCGCATATGATAGTGCAAATTGTGAACAGAAAGTTTTGTGCTTAGATACGCGATCCCAGCTCAAAAATTAGGATCGCGTACAAAATCAGAAAATCAGTTTTTAGTCCAAAATTTAATATGGGATAAATATAAAATGAATTTTAAGGTAATTTAGGATCGAGGAGTCCTAAGTGAAGATTAAAAAAAAAATCAGATTTTCAAGGCGTTTCAAGTTGGTATCAGAGCGATGGTTTAAGAGTTTTAAGCAATCCACAGTAGGATTGCCTAAACTTAAACCACTTATAAACGTTTAGTAGCAAGTTATAGTTGTGTTTTGGTAGTATTATTAATATGTGATTAGTAGATTGTGATTATAGTAATGATTTTTGCCTTGATTTGAAACGTGTTTAAGAACCTTGAATAGAAATGTGTAATTAGTTTAATGTAACTACGTCTGGCCAACGGGGTTACATTACATTAGTACACATGGGAGATTCAAAGTTTCTAAGCATGTGAGAAAAGAAGAGATAATCGTTGTGCTAGTTAGTTTAGAAAGTTTTAGATGATTATGCATTTTAATATTTACTAAAGTACTAATTAGATTATTTATTTTGCTTTAGTAAATGACTACCCCATCAAATAGAGAAGCTGAGGGTTCAAATGTTCGTTCTCCCACTCAAGAGGAGAACGTTTCGAATAGAAGTCTAGATCCAGAAGATAAGTTGTTATTAAAAGATGTTATTAGTCAATCTTTACAAGAATTTGCTCCTTCGGTATATGAATGTATGGAGCAAATAATCACTACTCGATTAGTAGAATTTGAACAGAAACATCTTATCTTAATGAACCCTCAGCCGAATAGTGAAGTTTTAAATGCTCAACGTCAAATGAATAGAGAAAAAGAAAAGTTTGAGTATAAGAATTTTGCTAATTGTAGTCCTCCAGAGTTTAAGGGAGAAAGGGATCCGATTATCAGTAACAGATGGGTAAGCAAGATGGAAGAAACCTTTATGCTTTGTGAGTGTCCGGAAAGATTGCGAGTTTTATTTGCAGCACATCAGTTAAAAGGAAGTGCTCAGGATTGGTGGAATACTCAAATCAAAACTCTTGGTGCAGAGGGAGTTGCCAGGCTTCCTTGGAACACGTTTATAGAAAGATTCATAGCAGAATTTGCACCAATGGCAGAAGTAGAAAGGTTGAATGGGGAGTTTTTATCAATAGATCAGGGAAAGATGTCAGTGACTGAGTATACAAATTTGTTTTATGATAAATCCCAGTTCTTTCCAGAGTATACTTCAAATCCGAATTTGATGAAAGATCATTATCACCGGCATTAAAATGTTGAGATTAGAGAATCCGTTGACCCGACTACTTATGATTCTATTCCAAAGATGATGAATAAAGGGTTAACGCGAGGGAAAGAATTGCAAACTAAATCTGCTGATGCTAGTAGTAAACGAAAAGTTGAACAGTCTACTTCTCAATCTTAACCTTTTGGGAAGTTTAAATCCTTAAGGAGGTCATGACGGCGCCCAAACGGTCAGTCGGGTTTTCACCCCGTCGTCGGACCGTCCGTCCAGGCGCGCGTCGGTTGTTAAGTTTTAAAATTATAAAGAGCTAGGGACTCAATTTATAAGTACTACCTATCACACAGGGTGAGTAAGCAGTAAGTATAACTCGAGGTCGTTCTTAAATCGGAGCGAATTGAAACGAAGCGATGCCAAAGACAGAGTTTCGCTTTTAGAATGGGTTTTGTGCAGATAGGTAGGTTTTGGGGGTTTTCTATTTTAATTAACTAACTAAAGACAGGAAAAGTAAATAAGATAGAGTAGAATCGGTAGCTAGGTAGACAGATAGAGAATTGCGGCGGTTGAAACTTCAATAATCAGTTGCGGGGATGATGCTTATTATAAAGATAATTGGGGACATTTTCAGTTAATAAACAGATGCATTATGGGTGTAAATACTAGGACCCTACTCATTCTAGTTAAGTACCAGAATTAGCATGTCACGAGACCTAGGCTATCGTGATTCTGATCAAAACAGGCTGCTCAACCCCCCACACTGTCTTTTTGGACAAGTGACCCTTCAAGGGTGCAGGAATAAGGTAACAGACTGTCACTTGGGTTATTCTGACCGTTCTTAACACCTAAATGTAAATGTCATTTCCTAAATATGTTCAGATTATTAACTTGTTATTCTAAACTATCAGTTTTGTAGAGTCTGGGGGTTTTAAGAATCCTGAACCACTGCTGGGCTTGACTTTCATCTCCAGACTCATTCCTTACGTTTTATTTGTTCAACTACTTCTGTCATGATCTAGCCTCTCCTTTGCAATCAGTCATTCAGCCCTAGGAACACCAGCGGGGTACAATGCATACTCCTTCCACAGTGTACTAACCTAGGAACCGTTTACGATGTACCGCACTTAGATAATTCCACAGATTCGTGTAACCGAGGATGTACTTACGGTGTACTATGATATTTCCACAGCTTTTCATCCCTAGGTACATATACGGTGTATACTATCGAAGTGTTTCCATAGCTTCAGTTACAGGGGTAGCCAGACGGTGTACTGTGCACTTCCACAGCTATATTGGTTTCTAGGCCATATTCTAGGGTCTCTAGGTAATCCACAGTGTCGGCACAGACGGCTTTTTCCGGAGCTTCCATGTTGTACTCCACCAGTGGTGTTTCCAAAGCTATACTCAGTACTTTAGCCGAATTACAGTGACAAACACGGCTTCTTTACTATAACACAGATAACTTCCTACTGTACCTAGAGTTGATCAGGTTCTAAGCCTAAAGTAGTAGTCACGCGAAGGACTGGAAAGGGTGATCCATAGCTAAGTCTAGATGCATGATAAGTTTCGACATAACAAATATAACAATTCCCAATTATATAGATTTAAAGATTAATTCAACATCATCCCTACTTCTAACTATCTACATTTCAACAACCGCAACAGCATACTACTCAATAAACATGGCAATAACAGTAAATACATCATACAAACAGGCAGAAATAATTCGGACATAGTATAAGTATGAAAAGAGAGATATCACCAGTAAAATTGAGCAGAGTAACAGCTGAAAAGAAAAGGCAGAGTCTTGCACCAAGAATGCTTCTTATTACACCGTGATTACAATACCAACTTTTCTCTCTCTCTACTGCTAACCAACTAACTATCTAACTCTCTCTCTTTAGAGAGAGAAAATCTAGAGAGAGAAACTATCTAAACTATTCTAGAGAGAGACTAAAAATATAAAAATATAAGAAAACGAAGAATGTGTTGAATGAGAGATGTGTGATCAAGTGTGAAGTTTTTGGATTTGATGAAACGAGGCTAGTATTTATAGAGAACGTACAACCGTATCCGTAGACCGTATCCAAACCTCAAAATGCACAACCGTATCGCAAGGGCAAATAAAAATCAGATTTTCATCACCCAAACGCATGATACGGCTGAGTTAGGGTGAATACGGGTAAACTAGACCGTATACGGCTGCGCGTTGGGTGAATACGGCTGAACTGGACCATATACGGCTGTGCATAGGCCGTATACGGCCTGCACAGACCGTATACGGTCTAGGTCCAGCCGTATACGGCCTGGACCAGCCGTATACGGCCTGGTTCAGCCGTATCCTGGCCTCTCGGTTGTCTGTTTCTTCGTTCGGGCGTAACTTCTTCGTCGTTTATCCGTTTTGAGCGTTCTTTATACCCACACGTTCGTATTTTCCTAACGAAGAGAATGACATAAGTTAGAGGTCATAACTCGGAGCGTAGCTTAAAGTGCATTGAAATGAGTGAACGGTGGTGTGATAAAGCAGTTTTGCCCGGTTTCTTATGTTTTTCATGCCATTTTTAGTGATTTTTCAAACATCGACTCCGTTTTGACTTAGTTAACAAAACTTTATGAATAACGTCCTTTTAAGTATGTTTTTGTTAACTTTGTGTCTGAAATGTGGAAGATAACGTACGTAAAAACATGACTTTTTACGTGTTATCAAATATCCCACACTTAGACTTTTGCTTGTCCTCAAGCAAACTTTAAAATTCTCACCTGCTATAAAGGTTTGAAAAAATCGGTTTTTGGGTTTTGACAAGAAATAACCTGAGATTTTTACTTAGTCAGAGACCAAGAAAACCTTTTTAGAAAGCAAGCATCATTAAGATAACCCTCCCTTAATCCTGAAATGTCAACCTTGGCATACTTTCACAATTCTCGATGGATATTGTACATGACTAGGCGATCTCACAAAGGTGGTCACTCAATTCACTTAGAGTGTATCGGGTTTCCTATCATTCTAATCAAACGAAATCGCTCATAAAGCCAGTCATGCATTGCTTCTCATCATAGGCTTGATCAGGAATCGGATCTCCACCACTTCAATGAGGACGGTGCTAATCATCCCAGGACATTCAAAATGGGTTGTAATGGTTGGTGAGGGTTGAGTGGTATGGATAAGTGGGAGTTTTTAGTTTAAAATAGGGGGTTTGCTTATCTTTAAGAACTTTAAACCTTTTTGGAAAACATTACTTTAAACACCTTTTTAATGAAAACGGAAACGGATACATGGCAAGGGAAGAAGATAGCTTTTTGACTTCTATCTTTTTGAAAATACTCGGAAGAATTTATATCTTTTATAAGAACGGGAATTTTTCGAGAGATTCGAAGCACTTAGCTTTATTCTATTTTCTTTTCTTTTCTTTTGCTTCTATTTTTGGACTTTTCTAGGGATTTTTATTTTGTTTCTTTCTTTTGCCCTTTTTGAAATCCTTTTCTTTCTTTCATCTTTTTCATCCTTCTGATGACTTTGCATTTACTTGGTGTTAATTTTTCACACCACAAACTTTTTCATCTCTTGATTTTTATCAGGGGAACGTACACTAGAAAGTTTTGAGTAAATACCAGTATTTGTGATTTGGAGTGAAAACAAAAAGGATAATTAAAATAACATTTCCCACAAGTTTAAAATTTCTAAGATAAGATTTTTGGTGGGTGTGGAATAAGTGGGTTCAAAATTATTTTTTTGGGTTTTGAAAGAAACGAATAGGCTAAGGCTCAACAGGGTTTTCTAGGCGGATCATCAACACTAAAAGTAAGTGTTGGAAGGGTTTTGGGCTCGAAGAGATATGATAGAAAGGGGGTTTATATCCTAAGGAATGTCAAGGTCCTTTGACTGCACCTTCACCGCGTACGGTGCCCATTGGTGTGGTCTCGAAGCGAATACCAAGAGCAAGTTCTAATTTAAAGCACATGCATCGGCACACACATCAAATGAAAAAGTGAAGCATTAAAGATGAATGCTTTTATTGGGCTCAAATACCTCACTGCAATAGGGTTGTATGTGCCGAGCCGTGCGATGCTCTTAGATTAACATTCCATTTTTAAGGAAATCGTATCTTAACTTATTTTACTTTCCAAAGCAGTTTAATTAATTTCTGAAAAAATTATTTTTCTCAAGATTATTTAGAGTCAGAAATTTTTTTAAAAAATTTTAACAAAAATGAGTTTTTATGAAAATTAAGCCAACTGAATGAGTGACACCTCCACTGTCGAAGTTAAGCTTATGATTTTTAAAAAAATGTTTTCTAAAATTTTAGCAAGAATGAGGTTTTTAGGGAAAAATTTTAAGCTAACTGAATGAGTGGCATCTCCACTGTTGAAGTTAAGCTTATTTTTGAAAAGTTATACTTTGGACAAGCAATCAAAGTCAAAGAATACGGTATAACATACCGTGTATCCCACACTTAGAGGAACATTGTCCCTAATGTTCTCAAACTAAGTTTAAAATTCTTGTGAAGGAATCCCACACTTAGAGTTTGAAAATATTTTGGAACCCTATTTCTAAGTTGATTTGATTTATGTGGGATTTAGAATCCCACACTTAAAATTTAAGCATGATGGCATAACGGCGAGTTATAGATGATGAAAGAAAATCACTAAGGGATGGAAAAGAAAAACTCCCCTAGAAAGGACTGAGATGTGTAAATGAAGATTCTGATTTAGATGTGTAGGTCGATCAGCTTGTGTCAGGATCTTTGCGTGATTCGTGCGTCATCTCGGTTTCTTCTCGGGGAACTTTCATACTTTTTACTCTCTCTTTTATTGCAAGTAATCTAAAAACTAACTAAGAAAAGCATAAAATAAGTAAATGATAGATAAACGATAAGATAGGATAGATAGATGGGTCCAACCAGATTACAGGTTGGAACCCAAATAGTTCATGCAGCAACAGTCAAATACAGTAATCCCAAATATCAGTAATAATAATAAGTGATACAGTTATCCAACACAAATGAAAATAAAATCTGATAAGATCAAGGGTGAGAAGGATCCTGGTCGGATGGTGGTCCGTGAGCTGGAGGTGGCATGGAGTTGTAAGGTGCATGACGGGAGACAGAGTGCTGTCCACTAGATAACCTGCGGGAGACTGATGCTGAAGATGAACTGCGTTGCCTGCCGGATGTTGGTGGCTGGATCGGGTACAAATGGAAGTTGGGATCTAGTCCCATCTCTGCAACCTCATATGATCCTAAGGAGGCACCATGCATCGGGTACGGTGGAAGCTCAGCAGAAGGCACTGGGTTGCTCTGAAGCATCCCTGTGAATCCTGAAAAAGTAGGCACAACAGTAGCAGTAGTCATATCAGGCAGATAATCAGTCTGCACCGGTACCTGGTCATCAACCTGCATGTCCTGTCTAAAACCTGACTGAGGTGAGTCTGTCTCTGAAGATGTGTCTGATGTGGCTGACTCAGCTGGTCTCGGACGGGTCATGGTACGGGAACATGGCTGTCCAACATGTGGGATATGCGGCTCATGTGGTGTCGCAGTGTGCACAGAGAAAACCGGCTCAGCCGCAGGAGTAGTCCTGGTACGGCGGGCTCGAGGAATCTCCATGTGCACAGTGCGAGTGGAGGATGTGGGTGGTATGGAGGTGTAGGGAACGGTGGTAGTGGGTGGCATCATGGCAAATGGATGTAGTGGCATGGTGTGGTAGTTGGGTGGTCGTGGGCGGCATACCCATGTAGGACGTGTAGGTTGTGGGAATCCAAACTCAGTAGCTAAATATGTGTCATGTGTGTAATGTGAGTTAAGCATACCCAATATACCGTACATGAGCTCGGATGATACCGGATCTCCCCAACCAAACTCTCGAACAGGCGGTATTAGTGGACTTTGAGCCTCAGCAGCGGCTGTCTCACCTTCCTCTCGCTCATGAGCAACAGCGGTCCTAGGCTGTCGGTGGACCGTGCTGTCATCGAACTCAAACCTAACACTCTTGCTCCTCGGGGACCTCATTCGAACTCCCGGAATGATATCACCATCCGTCCATCTTATCTGCCCATCAACATCTTTCTCTAGCAACCAAACCCTAACCATATAGTTAATGTCATATGGCTTAGATACCCTGTTTGCCATTGGTGTCAGGTTGCCAATCACCTCCTCAGTCAACAGCCCCATTCTCCTAACTAACTTAGTGATTATTGCCCCCATATATGCAAACTCTGACTCGGTGTAACCTGACTCAGTAAGGATTCTATCAGCAACCAAATAGGCAATATTAACGTGTTCCTTCTCTATAATGCTCTTAATGATCTGCAAGTCCTTTACCCCAACAGCTCCTTTAGTCTTCCTCTTTCCTCGAATGCTGCAAGCGATGAGGTTGTGGAGAACTTGGTAGTGCTTATCAAGAAAGGAAGTGGCCTTGACATTGGACTGGAACTGATTTCCAGTCAATTCTTGCCAAATAGCAGTGTGGTCTCGCTGTTTTACCTCAGTGTTTGCCTTCAGGAAGAAAGGAGTGGTAACTTGATACTCAGTGTACAATTCAAGATGTCTGGCAAAGGTTGCTAATGACATGTGGTGAGGATTTCCCATGAAGTTGAATCTAATCATTCGGTCATCATTTAGCTTATCAATCATTTTGTCGAACTGGAAGGATACCATAAACTCAGCAACTAACTCTTGATAAACATTTTCTTTAATCTCAAATAGATTCCTCCATGCGCGCAGATGTCGCTTCCCTTCCTTAAACATTATCAAATTTTTAAACCCTTCCTTTAAACCGATTTGCTCCAAATCCTCCCACACTAAGTACCTATTTTCTCCCAACTGATGTGTTAGCCATGTCTGATATCTTTCCCGTTTCTCTGGGTCCTTGATGGATTTTCTGATATACCGGGGAAAATCAGTCATCTGAAAAATAGGAGAAAACAAGAACATAGTGAATTACCAGGAATAATTACAAGTTATTTGACTAAATCATATTCCCAATTTTGAATAAAAATTCGAAATGTGGGCTTTAGAATATGATCAGTCCCAATAACCTGTAATAGCTAAATAATACCACCAAACTCAATTTTCAATCACCACAAGAAACTTTGGTTTACAATAATAGGCTATTAGGTCTTAATGGTTTCTACAAGAAAAGTAAAAGACTGATTTGACCATAACAAGCATGTATGATAAAGAATTAAACCTTAATCATGTAATTCCCTTATCATGGCAAGTATAACCTATTACCGCATGCAAACAAACCATGATATTTAAACAAGTATATAGCAATTTTGACCATATCATGCAAGTATCGCAACAAAGCTTCTTTAGTTGACAAATGTGTTTCTTGATTGTATCTTTTTAGTAATTATGGTATTCTTTCAAGTAGATACTATTTTTGAATTTTAAAAGTAGTTAATTTAAAGAAAATGTAGTATCCATTTAAGATTTACCATAACACTTTCAAAGATACAATTTTAAAACACCACCATGACTTTTTAACTAGAATGGTTACTAGTATTACTAAAAATTAAGCATTTTGACTTTTAAAGTCAACATTACCAAAGTAAGGTTTCCTTTTTGTCATTTGCCAAATCTATCATAATACTAACTTGCATTAGCAAATCAAAGCAACGCATTAGCATCTATTAAAACATCATTTTATCAAAGGTTTTGTTTCAAAATGGTGATGTTTCAACAAAAGTCAACTTTTCATGCTTACTTTAATTTGCTAACTTGACCATATTACGCATTTAACCATAAATGAAGCAAATGAATAAGCTATACTAATCATATTTAGCAATAATCAATCAACAAGCAACTTATCATAAGCAATTTAATCATTAATTGGCCAAAATGGGTTTACTAGTCACAAAAGTCAAATATAGTCAACTTTCCAAAGTCAAACATCAAATTGCTTCAATCTAATAAGTAATGCTAGTTCCTACATCATCCTATATCATCACTAAGCAAGAATCAAAGCTCAATTTCACAATGTAAAGCACAAATCATCAAAAACTAACTTGAAACCCTAGGTTAATAAAGTTAGAGAATTTTGGTATTTCAAGCTTGGATCTTACCTTAATGAAGATGCAATGATGTTAGATGACATAAAAATGACCTAGAGATGAAGGTTTGAAGCTTGGTTTGGTCAACAATGGTGGAAAATGGTGGGTTTGGGATGGTGGTGATGGGAGCCGCGGCCAAGGGAGAAGGAGGAGGGGAAAAAAAATATTTTTGTTGTTTTGACTTTGTTTGACCCATTTTTACCCCTTTTATTTACTTCTCCTTTTTACCATTTGTGCATAAATAACTTTTTAAATGTAATTACTATGTATTTTGGGTAATTAAAAAAAACTTAGCCAAATATTTTAGCAAAAGTTTAAAATTTGGTATTTGACTGTGCGCAACAAAAGATTGTTTTATTAAAATGCAAGAAGAACTACTTATAAAAATAAATAATATTTTTGGTTTAAAATTTTGACTCTTTAAAATCTAAGCAATTTAAAACTTTATAAAATATTTTAATTTAAGATTTTCAAGTTTTCAGAAACTGCGCAGATTTTGCAGAGACAAAGATTTTAAAAAGGGTTTTCTTCTTCTTTTTCTAAAACAAATTAAACCATTAACCAAACTAACTTATTTTTAACCTAAGAAAATTATTTTAAAGACCTAATTAAAAATTTGGGTTGCCTCCCAAAAAGCGCTTGTTTCAAGTCTGTAGCTCGACTATTGTTCCAAATCTATTTAAAGGGGATTGCTTGAAAGCAATCTTGAAGTATAGCGAGGAATAAAATCACAGTTTAGAATGTTAACGACATAATCAACTAGATTGGCAGGGTGTAATGAAAAATTTTCGAATTCGCTAAGAATTCTACATTCTTTCTGGCCTAATTCTAGCAGATTGTTAACAAACTTATTAAATTCCTTTCTAACTTTCTTTTTACTTGAAATTCCTATTCGCATACCGCGGTCTATATTATTAAGATCGTGAAGAAGATTTCCTAAAATTCTCTGAAACCTAAGTTCCTCTTTTGAGTCGGGATCTCCATTTGTAGTTTGCACTGCAATGGTGATATCCCAAATTAAAGATTTTTGAGAAATGGTAAAAGGGAATTTGGATTGATCGAACAACGAAGCGAGTTTAACGTGAATATCTTTTCTTTCGGCAAAGAAAACGGCTTCTATCTTGTCGTCATCAGCTCCAGGAAATATTTCTTTCAACTTGGTGATTATATAAGCGGCGGGATCTACGAAGAATGGAATTTTTCCAGAAATGACGAGAGTGATCGCAGGATCTTTAGAAGTTAATAGCTCAAGCTCTTTTATCATTGTTGCAACATAACGATTAATCATGGTTTGTGAAACTGATGGATAATCGGTGCAAGCAAATAGATCCATGAGGCGATCTATTTCTGATAATAGCTTTTGCTCTTGCTCTCGATATCGAGTGAAGATACCATCTTCCTTTTGGATCGGAAGACAGTGGAGAACACCTACGAGTATGTCAATCCTTAAGATGGTTTTTCTTTGCTCGACTGAGTAAGGAAAATCAGATATATTTAAGTGTAAAGCAAATGCCTTACACGCACCTAACCTCTTATCAGGGTCAAAAGAATAACCAACGTATCGGATTTCATTACCATCTGAATCTTTCGGTATCTCCTTATCAACAACACGATAGATAGTGTATGAAGGTTCTGGTACGAAGTGGACAAAAATTGGTGATTTTGGAAGATGTTCATGAATATCCTCATTCCTTATGGGGATTCGTTCTTCATTAGATGAGGAATGAAAGGATTGAGTGTTTTCAGGAATATTATCGGCAAAATCAGGGAATCTAGGGATATTTTCTAAGGAATATTTAATCTCAGGTGCAGGTAAAACCTGATAGCTTGGAATGCTAGAAGCAGAAGTTGAGATCTTCTGTTGAGATTTATGGGTTCCTAAGTCAAGATCTAAGAATTTCCCTAAGGTTCTAGAATCGTCGTCTGGGCTAGCGGAGGCTTCTTCCGGTGATGAGTGAAAGTCGGATTTCAACTCTGGTTCCAAGTGGTCGAAGAACTCAGCATCGTCCATAGCCGTCATTTCTTCAGTCGTCTTGGAGGCGGAAAGAGAAATGGGACAGGAAGGCGACGAATCGTAGAAAGATATTTTTGGATTTTTTCATTTTATTTTAAACTAAGTTAATTTATTCTAAGAAAAGTAACTTTCGAATAGGTCAAGGACAACCTATACGAAAAGGATCTCCTAATTGCTTATTCTATCTAAGGCGGCTTCAGAATCGTAACGCTCTACGATCCCCGGCAGCGGCGCCAAAAACTTGACGGCGCCCAAACGGTCAGTCGGGTTTTCACCCCGTCGTCGAACCGTCCGTCCAGGCGCGCGTCGGTTGTTAAGTTTTAAAATTATAAAGAGCTGGGGACTCAATTTATAAGTACTACCTATCACAAAGGGTGAGTAAGCAGTAAGTATAACTCGAGGTCGTTCTTAAATCGGAGCGAATTGAAACGAAGCGATGCCAAAGACAGAGTTTCGCTTTTAGAAAGGGTTTTGTGCAGATAGGTAGGTTTTGGGGGTTTTCTATTTTAATTAACTAACTAAAGACAGGAAAAGTAAATAAGATAGAGTAGAATCGGTAGCTAGGTAGACAGATAGAGAATTGCGGCGGTTGAAACTTCAATAATCAGTTGCGGGGATGATGCTTATTATAAAGATAATTGGGGACATTTTCAGATAATAAACAGATGCATTATGGGTGTAAACACTAGGACCCTACTCATTCTAGTTAAGTACCAGAATTAGCATGTCACGAGACCTAGGCTGTCGTGATTCTGATCAAAACAGGCTGCTCAACCCCCCACACTGTCTTTTTGGACAAGTGACCCTTCAAGGGTGCAGGAATAAGGTAACAGACTGCCACTTGGGTTATTCTGACCGTTCTTAACACCTAAATGTAAATGCCATTTCCTAAATATGTTCAGATTATTAACTTGTTATTCTAAACTATCAGTTTTGTAGAGTCTGGGGGTTTTAAGAATCCTGAACCACTGCTGGGCTTGACTTTCATCTCCAGACTCATTCCTTACGTTTTATTTGTTCAACTACTTCTGTCATGATCTAGCCTCTCCTTTGCAATCAGTCATTCAGCCCTAGGAACACCAGCGGGGTACAATGCATACTCCTTCCACAGTGTACTAACCTAGGAACCGTTTACGATGTACCGCACTTAGATAATTCCACAGATTCGTGTAACCGAGGATGTACTTACGGTGTACTATGATATTTCCACAGCTTTTCATCCCTAGGTACATATACGGTGTATACTATCGAAGTGTTTCCATAGCTTCAGTTACAGGGGTAGCCAGACGGTGTACTGTGCACTTCCACAGCTATATTGGTTTCTAGGCCATATTCTAGGGTCTCTAGGTAATCCACAGTGTCGGCACAGACGGCTTTTTCCGGAGCTTCCATGTTGTACTCCACCAGTGGTGTTTCCAAAGCTATACTCAGTACTTTAGCCGAATTACAGTGACAAACACGGCTTCTTTACTATAACACAGATAACTTCCTACTGTACCTAGAGTTGATCAGGTTCTAAGCCTAAAGTAGTAGTCACGTGAAGGACTGGAAAGGGTGATCCATAGCTAAGTCTAGATGCATGATAAGTTTCGACATAACAAATATAACAATTCCCAATTATATAGATTTAAAGATTAATTCAACATCATCCCTACTTCTAACTATCTACATTTCAACAACCGCAATAGCATACTACTCAATAAACATGGCAATAACAGTAACATACATCATACAAACAGGCAGAAATAATTCGGACATAGTATAAGTATGAAAAGAGAGATATCACCAGTAAAATTGAGCAGAGTAACAGCTGAAAAGAAAAGGCAGAGTCTTGCACCAAGAATACTTCTTATTACACCGTGATTACAATACCAGCTTTTCTCTCTCTCTACTGCTAACCAACTAACTATCTAACTCTCTCTCTCTAGAGAGAGAAACTCTAGAGAGAGAAACTATCTAAACTATTCTAGAGAGAGACTAAAAATATAAAAATATAAGAAAACGAAGAATGTGTTGAATGAGAGATGTGTAATCAAGTGTGAAGTTTTTGGATTTGATGAAATGAGGCTAGTATTTATAGAGAACGCACAACCGTATCCGTAGACCGTATCCAAACCTCAAATGCACAACCGTATCGCAAGGGCAAATAAAAATCAGATTTTCATCACCCAAACGCACGATACGGCTGAGTTAGGGTGAATACGGGTGAACTAGACCGTATACGGCTGCGCGTTGGGTGAATACGGCTGAACTGGACCATATACGGCTGTGCATAGGCCGTACACGGCCCGCACAGACCGTATACGGTCTAGGACCAGCCGTATACGGCCTGGACCAGCCGTATACGGCCTGGTTCAGCCGTATCCTGGCCTCTCGGTTGTCCGTTTCTTCGTTCGGGCGTAACTTCTTCGTCGTTTATCCATTTTGAGCGTTCTTTATACCCACACGTTCGTATTTTCCTAACGAAGAGAATGACATAAGTTAGAGGTCATAACTCAGAGCGTAGCTTAAAGTGAATTGAAATGAGTGAACGATGGTGTGATAAAGCAGTTTTGCCCGGTTTCTTATGTTTTTCATGCCATTTTTAGTGATTTTTCAAACATCGACTCCGTTTTGACTTAGTTAACAAAACTTTATGAATAATGTCCTTTTAAGTATGTTTTTGTTAACTTTGTGTCTAAAATGTGGAAGATAACGTACGTAAAAACATGACTTTTTACGTGTTATCAGGTCACAACAAAGATCTCAACTACAACCACCAACCCGTCAATCTCAGCCTCCAGCGCGGGAATTTCCTAAATGTAATAATTGTGGTAGAAAGCATCCTGGGGAATGTCAATTAGGGAGCACCGCGTGTTACAAATGTCGTAAACTAGGGCATATTGTAGCAAATTGTCCTAATCCTTATCGTATGTGTTTCTATTGTTACAAGGATGACCATCTACAGGCTAATTGCCCTGTTAGATTGGAGGATATGAAAAGAAATGAGCAAAAGAAGGAAGCCGAAAAGAAAAGAGAGACATGGGGACAGAGAGTAAAAGGTCGTTCTTTTCAGATTACTGCAGAAGAGGCAAAAGAGTCACATGACGTGGTGACAGGTACCTTTATAATTAATACTATACCTGCCCATGTTTTATTCGACTCTGGAGCCACAAAATCTTTTGTGTCCCTTTTATTTTGTGAAAAGTTGAAAACTCCTATAGCTAGATTAGAACATCCTTTAGAAGTTGAAATTGCAGATAGTAAACTAGTGATTGTTAGTGATGTTTATAGAGGGTGTACTATTGAGATAGGAGGCGAAATATTCAAAATAGATTTAATTCCCATGCAAATGGGAGAATTTCATGTTGCAATAGGAATGGATTGGATGGGAAAGAATAGAGGTATGATTAACTGTCACGAAAAAGGGTTCTTCTTAAAGCGCCTAGCGGAAAAGAAGTTACTGTTTATGGTGAACGTTCGAAGCAATCTATTCCTATTTGTACTTTTGCTCGAGCTAAAAGATTGTTGTCACACGGATGTCGGGCCTTTTTGGCACACGTGGTCGATAACTCTAAATCTGTGACAGAACTTTCTAGCATTCCAATTATGAAAGAGTTTCCTCAGGTATTTCCTGATGAACTCCCAGGTATTCCACTTGACAGACAAGTGGAATTTCGAATTGATCTTGTTCCTGGAGCCGCTCCTATTGCCAAAACTCCTTATCGATTGGCTCCAACTGAGATGCAAGAAATGATGAAACAGCTGCAAGAGCTTTTAGATAAAGGTTTTATCCGTCTCAGTAGTTTGCCCTGGGGAACCCCAGTCTTGTTTGTTAAAAAGAAAGACGGCTCCTAAAGGATGTGTATTGACTACAGGGAACTAAATAAAGTGACCATTAAAAACAGATATCCTTTACCTTGAATAGATGATTTATTTGACCAGTTGCAGGGTGCCAGTTTCTTTTCAAAGATTGATCTTCGTTCTGGCTACCATCAGCTAAAGGTTAGGGAAGAAGATAATTCGAAAACAGCTTTTCGTACTCGATATGGTCACTTTGAATTCACAGTCATGCCATTTGGCTTAACAAATGCTCCAGCTGCCTTCATGGACCTGATGAATCGATTTTGTCGGCCCATGCTTGATATCTTTGTTATAGTTTTCATTGACGACATTCTCATTTATTCTAAAAGTGAGAGTGATCATGCAGTACATCTTAGGCAGGTTCTAGAGACACTTCAGCGTGAAAGATTATATGCTAAATTCTCTAAATGTGAATTTTGGCTACGGGAAGTCCAATTTCTTGGACACGTGATCAATATTCACGGTATTCAAGTTGATCATTCCAAGATATCAGCAGTAGTGAAGTGGGAAACACGGCTTCTTTACTATAACACAGATAACTTCCTACTGTACCTAGAGTTGATCAGGTTCTAAGCCTAAAGTAGTAGTCACGCGAAGGACTGGAAAGGGTGATCCATAGCTAAGTCTAGATGCATGATAAGTTTCGACATAACAAATATAACAATTCCCAATTATATAGATTTAAAGATTAATTCAACATCATCCCTACTTCTAACTATCTACATTTCAACAACCGCAACAGCATACTACTCAATAAACATGGCAATAACAGTAACATACATCATACAAACAGGCAGAAATAATTCGGACATAGTATAAGTATGAAAAGAGAGATATCACCAGTAAAATTGAGCATAGTAACAGCTGAAAAGAAAAGGCAGAGTCTTGCACCAAGAATGCTTCTTATTACACCGTGATTACAATACCAGCTTTTCTCTCTCTCTACTGCTAACCAACTAACTATCTAACTCTCTCTCTCTAGAGAGAGAAACTTTAGAGAGAGAAACTATCTAAACTATTCTAGAGAGAGACAAAAAATATAAAAATATAAGAAAACGAAGAATGTGTTGAATGAGAGATGTGTGATCAAGTGTGAAGTTTTTGGATTTGATGAAATGAGGCTAGTATTTATAGAGAACGCACAACCGTATCCGTAGACCGTATCCAAACCTCAAATTCACAACCGTATCGCAAGGGCAAATAAAAATCAGATTTTCATCACCCAAATGCACGATACGGCTGAGTTAGGGTGAATACGGGTGAACTAGACCGTATACGGCTGCGCGTTGGGTGAATACGGCTGAACTGGACCATATACGGTTGTGCATAGGCCGTATACGGCCTGCACAGACCGTATACGGTCTAGGTCCAGCCGTATACGGCCTGGACCAGCCGTATACGGCCTGGACCAGCCGTATACGGCCTGGACCAGCCGTATACGGCCTGGTTCAGCCGTATCCTGGCCTCTCGGTTGTCCGTTTCTTCGTTCGGGCGTAACTTCTTCGTCGTTTATCCGTTTTGAGTGTTCTTTATACCCACACGTTCGTATTTTCCTAATGAAGAGAATGACATAAGTTAGAGGTCATAACTCAGAGCGTAGCTTAAAGTGAATTGAAATGAGTGAACGATGGTGTGATAAAGCAGTTTTGCCCGGTTTCTTATGTTTTTCATGCCATTTTTAGTGATTTTTCAAACATCGACTCCGTTTTGACTTAGTTAACAAAACTTTATGAATAATGTCCTTTTGAGTATGTTTTTGTTAACTTTGTGTCTAAAATGTGGAAGATAACGTACGTAAAAACATGACTTTTTACGTGTTATCAGGTCACAACAAAGATCTCAACTACAACCACCAACCCGTCAATCTCAGCCTCCAGCGCGGGAATTTCCTAAATGTAATAATTGTGGTAGAAAGCATCCTGGGGAATGTCAATTAGGGAGCACCGCGTGTTACAAATGTCGTAAACTAGGGCATATTGTAGCAAATTGTCCTAATCCTTATCGTATGTGTTTCTATTGTTACAAGGATGACCATCTACAGGCTAATTGCCCTGTTAGATTGGAGGATATGAAAAGAAATGAGCAAAAGAAGGAAGCCGAAAAGAAAAGAGAGACATGGGGACAGAGAGTAAAAGGTCGTTCTTTTCAGATTACTGCAGAAGAGGCAAAAGAGTCACATGACGTGGTGACAGGTACCTTTATAATTAATACTATACCTGCCCATGTTTTATTCGACTCTGGAGCCACAAAATCTTTTGTGTCCCTTTTATTTTGTGAAAAGTTGAAAACTCCTATAGCTAGATTAGAACATCCTTTAGAAGTTGAAATTGCAGATAGTAAACTAGTGATTGTTAGTGATGTTTATAGAGGGTGTACTATTGAGATAGGAGGCGAAATATTCAAAATAGATTTAATTCCCATGCAAATGGGAGAATTTCATGTTGCAATAGGAATGGATTGGATGGGAAAGAATAGAGGTATGATTAACTGTCACGAAAAAGGGTTCTTCTTAAAGCGCCTAGCGGAAAAGAAGTTACTGTTTATGGTGAACGTTCGAAGCAATCTATTCCTATTTGTACTTTTGCTCGAGCTAAAAGATTGTTGTCACACGGATGTCGGGCCTTTTTGGCACACGTGGTCGATAACTCTAAATCTGTGACAGAACTTTCTAGCATTCCAATTATGAAAGAGTTTCTTCAGGTATTTCCTGATGAACTCCCAGGTATTCCACTTGACAGACAAGTGGAATTTCGAATTGATCTTGTTCCTGGAGCCGCTCCTATTGCCAAAACTCCTTATCGATTGGCTCCAACTGAGATGCAAGAAATGATGAAACAGCTGCAAGAGCTTTTAGATAAAGGTTTTATCCGTCTCAGTAGTTTGCCCTGGGGAACCCCAGTCTTGTTTGTTAAAAAGAAAGACGGCTCCTTAAGGATGTGTATTGACTACAGGGAACTAAATAAAGTGACCATTAAAAACAGATATCCTTTACCTTGAATAGATGATTTATTTGACCAGTTGCAGGGTGCCAGTTTCTTTTCAAAGATTGATCTTCGTTCTGGCTACCATCAGCTAAAGGTTAGGGAAGAAGATACTTCGAAAACAGCTTTTCGTACTCGATATGGTCACTTTGAATTCACAGTCATGCCATTTGGCTTAACAAATGCTCCAGCTGCCTTCATGGACCTGATGAATCGATTTTGTCGGCCCATGCTTGATATCTTTGTTATAGTTTTCATTGACAACATTCTCATTTATTCTAAAAGTGAGAGTGATCATGCAGTACATCTTAGGCAGGTTCTAGAGACACTTCAGCGTGAAAGATTATATGCTAAATTCTCTAAATGTGAATTTTGGCTACGGGAAGTCCAATTTCTTGGACACGTGATCAATATTCACGGTATTCAAGTTGATCATTCCAAGATATCAGCAGTAGTGAAGTGGGAACCACCTTCAAGCCCCACTGAAGTCAGAAGTTTTCTTGGTTTAGCTTGCTACTATCGTCGTTTCATTCAAGATTTTTCAAAGATTGCTACTCCTTTGACTCAGTTGACTAGAAAAAGTGTTCATTGGAAGTGGGGAGATGAGCAATCAAAAGCATTTCAGATGTTGAAAGAAAAACTTAGTCAAGCTTTTATCCTTGTTTTACCAGAGGGTAATGAGGATATGGTAGTTTACTGTGATGCCTCAAAACTTGGATTAGGTTGTGTTCTTATGCAGAGTGGGAAGGTCATTGCTTATGCTTCACGTCAGTTAAAATCACATGAGCAAAACTATCCCACTCATGATCTTGAGTTAGCAGTTGTGGTCTTTGCTCTTAAAATTTGGCACCATTACCTTTATGGTGTTAAATTTACCATTTACACCGACCACAAAAGTCTCAAATATTTCTTTAATCAGCGTGATTTGAACAATCAGCAGAGAAAATGGCTAGATTTAGATTATGACTGCGACATACTTTACCATCCTAGTAAAGCTAATGTGGTAGCCGATGCTCTTAGTCGAAAAGCTAGTCATTATGTTCTTTCAGTAAAATCTCTTCAAATGACTGTACTTCCTCAGTTGTTTGATTCCATTAAAGCCGCTCAGGTTGAAGTCTTAGCATCAAATGACCCAAATAAACAACGATTAGTGGGTCAACTCTCAGAATTAGTAGATGATTCTAGAGGTTTGAAGATGCGTTATGGTAGAATCTGGATACCACGAACAAGCGAAGTGAAGAAAATGTTATTAGATGAAGCTCGTAAATCCAGATATTCTATTCATCCTGGTGCTACCAAAATGTATCTTGATTTGAAACGTGACTATTGGTGGCCAGGTATGAAACGCGATATAGTTAAACATGTTCAGAACTGTCTTACTTGTCTGCAAGTTAAAGTTGAGCATCAACAACCATACGGTAAACTTCAACCCTTAGATATACCGGTATGGAAATGGGAACACATCACCATGGATTTTGTTACGAAATTGCCAAGAACACTAAGGCAATATGATACTATTTGGGTGATTGTGGACCGTTTGACGAAAAGTGCTATTTTCTTGTCCATTCAAGAAGCTTCTTCTTCAGAAAAGTTAGCTGATCTTTATGTTAAAGAAGTAGTTGCTAGACATGGAGTTCCACTTTCTATAGTTTCTGATTGAGATACTCGCTTTACTTCTCGATTTTGGAATAAATTTCAAGAAGATTTGGGAACTCGATTGCATATCAGTACAGCTTTTCATCCTCAAACTGATGGTCAGAGCGAACGTACCATTCAGACCCTTGAGGATATGCTCAGAGCTTGTGCCATAGATTTTGGTGGTAGTTAGGATATTCATCTTCCTTTAGTAGAATTCTCATATAATAACAGTTATCATTCTTCGATTAAAATGCCACCGTATGAGATGCTATATGGTAGAAAATGCCGAACTCCAATTTGTTGGGGTGAGGTTGGTCAAAGAGAACTTGGTAGTACAGATATTGTGCAGATGACTACAGAAAAGATTGATCAGATTAGAGAAAGAATGAAGATGGCACAAGATCGACAAAAGTCATATGCAGACAAGCGTAGAAGATCTATTGAATTTCAAATAGGTGATAAGGTGATGCTTAAGGTTTCACCTTGGAAAGGAATTATTCGGTTCAGAAAGCGTGGAAAGTTAAGTCCAAGATATATTGGACCATTCGAAATCACAGATAGAGTTGGAAAGATTGCTTATCGACTATAATTACCAGAAGAACTTGCTAGCATTCATGACACATTTTATGTGTCTCAGCTCAGAAAGTGTTTAGTTGATGAAGCTTCTTACGTGCCACTGACAGAAATAGAAGTAAATGACAAGTTGATTTATGTAGAAGAACCAGTGAGAATCCTTGATCAGAAAGTGAAACAGCTCAGAAATAAGTCGGTCTCGATAGTTAAAGTTCAATGGCGTCATAGGAAGGGTTCAGAATTTACTTGGGAACCGGAGGAGTGGATGATGATATACTACCCCGCGGTATACCAAGAATGGTTCGTGAGGACACGAACAGAATAAGTGGGGGAGAGTTGTAACACTCCAGTTTTTAAGGTATTATTTTAGTGTACAATAATATATACATCTTTTTAATTATAGATTAATTATTAATTAGATATAGTAGAAAACGTAAACATATGTTCAGTTCCAGACTGTGTAGTATAGGAAATTAAAAGAATATAGACACAAAATACGTGCCTTCTTCCTGCATCTTCCAAAGAAGCCTAGAACATAAAAATAAACAGAGTAAAAATCGCAAGAGCTAAACCAAATCAAGGATCCAGTGTTTGATCTTCAATTCAAGCTACAAATTATCAAAATCATCTTCCTTTATCATTCTCTAATCTTTGTAAGTTGTTTTCTTTCATCAAGAACCCTAGAACTTGGGTTTTTATGGGTTTTAGTTAATTAGTAGGAATTAATCCGAAATTAGGGCTTGTAATTGAATAATTATTGTTAGTTTAACTTAGTAATGATGAGTAGATACTCAATTTCATGTTAAGAGTGATGGATTGTGATTAGGGTTTATGGGGTTTCTTATAAAATATATGAATTAGTTTGAATTACAAGTGTAATGTGTTAGTAGAAGTTAGTAATAATTTGGAACTAGCTTAATTTGTATTAAAGCTATGAGTATGATAATGAGAATGAAGTTAGTTAGTTTAGTCAAAGTGAAATTAGTAAACATCAAGTGGAGGAGAAGTAATTAGATGAATTAGTAGTTTAAAGCATGATTAATTATTGATATGTTTGTTATATGAATGTGTATTAGGTGTTAAAGAAGAGTTATCATCATTTGATCATCTTATTTCAAGCTATTTAATAAGCCAAGGTGAGTATATGGAATGATTAGTCATTATTAGAATTTGAATATGATGAATGTATGTGATTAGAATGGTTAATGATTATTAGCCATAAAGTGATTAGAATAACTAACCAAGGTTAGTTATGTTCTTGATTAGTAGCTAGCTATGCTAGTTAATGGTATGAGTAGACTAGCTAATCAAGGTTAGCTAAATGAAAGATTGAAATGTGCACATGTGATTAGAATTTGCGAATAGAGAATTGAAAGTGAAAAAGGGAAGTAATCTAATTTCCTTACTTATTATATGTTTTTAATGCATATTTTGATTAGTTATACTTATACTCACTAAGCAAAGTGCTTAATTAATGTAGTTTATGTTGTAGTTACAAGTGGAAGTGGTAGGGGAAAGGAAGCTAGCAAATACTAGACGTGGAATTGCAAGCTTGTTGTAAGTTACACAAGCTCGTCTCTTTTAATTGTAGTTTTGAAGCCCTTGAAAGCCTTTTAAACAATGTTTTGACATGTTGTAAAGATATAAGTAAAGACAAGTAATTGTATGGTTTAGTAGTAGATCATGATATGTAATGGATAAAAATGTTGTAGAAAGTGTCAAAGGGAAAGTTATAGTATACTTGCCATTTTGGTTATGTATGTATATTGAAAGGTTGTAAGGAAGTCAAATGTTCTATTGGTCAACTATTGAATGGGTCAAATTAGCCCTTTAAAGTCAGCGGGTCAAAAGGGTCAAATTGGGTCTTTAAAAGCACACACGGTTCAAATTGAGTTAGAGAGAGATTAAGAGTGTGGTAAATAGCTTCATAACTTTGTTTTAGTATATGTGTTATGTGGTTAAAAGTTCAATGTCTCAGAAATCATAATTTGGTATTTAGTATGTTCACTAAAATGGTTGTTTTGGTGTCAAATTGAGTCAAGTGTCCATATCCCGAGGTATTATGAAATTTGAAAAAGTGGAATTATGAAAAGTTTTATATGGTCATAGTAAAGGTGTGTGCAAAATTTCAGGTCCTAACTCATAATGAGTAAAAAGTTATGCGTGTTTGAAATTGGCCAAAAAGTTGACTTTTTGCTGACTTCCAAAATAGGCATGGCTACGCGATCCCAGAAAATTTTCTGGATCGCGTGAGTCAGTGCAATTTGTGATCAGAAAATTTTGTTCTTAGCTACGCGATCCCAGAAATATTTCTGGATCGCGTATGATAGTGCAAATTGTGAACAGAAAGTTTTGTGCTTAGATACGCGATCCCAACTCAAAAATTAGGATCGCGTGAGTATGTACAAAATCAGAAAATCAGTTTTTAGTTTAAAATTTAATATGGGATAAATATAAAATGAATTTTAAGGTAATTTAGGATTGAGGAGTCCTAAGTGAAGATAAAAAAAAAAAATTCAGATTTTCAGGGCGTTTCAAGCTATTAATGTGTTCTTGAGGGTTTTTCTTAAATGATGATGAATTGGTGTTAATACACCTTAATTAATGAGTACAAATGTTGTTAGAGTATTATTAATGGAAATTGAAGTATTGAATCAAGTAGTTAATATGATTATGATGGTGATTATGGTTAGATTGATAAAATGACATAACGAAGTAATAATCAAAGTGAATATGTAAGTAGTGAAATGGTGAAATAAAAATGATTATGAAAAGAGAGATTTATGTTGTTTGATCAATCCTTGATGGTGATGGGTTATTAATGTTGATTATGATGATTATGATGATTATTAGTTGTTGAATATGTTGTTATATTAATATGTTGTATATTAGGTGATCAAGAGTGGTGGCTTCGCTAATCAAATGTGAATTCATGTACTTGCATAAAAAGTAAAGGTGAGTGATACAGGTGTTAAATGGGTAATGATTGTGTAATTCCAGATTGTTTTCGAGTAAGAGGTTTACATAATCAAGTGGACTGTTGTTTGTTTCATATCTTATTTTTAATTGTGAATTCTATATCTTGTTGATTACTCGTGTTGTAGTAATGGCACGTTCTGTTGCTTTCGTGCTAAAATGATTAGTTGTTGATAGAGGTTGTTAGTATGTGGAAAAATCTTATGATTACGTGAATTATGTGGAATGAGCAGTTTGTAGAGATCTGATGTTGATCAGAGTTCAGCTAACCGCGGTTAGCATTACGTAGTTGAGCTTGGTTTAGTACTTATGTTGACGTAGCTAGTACAAATCCTTGCGTGCTTATGTAGTTGAGCTTGGTATCCATTTCGACGTGATTTGATGCCTTACATACAATGTTTTATGACAACGGATCCGTTGGGTATTATGAAGAAATCTCTACAATTGCTCAGTAATTATTTGCCTAAGCAAGTATATGTTGTTAATATTTGATGAGTGTTCTTTATGTGGATTATTCATTTAATTGCTCGTATGCTCACTAAGCTTAATGCTTACTCTTTCAGTTGTTTTATGTTGTAGGTATATGAATTGATTGGATCTAAGGTGCAAGAATGGATAACTGTAATATCCTCCTTAGGGGCCTAGTGGCATTTCAGTAAATCCCGACTTCAAATTATTTGTTTAATGTGTTAAGAAATTAAATTAGTTGATTTATTATGCTTATTGTAAATGATTAGTCAAAAAGTCAAATGACTTATTATGACTAGTAAATCATAATTTGTTTTAACTTTTTAGAGTTGAGGGTAAAATAAAATAGTTGAAACCGCATTTGGTTTTTAGGTACCCGACAATGAGTTTAGAAGGGGACTAATTTTAAATGGATATGAAGTCGGTTTAAAAGGGAGCCGACCTACTTTTCTCTTAAATCCCTTTCCTCCTCACTTTATACAAACTAAACACAAAGAAACAAAAAGAGAAAACATGAAATTCGTCCCTGTGATTTACGATTCAAACATGGAACAAGAAACCCCAAGTTAGAAACTTAAATTCATCACCATCATCATCATCATCATCATAAGTTTCTTATTCCTTCAATTTCAATGATACAGAGAAGGCTTATTGATATTAGACTTCTGAGCTTGCGACTGAGGTAACGGTGAGTGGATCTGTAATCTTCATTGTGATTTAGTTGTAACAAGTTTGGTTACAACGGGTAAATGTATTGTTATCATTTATAGATTGTTTAGTCTGCTATAATTATTACCGTTGATAGACTGTTTAGTTTGACATGATGCCATGACGATTATGGATTATGTGATTATGTAACATATAGCCATTGGGCACTATGTGATTTGGAGGTCAACACTGGTTGGACTTTGCTGCTATTGTGTGGCTGGTTCATGGGTTTCTTATACATATAGTTAATAGGAACCTGTGGCCAGTGAAGATAGCAACCAGCTATCGGTTAATCACTGTGATTTAAATGGTTCTTTGGAGGATACCTCAAGAACCACCGATCCTTCTTGGGTTGATATTTCTGTGTTTACGATGCATTAGGCTGTAAACATGGAAATTATGTGTTTACGATGCTGTTGTTGTAAACAGGGTTGATATGTGTTTACTATGCTTTGTTGTAAACAGGGTTGTTATGCTAAGTTGGATTGTTGATTATATATTCACTCACTTAGCTTTATGCTAACCCCACCATCCTACTTCTTGCAGGTTTTGATATAAGGGGCTGGGCAAGAAGCTCTGTTTGAATGGAATGTTTGACCGGGCGTTTAATCTGATATTTATATTTGGAAAGAGTCTACGTAGTATTTTGAATTATATAACACCCATTTTGAACTAAGGTTTTGAAATAATATGACTTTGTTTACATAATATGTAATGTAAATTGGTAAGGTATGTTTTGACCTACGCTTCCGAATTGTCATTTGTATAGTTTATTATAAAAAAAATGATTCTGAAATTAGGGGTGTTATAATAACTAATGTTGCTAGAAGGCTACGTGAATTAAAGCTTGTTAAATGGTTAGACAAACTTCTTTTTCTTTTAAATTATCATTATGATGACACTTGTACAAATCGCCTAAAAGATTATGATCTGGTTTAATGTGTCATTGTAGTTAAATTTGAAATAAATTAAATGTGGATTTTAAATGGCACCAAATGTAAATGAGTTTACTTTAAAGGATATAATAATATAAATTGGTGTATCTATTAAAAAATTTTAGGATGTTTCAAAAGTACAGTAATAATTATGTTTAAAATAAAAAAAATAAACGAAAATGGTATGATTAGTAGGACCCAAGAAGGAATAGAATGATGAGTGAGAATTTACAAATGAATTTGATTGATTGATGACATGTGCCATGTCATTTTATGAAATTTATTTTGTAAAATTGCGTGAATATAGCATATCTTTTTTTATATTAGAAACTAGTTAAGGTTCAATAAATAGCAAATTTGAACCAAAAATACAAATTTATAAATAAAAATAAATTATTAATAGCGCGTATTAACGAATAGTCCAGGAACGAACTAACATATAATACAAACTTTTAATCAAATTACCTTTCATATTCCTGGCTCATTATATGTTGCTTTAGGTGCATTGTCTTTTTTCATTGGTTGGTCCAAGATTCTCATTTATTTATTTATTATTATAGGTTCTTTAACTAAAGTTGTCATCCTTAACAATTACTAGTACTTGATTTATCAAATCAAGTATTTGCATTATATTTAAGGAATTAAAACTTACAAATTCAATAACAAACAAGATAGATAAATTATCAAATAGGAAGCACAGATAATCCAACAACTTGATTGACAAAGTCTTGCTAAATTTGCCCAATTAGTTATCTAGTATAAACTGAGATATTGAAGAAAAAGATATAGAACGTAAGTCGCATGCTAAAAACAGTGTTGCTCAAAAATTGGTAGCATGAAGACATAAATTCGATGTACGATTTTTAGTATGCATATTTGTTGATTATCGAACTTTCACTTATTTTTGCAGGTAGAATTGAACTCAACGGCCGTTTTATCGTAAGAATGAACATTACACTCATTTAAAAATGCATTTTGTAACTTGAATTACGTGTACGAAAAATTCTATCTACTTATAATCCTTATAATAACATAACATATTTGGTTAATCATAAGTGTATAGATTTCCTGTTAGTCGGCACAAAAGCAAAAACTTTAGTTTGACAACATCTTAGATTCCTATGTATGTGTTTACATTTCAAAAAGTGTATGAACCGAATATATTTTTGATAGATATGTACATTCTTTTGTTATAAAAAAATTATCAGTTTACAGAAGTGGACTGTATATGCTTGCCTTCGGAAAAAAAAAACTTCATTCTTTTCAAAAAAAAAAAAATCTCTCTCAAGAAAAAATGTTAGATCTATAACAATTTGATACATGTCAACTTTACACTTGTATTCAAGACAAGTTTAACCCTATCTTCCTTATAAAAATATAGATATAAGGAACCAAATGTCAAGGGACATGTCTAAGCAGTCAAAATAATCAAGGAGATATGATGGGTCATGAATCAAAAGTCAACAAAAGTCAATATCAAAGATGAAAGTCAATCAAAAGTATCCATAAATAGTTTTCACAAGCATATGGTCAAGAGTACATATATGAGAATAATGACATGAAATTGAAACATTCACAAGAAAATAATTATCAAATATTCATATCTAATTTAGGGAGAATAATATAAATTTAAAAATTTTCAACACTAACATTATATACAAGTCATTGGAAAGGTCAATGACGAAAGAATTCTTCTTTTTGTAATTGATATATGTAAGAGTTAGCAAGTTGTATTTACAGTAAGATTTGACTCAAATTCATGTATGGTTCCAAACAAAATTTGTTGACTTTGACCATAATGATCCCAAATGAACCAAAGGATTTAACAATTAAGAAGTAACATTGCTGAAGCCAAAATAGATGGTCTTTTGTTGATAGGCATTGAGTGCATAGTCCACCTGAAAGTGGCCCATTGGGAACTTGACCCGAACTCCATATCCAACACCAACTCCAGCTCCTGGTTTACCATGTCTTAAGCCCGGGTTTCCTACAATAATAGCTCAATTAGTTTTTGCAATATTGATTATGATTCAAAAGATTTACGTAAAACTTGAGAACTACAAAAAAGTTATCATATAAACGTAAGTTGTAGCGTTCTAACCCACGGAATCCATTAAGACAAAAAAATATAAAATTACATTTGACTCGTCATACAGTTTAATATAGATGCCTAACTATTGCTAAAATGTCTAAAACGCGTTGTGTATAAGTTGAAAATATAAGAAACTTGCATTTCAAAAGTAGGTTACTGATCTCAAGTAATGGTTAAGACTTAGTAATATGAAGAATAGAGATTAATATTGCATATCGGAATGGTAAACTAACCGGGAACATAACGACCAGAACCCAAATCAGTTCCACAATCACAGAAGAGTGCTCCATCAAGCATTTCATTCTGGTGACACAAAACAATTGGAAATGATCAAATACCAACTCCCTGACATTCAATTTTATAAAAACATTTGATTATTGATCATATATTTAAAATGCCCGTTAACAAAGATAAGATGAAGTAACTTGTGGATAGTCTAAGTTACTGATTCCATGTAATGATTAGTGATTACTAATAGGAAATAAAGTAAACTAGTACATACCATTGGGAATGTTAACTCAGTGTTAGCCACCAGACAAGACCTACCAGATCCAACTGCACCTTCACCATATCCTCGCACACTACCAAGTCCACCAATTGCAAATGCTTGATAAGGAGCTATATCACCTACAATAGAACCACCTGTAAGGCTGTCACATTGAAATGATGTCAGAAACATCGAAACTAGATTTATAAAGTTTTGCATTTTATGTAAGAGGATAAAGAAGTATTGCAAAGTATGCTTCCCTAAACCAAATTTACAAACGTCGTTATCTTGATGAGAATCATAACAAGAATCGCTTCATCCAAACACCAGAAACATAAAGTCTCGATAATTAGATACTCAACACTCATTAGACCGCTATGCTTAAAATATATATATATCGAGACTAATATATATTATCGAGACTAATGAGTCTCGATATATATATATTTTAAGCATAGCGGTCTAATGAGTGTTGAGTATCTAATTATCGAGACTTTATGTTTCTGGTGTTTGGATGAAGCGATTCTTGTTATGATTCTCATCAAGATAACGACGTTTGTAAATTTGGTTTAAATAGAGCTGAAATAGACATGAATTACACACGGAAAAACTAAAACTACTTATTTACTCCCTTGAACCCAAATTCTGATACTTTACCCAATTTTCTCAATTTTGCTAATTCTATAAGAAATTTAAAGTAAACAGTCATTACACTAACTATAAATGTGGATATTTTGTGGATTTATATCAAACAGCAGATAGAGAATAAGTTGTCATATCTAACATCAAACACTATGAAATATTTCAGAATACCTGTGTTTTGATAATATTATTGATTGTCTTTTTAACTTCGCCAAACACTATGATATCATTGTTATACCTCTTCTTGCAGCAAGTTTAACGATACCTGATTATCTTATTATGGCATCACATAACCAGTTTCAAAAAGCAACTCGTAACACCCCTATTTATTATCAGGTTTGCAGAGTGGTAAGTTTGTCATACACTTGGAAAATTTGTTTACCTTGTCAACAGAAATCCAGGGCCAACTTTAACTCCCTTTGATGCAGCAAACTTGAAGCGGTTAAAAATTAACCACTTTGACATTAGAGGAATCCCTTGTTCTATTTGCAGACTAAACTGAAGATAACGCAGTTTAAAAAAGTCACTAATGACATGCTATATGTTTAATTAAATCATGTATTGACTTCACATTTAAATCTTAAAAAAAAAAAAAAAAAAAAAAACCTAAAGTTGATTTATCAAAAAGATAGTACTAACCCGAGTGAAGCTATGATCATTTGCCTTTGCGAATCTTGACTCTTGTTTCACTACTACCATACTATCATGACAACTACCACTGCATAAAAAAGCATTATGAGGTATGTGTAAGGGTGCAAACGTGTTCAATCAGATACATAAAAGCCATACATACCTGGATGTTACTGGAAATCCATGCAGATCTCTACTTATCGACCGGCCATCATCATTGACTGGACGCACATGCTGCATACCGACATGACTTATGTTGTGAAACTATTCTGTACTAAAATTGGAATAGGAAACTATCAAAGGTCACACATATCACTCGTCAATTACAAAATCAAGATCCACTATGGAATAAGTTGATTTGTAGTATTCTGGGTCACACCATTCAGGGATGGATGGATTGACATGAGCCCCTTAAATTTAATGGTTTCCATTTTGATTTCATAATAACCAAATCTGATCATTAAATTTAGTACGTATAGTAATTTGCAGCATCAGAAGTATTATTTTACTTAAAATGGAATTGTAATGGCTAAAAAGTATTAAATGCTCACCTCTCCTAATCAAATTCAAAGAAATAAGATTATTAAATTAATAACAATTAAGTTCTGTGATCATCATCATACTAAATATTGGAAGTGTCGAATAAACAAAATGTTAGCAGGCAGGTCAAAGCAAGACCAATCCGACCCATGAATTCTTAAGCGTTTATTGATTGTAGCCCAATTAGCTCGGTATGGGATTTGGATATGTTGTTTTACCTAAGCAAAGCCCAAGATATTAACAAAAAAGCTCAATTCAACCCATTTTGATCATTTGGGTCATAATATCCCCTTCTAATTTGTTGTATTTTCTAACGACATTAGGTAATAACTTAAAGATGAACTGTTGAAGACTGATAAATCTCTTTGACCTTCTTATCAGAATTAATATTATGTAAGTTAAACTATAAAATAAAAGGTAAGGGCCGAGCATACTGGATATGCTCATCTTACCTCAAACTTTAAACTAGTTTTGCTGCTCCAATTGGAACTTCCAGGCTCATCTAAGTCTAGGCCTGCAGAGAAGCGACATAGATTCACACCTCCACTCCCTGTTTTCGAGAAGTTTTCAACAGGCACGCCATGTATACCAACTTCGGGTGACACTGAGTGCTAGTCAAGAAGAGAAAAATATCTTTTATACTTGCCACAAAAGATTGAGTCAATAATCCAAAAAAGAAAGATAAGAAAGATAAATAATTGTCGGAAAGCTAATAGCAAATAGTAATATGTTAATGGCCAGGTAATTAAACTTCAGATTTTCAAGCATCATTAATTAAACAATTGAAAATGATGAGGAGCTACATGTTTTTTGCTTCAAATTTATTTTTTGACCTTCTATATTCAAGCAAAGGATTGGAATATAAGAATAATATGCTAGCCAACACATTGCTTGATGTTCGTAGGTGTTGGCTGACAGAAATGATTAAAAAAAAGATACCTGGATAACAAAAGAATGTTGAGCAAGCCATTCTGGCCTAGGCTTCCTATAAGCAATCAATATATTGGAATCAGAAAGTCCTTTATCCCACGAGACATCAAGCTTCTCACTCTTTCCAAATAAGTTGGGGTGTTTTATGCAAAGACTGCAGTCAAATTGAGAATAAATAGATAATAAGCATTCCTATAAACTATAAGTAAATAAAAAAGTGGTAAGCAAGTGTATACTTTCTATGCATATTGCAAAAGAATCTTTAATCTTCGAAGAAGAAAAAATAAGACTAATCACGGAACTGGGACAATTTATAAAGCATTGTACAGAAATAATTTACTTACAAAGATATAGGTATAACTGAAATGATAATGAAACAATTTACCTTCCAACGATAAGTGAAAGCGGACTGCCAGTGCTTGAATTTCTGTTTTACAAACAGTGTTACTGATTAGTCAGATACAAAAAGAGAAGCTGAATTTATAGTATCAAGAGTCATCTCGTTTCGATTTCAAAGGTAAGCAAAGCCCAGTAGGCACTTGCCTGAACCAAAATTTGAACTGATGGGGGCCTATTAGAAAGCATACCATCTCGTATATATAAAGTATTATAAACTAGTGCTTGAAGATAAATCATTTAGTTTAATTACATTCACTGCCAAATGGTGTCTGAGTTACTCACACTCAATACAAAAGTACACTTGGAATGCATAAGCACTTCTCTAAAGCAATCGCAAACAAAATGAAAAATACTTACAATGATCCAATAACATTTTTTAGCCCGATTGGTATCACCGAAATTGGAGTTTGGCCTTATTAATTACTCCTAATCAAATGCCATACAAGTATGTAATGTATATCCGATTCATTCATACCAAATCGGGCTAAAAAACACTAGGCTAACGTTTAGGGGTTAATAGTATGATTTCCCAATTACTACTTTACTTGATATATTACAAAGAGAAAAAAGGAAAGTAGAAAAAAACAAAAAGACCTGAAAGAATGAAGCATCATAGCAGCACATAGTCTGTGTGTAAAATCAACATTCAAATCTATCTTGGCTGCATTTAATAATTAAAAAACACAAAATTAATCAAAAACAATAACCTCACCATGCTCAATATATATGTAAATAGTAATCAGGAATTCAAAGATTATCAGTATTATTATTAAAATTATTAAAAATGTAATGGAGAAAAAGAAAGAAGGAAAGGAAAGGAACCTCTGCCAGCATGGACGCTCTTTTGAGCACCCATCGTCGTCGTCGTCGTGTGATTACTTCCACCATTCAAATACACAAATTCCCTTAATAATAGAGTAATACGAGTAGTAATACTGCAATTTCTTTGTTTTGTTTTTGGTTAAACAAAATGTTGGAAAAATTATATTATATAATAAATAATAATAAATAAAAGAAAGGAAGGAAGGGTTAACACAGAGGCAAAAAAGTTATCTGTTTGTGTATTTGATTGGTTTTAGTATATTTGCACGTGCCCATCACGCCATGTTTTCTTTAAAAGGAGAGTATACAAAATACTACAGTACGAAAATGAAAGAAATTTTCGCATACGGCATGAAAAGCGTTTGTCAAGATTCTGAGTCGAGAACGGTCCTGGACCACGTCTTGGCCGCACAAGAATGTTTTTTCAAGTTCACCGTACGATAAAAAATATAAAACCACGCTTCAACCTCTTTTTTTTTTTTTTTTTTTCTTTTTCCTTTTTAACTTAAATAGCTTTTTGTTTTTAACTAAAAAAACTTGATAATTTTTTTTTAAAAAAAAAACTGCCATTTTTTTCAGAAAAAATGTTAAACCCTACTTTAAGCTTTTAGTTTGTATAACTACATATTCTATATATTATATACATTTAACATATTATATTTATATATACATATATATGTATAAAGTTGGGTTCTGGTGAGAACACAAGGACTACGTAATAACGGTGTGAACATATTGTATCTATTCATTTAAAATCAAGGGGTCCAAAATGGAATGTGGCATTTTTATAATTATTTGGAAATCAGGAAAAGGGTAGTAGCAGATTCTTTTTCTATTTTTTTTTTTGCTTTACAAACAGTTTTAAATGAATGAATTATTTTTTTATATGTTGATAATGGTTAATTATTGGTGAAGCTTTATGATGAAGCCTAAGCCCTAAAAATAAAGCTTCATATTTAATAAATTTGTGTGAACTATGTAGGTCCCCCTGACCTCGTTGATGAATCGAATTAACAAATCGTGCTGTAGTTACAATATTATTCGAGGATGTTGTAAGGTTTGTTACAAGTACATCTGGATGTGCTGTGGTTCTTCTCTATATAATAGAGATGATAATTTTGATTCATTTACTTATAAATGGATTTTTCTATCTCAAAAGCGTCATTTTATTTTTGTTTCAAGCTACTGCCTACTTGAAAGTCTTCCAAAGTATGTTTTTAATGTGTACAACTTCCCAAATCATTTTGTTCAAGAGATTCGGATTATCCTTGTAATAATATTGTTTTGTTTATCATAATTGACGGATTTATTATTTATTTTTAAAAAGATCAACAAATAAGTGGTCAATCATTAACCATACTGCACTTGTATGGTGTAACCATTATTAACTTGGTTATTCATGATTGTTTATGCTAATTATTGAATTTGTTTGTTCAGACTATGACCCAATCTATTGCTGCTCAAGACTTGGAAGACCTGGAACACATGGATACAATGGTATTTTATACGCGGGTAACAAGTTTCTTTTGAAGTGAATGGATTATCTAATGACCTTTAACTTTTTCTCGTGATTTTTATATGTTTATATAGCTTTTTTTGTTATTTTTTTTTATCTTTCCAGAATTGTAGCTTCATGGAACTGTGAAAAATACTTTGTGGACCAGTTTGACTCCATTTTATTTGAAGGTGATACTGTATTGTTTTCTGACTTCGATGTCCGACTCAATACTACTGGTTACACATTTGCTAAGCATCCTTATGAGATTAAGTTCCATTCTGATACGACATTATACCCATTAATTAATGACTATATATGATGGGAATGTTGATAGTTTAATGTTACATTTAAGTTAGTTTCTTTCATGGACATCTTAGCCACTGTGTTTCTAGATGATGAGATTGCTGGTAATTTTGTTAAATTTAAGTGTTTGACTCTTACAGTTATATATAGTTGTTATCAGTATTTACCCACACGTTTTTCTTCCAGATTTAATTGACCATGCTGTTAACATTGATGCAATTATACCTGGATAACTTAATGGGAAGCCAAATCAGAGGAGAATATTGTACCTCGTGGTTTAAAGTGAGCTAAACATTCCCTAATTCTGACGTAAGATTAGTCTACAAATTATCGGTTTAGCAAATCACAAGCGTCTTTGGCAATTAAGATCCACCTCCCTTCAAATCGGCTACAACATCCAATTAGAAACACTGCTGCCAATCGTGGATGATAATGATTCACAAACTAGGCCACACTCAAATAATGTTATCTTATTTATTGCTATTTTCTTCTATGCGGTCTTATATCTCACTTCTCATAAATAGTCAGATTTCATTCACCTACAATCATGGAGGTAGAATTTCAAAGTTATATTTTTTATTAAATCGTTACACATGTATACGAATTGCACCAGTTATTGTAGTGTCATGTATTTGATTATTTTATATAACTTGAATGGTCAAACTTGCAGGTGAATTGACGTTGTTTTGATATCTACAATCATACTTTGCTCATAAATTGTCAAATTCTGCGTTTATCCCAACAAGTTGGCTTGATGATCAACTGTAAGTATCAATTGTCAAAGTAAGTTACATTCCATATGTTTCTTTCTTCTCGGTATTTCTTTAATATACATGGTCTGCATCTATAAATTAGTAAACAGGTACATTTGAATGTGTATTTGATAAAATATATAGTCACAAGCTTATGAATAAGTCTAAGTGTTTGTAAATTGTATCTAATAAGTGGTGTTTTCTAGAAGTTTTATTTCAGGTTATTTGTTTATAAGTTGGAGGACTGAAGTGTACATGTTACAAACTCAAGGGTTGCTGCTCTAGTTGATTTTAAAGACTTGTGCTTCAAGCTAATTCTTTAGGGACTAATTGTGGACATTTGGCAATCATATATATGTAGATCATACGGGTTGAGAACCCTAATTTTCCTTTTTTTATTATTTGAGCGGTATACCATTTTTCTCTCAATTACACGATCTGTAGTGTTCATATTGTGATCTGAGATTCATTAGTTCATCTCTTTGATGAACAATTTCAGTTATATTCTGAGTGTGTAGAGAGTTGTAGTGAGTTTTCAGTTGTATTTGTTCTACGATTGAATTCTGGAACTTATTCGGTTTGATATTTCAATTTCTGAAGTTTTGTTGTTGATCTTGTTTCTGAGTAAGATCTGTAGTTTCTTGACATGGTATCAGAGCCTCACGGTTTATTTGTGTAGAGAGTGTTCGATTGGTTCCAAAAACTAGGGTTTCTTATTTTTGGGGTTTTTCTTCATATCGAAGAAGTTCAAAGTCTGTTTGGGCTCGAAGTGCGATCTGTGGTGTTTGGCTCGTTATTCTATCGGTGAATCTCTTCTGGTTTACTGGATATTATTCTTAACCCTAATTTCTTCAAATTAGGGTTTCAAGAGTTTCGACTTGAAACTCTGTGGTTTGTATACTCTTGGCTGTTCCAGAGGTTTGGAGACTGATTTCTTCCGCTGCTTATCTTCTTATTCTTCTTTTGCTATTGCTCGGAGTACTCTGTGAGATTATTCCAATTCTCTTCTTCCTCTTAGTATATTGTTTGATTGTTATAAGTGACTATTTGATTAATTGTTTGATTTGTCTGTGTTATTTGTGTGATTATATTCTGTGTTGACTAATTGTTTTCTTGTAGAAGAGAGATTATATTGGTCAAACTCTTGATCTTAGTCCCTTAGAGACTAATGAAAGCATGATCAAACTAATTAATCTTTAGGATTTCTTTGTGATCTTGTTTTTTGTGATTATTTGTTGGTGTATTTGCTTAGATTATTGTTTGAAAATATGGAAGATGAAAATGCTATAACACTTATTAATAAATTAGATTTTGGGGATCCATTGTATCTTCATGCTAGTGATACAATTGGTACACCTTTAGTAAGCTATAAGTTAACAGGAACAAAAAATTATAATCTGTGGAGTCGTGCTATGTTACTTGCTTTAGGAACTAAAAATATTGTTGGGTTTATTGATGGTACTTGTCTAAGAAGTACTACTTTGCGTTTTAATATAGCGTGACGATTTATTTTAATATCCTAGATATTATTACGTCGGTAATTGAACGCATCGAATCAACATTTTAGCTATAAATAAAAAATCTATTTATTTTAGCCCATGGGTTTAAAATTAATTAAATCCATTAATATTATTATCCAAAAACCCATTTTAATGAAACTTAGATATACAAGTTTCAATAAGTTTTGTGTGTTTGATTTTCAAACAGACACCCAAAAATAATAAACAATCAAGAACAAGTCATACAAAGCCAAGCCATAGGTGGTAGTGTTTTTGTGAGCAAGCAAAAACACTATTAGGTCAAAGGGACATATTATTACAAAGATTACAAATAACAATCTTCTTAAATTCCCACTTGATCCAAGATCCATCCTTGAACTCCATTTGACCTCCATTTATTGATCTTCGAAGTCTTGTTACATTTTGAAGTAAATAGTAACTAGTCTAATTTACAATCAAAACTAACTTTATACAAGAGTTAATAATTATTACATATCAAATGAATAATTACATTAATCATGAAATAAACACAACCAAAGGGTCATAGGCTTGCTTTGTATGAACACGACCACAAACATCATGACACAAGCAACTAAGTTACCATCCTCTTGGCAAGAAAAAGATGGTGAATTTGTTTACATCAACTTTCTAACTTGAAAGAGATGTAAACCCACAACAAACATAATTAAATGTTGCTTTCATATATGTCATTTTTCTAACATGAAAAATGACATACTTATAGTTTTAAAACATGTAAACCATAATGTGTCAAAAAATTTATAAACATGACATAAGTTGCTCTGATACCAATTGTTGGAATTTAAACACGTTTTCAAGAAGCATTTTTCAACGGAAGCGATTTGGTAATTAAACTACAAAATGGTTTTTCTTAAAACAAATCCAACCAAGATCACATATGTATGACTATGAAACTGATGTAAACAACCATAGGGAGTAAGAAAGGTTACAACCTTTGATGAGTAGTGGTTACTTAACAATAAGATGATGGAAGAACTTAAAAGCTCTTCACCAAGTGGATGCACACTAATGCAAGATAGATCCAAATGTTAGCTTTAGATTAGTAAGTCAAGAACACTTCATAAACTATCTTGTTTAGAAGTGTTAGAAGAAGAAATCGAGCAATCACAAGAATCAAAATAAACTACACTAGATAGTAGTTAGTTTATGATGTTTCTTGATTTGCTTTTCATTCAATACTTGCACATAAAATCTTCTTTTGATGAAGCAAAATTTCAGCAGAAATATTGCTTCCTCATTCTCAAACTTTCACAATAAATGTATATTTTAAAATGTATACAATACCCTTGCATATGTAGGAAGAGATTGGTGCAAAAAGGGAACATAATAGGGATAAGTACCTGAGAATGCACTCAACTTGTCCCAAATGTCTATTGTGTGTACCCAACTTACAGGTGCCCTATTTAATGCACTCAACTTTCAAAAATAGTTATTGTGTACTTTGTTGACGTGTCAATGATGTGTCATCTTCTAAGGATGCCACGTGGCATCTTAAACGGGCGACACATCATCAAAGTACACACGATAACCGTTTTTGAAAGTTAGGTGCATTAAATAGGTCACCCGTAAATTGGATACACACAATAGACATTTAGGACAAGTTGAATGCATTCCTAAGTACTTATCCCAACATAATACTCAAAGGATATTGAAGCTTTTTACCTTGGAAGGTGGTTGAAGACTTTGGAAACCCAAGGTCTTCAAAATCTGCACATACACCTTCCCAATGTCCCATTTAACTTTGTCTAACAATTTAATAAACTAAGTTAGTCATTTAGTTAGTTACCTAATTAGGTGACTAACACGTGCATGCAAAGGCCGTGCATGAAATATAAGATAAAACTTTCTTGAATCAATGACATATATAAATGATCATCCAAATATATATATTTCATGTGTTATAATACTTTATGTAACTTCATAAATGTTATATAACAACAATGATTCATCGATTATCTTTTAACTTAAAGATAATTATCTTGACTTTAATCTTTGCATTTGAACAACATTGTTTAAGATGCTTAACTGGTTAATTGCATAGTGTGTGACCATTTAAGATTATATATCAAAAGGCAATAATAACGTACCTTGTGTCTTGGGCATATGATCCAACAAAGAATGCAAACAAAAGAAGCAAAGGAGAAAACGTTGCCAACGTGGTCAGTTGGCTAAGCCTTCCAAGCCTTCTTCGGTTGAAACGGAAGAAGTGCATTGGCAATGGTGTAATACTACTTGATATTTTGAACTTCATTGGTAGTATGTTAATCTAACAATTTAGTTTGTTAATTGGGGTGGTTACAAAGTTTGATTTATTTAAAAGATTTTTTAGCTTAATACTTATAATGTAAAAAATGATAAATCTGAATATGGAGAGCGATTTTGGTTACGAAAAACCGTCTACATTTTTTCTTGTCCATTTTTCAAGCTTTTGTATCTCTTGAAAACAAAAGAAAAATTAAAAAACACGTTCAAATATAAGGGATTAAATTTTCATTTTCCAATGTGAGCACCATAAATCATAAATTCCTTTTACTTATAAATCTTTTTCACAAAATCATAACTTAACACGTTTCTTGATTTACATTTTACAAAAAAGGTTTCGGAAAAATTAAAGAATTTCCCATAACTAAATGCATCCGTAATCTGTCCAATTTAATCCAACATTTAACCATTTAATCACAAACATACTTTCCAACACGTCATAACCCAAAACATAATCAATGTGTGACGTATGATGAGATTACCTGGTTACATCACTTTCTTTAGATTCTGGTTTCTATTTATCGGATACCTCTCTCAATAATCAAAAACTATAGTCTCTTTGTGGAACACAACTTGGTCCATGAATGAAACCCAAATTGACCCCGTACAATACTTTGTCCAATATGTCAAAAATGATAAAATACCAAAATCTAATGATTTGGGATGTAATATCAATAGGTGAGGAAATATACAAAAGGTAGTTCGATGATGCGTCAAAGACTGGAGACGCAAGTATCCGCAGAATAAACTCTTGTAGGTTGTAAAGACACCAAGACAGTAACTAGAACAAAATTACAAAACAAATCAACTATGTTAGTGTCATGCATCAAATTTTCTGTGTCATCAGAGAAAGTTTCTTATCTTCACATGGATGTTAGATATTCCAACCAAACCCAGAAAAATACTGAATTACACATACCTTATACCTATTAGCCCTATCACCTCATCTCCTCTCTATGATACAACATCACTTGACTTCATTTTCTAACTTTTCAGAAAAAATATGACTAACAAAACCAATATTACATGACACCTATTCAATAATCAAAAATCATGTAAATACTAACAACGAAGACACCAGTACTAGCCCCGCCAACCGGTGGCAACCATTAGCTTAGATCTCATTTGTCAATCAGAATGTAAAAGGGTTGGGTACCCCAAGAGCCGGCTTCTATTTGGTGTCAGAACGTTTCATTAATTATGTGGGCCGGAAAGAGCCTACATTTATGAAGGGTAGCAAGGAGCATGATCATGAAGACAGTTTACATCCATGCAAGAGAGCCTCGATTATTGGTAACTAGTCACCCCTAGTTGGTGTTGGTGGTCTGTTTGCAATAAGTTCCTACTCTCCTCACAAGAACAATTTTGTAAGTTGAGATATCGTGCAAGGTGGAGCCGTGGATGTGGCAATTTCAATACAGTTAGTTATGAATTGGTCGTGTAATGTTATGTTTTCTCTAACAGATCCAACGCTCAAGAATTCAGCTTAAATGGGGTCTAATAAGTGTAAAGTCGTCAAAAGTACAATTCTAATACATAGAACCTCCTAAGTCATTTTACGCATATACAAACATTATTGTCGAGCAATATAAATTTTTTATTATATTTGACACAGTAATGATCACGGAATAGTACACCATATACTACAAATTTTGTTTTCTGTTTTCTCTAAAGCTCAAGGGCTATAGTTGAACAATTTTGTCTAACTTATTTTTGTAGACACCTCGTATATACAAACTATAACCTTATGATTAATCTTGCAGTGTGGGTGTTGTCTGCGGAGAACCTCCTTTTAGCACCACATTTTTTGGTTATTACTTGAGAGAGAATGACTTCACTGAGAAAGTAGACCGTTGGCAAGTTTACATTTGAAGAAGATTATTCACAGTAACGGAAACTGAATTTGTTCGCTGCAAATCCTGCACAACATAAGCCACATAAACTTCATTAATTACTAGTATTAACTTATATAAATCAATGCAAACTAATTAATCACATACTTCAAAATAACAAGTCACATTCACACCTTAAACTCTAAAACTCAAGTTTGAGGGAGTTTAATTAGCGATTAGTCAAACTATGGAAACAGCTCTCTAGATAAAGATTGGGATCTTAGAATTGTGTGTTCCCATCCCAGTTCAGATTCTCCAAACCGCAATTATACATTTAGATGGTTGTAAGTATCTAAGCTTGTTAAATTAAATGTTGTTAATAGGAATGCATGTGTACAATCCACGACACGGAAGATTGTTACGTATTATCGGCACATTTCTTATTCTGAATCTCTCTAAAATGATGTTAACACATTCCTAAGTAGGTGGGCCGAAACACTTGGCCAATAGATTCAGACAATTGACCTCAGAACATGACTCTAGAAGCAAATACCCGCAATATTAATTCATCAGGGACATGGGGAAGCACTTCACGAACAGTTTCAGCCATAGCAAGTAAGTGTGATAAATCATCATCTGAAACACGTGGAGCAGTCCTAATGAGCGAACCCCCAGTATGTCCTCGAAGTCTTACAGTGCTGGTAGAAGGATTGTTTGAAGTAGATGTGCTAGCCTGAGAGGAATTTATAGGCCAAAGGTTCCACGCACCATCTTCAAGGGCAGTCTGAGCATACGTTTCCCCAACAACTGCAAGATGCCTCATCATCATTTGAACTCTCCCCAAACCCACAGATCTGATAGCTGTAGATGGACCTGCCCCATCCAACCCTAACCAACCTGATTCAGGCCCTGACCTCCTGTATGGTATATGAAATGGGGATCCATCTTACAAACATGGGTAATTGCATAAAGATTATAGATTCAAAAAACAAGTTTAGCAAGGGCACAAACCTCCAATCATCACGTTCTAAAGGGGTTTGAGTTTGATTTGGAATTACACCTGTAGGCAGGGTATGACCAGAGACACTTTGATGTTCAAATCTAGAGCTTAACTGCCGGGCGAGTTGTTCATCACTTGAAACGTCTCCAGAATGTGGTACAGCATTTCCTTCAGGTGTGCCAACAAAGAGGGGTTTTCGACAAGTGGGGCAAGAATAATTGTCACTTAGTCCTTGGTCTAACCTGTCATCAACATGCCACTTATACACTATCAATATATCTGATTATAACATGAAGGCGTAAGCACTTCTAAAGGTGGCGGACTTTGGTTGAAGTTCTAATAGAAGTAACACACTTTATTTCCATGGTTCCACCCACAAAAAGGTTCTAGCATTCAAAAAAGATAATAAGAAGGTTTAAACATCAAGATATTAGGTTTAGCGTAATCTGACCCAGTTAGCAGTCAATTATGATGTTGTAGCCCAGTATCTTTGGTCATCTTGATGTGAAGTTATAATCGATTTACTTTTATGATTAGTCAAAATTAGAACTTTTCGAAAGTTTGTACCTTTTGGTGAGTGCAACAAAGTCTTTTACCACAATACAAATCCAACTTTAGTCCACTACATGCTTATTCACTAGCCCCGACATGGTGCTATATCAACTTTAATTAAAAATTATGAAACCATACCAAGATCTAAGGCATGAAAGATGAAACAGGTGATCACATGAGAGCTTCTTAGCCTTGGCCATTGGTTCCTGATTTTACCACCATGTGAAATGTTTGATGAAAGAGACATCGGGTAGAAATTTAGATAGAACTAAGCAAAACTCGACGATTACCCGGCAAATGGCACATTCATCATCATAAGCTTGAATTTCATCAGATGTTGCATCAGGGAGAGCCCCGTGAAGAGTACCCAAAGCTATCCTTAACTTAATAAACCCTCTGGTACGCTTCACAGCGGCACTTAACAAGGCCTTCCTATGACAGAAAGTAAATATAAGCAAAAGTAACATGTAATTTTTATTTTTATTTAGCATAGCTAATCAAGGGTGACAAAGTGGTTGACCAATTGGGAGACAAGCACTCCAAAGGAGTTGCCCAAGGTTTAATTCCCACCGCTTTCAATTCTTGGTGGACTAGAAATATATAAATTATAGAGTCGAGAACTTACACGTATATTTAGAAAAAGCACGGCATCTATAAGATGGAATGTCATGCCATGAAGCCGCCAAATATGCACATAATGACCAAGAGCCATCAACAAAGTCATGATATCTAGGAAAAATCCCAAATTCCGTAATATAACACTCTTCCATTCCGACAACGAACCTGCACATACACATCATATCTAGAATATTAATCAACCCGTATGGCCATTTCAGTTAACCAAATCATACACATACCACAACCTAAAAAGATCAAACAGAAAAATTAATTATAAAAAAATAAGAACTCTTTCTTGCCTGCTGCTGACATATCCAAAAGCTTTGATATTTTGGAATTTGTGGTATTGTCTGCTGAGTGATGAAGCCATATATCAAGCAGTTGAAATCCATGAACCAAAATCGCCTAGAAGCAATATAATGTAGACAAACAAACTTCAGTAATATCATCAATTTTAATAGCAAATAAAAGATATGAAAACTTTATATATGCATATTGGATTAGGAAAAATGATATAGGTCAACCTACCTGAAGTGTTTCAAAAGCTATGCTAAGAGGCTCAAAGAATAATAACAAAAACATAGGTGATGGTATTGTTTGGTAGATAAGTAGGCACGTTCGTATCCTGCAACCCCGGTATCAAATTTAGAAGATATCTATGCATAAATATGCAAATATGCAGAGTTGATGTGACACGATCCAGAACTTTAGATTAAATATATAATATGCGAACATAAACCTATTGGCATGAAAAGATATTAGATGTTTATCAATATTTATGTAGTAGAATTTAAGAGCACATACGATACTGCATCCACAGTGACAACCAGCAACAAAACACAATATACACGGAAGTAAGTCCAGGGAGTTGCAGAAGGAGATGCATTCAAGCGTTCGAGGCGATCCCTGGCTAAAGCTTGAAACATCTGTAGAGATGAAAAATAAAGGCCCGATATTGCCAGTTCTTAAGATCCCCACATTTAAACACCAAAACCACAGTGTACTAATACCTTTAAAGAGCATAGTCCAGTCATCCAAGTTGACCACAATGCTGCTTGAACTATTGTCGGTGGGACTACCAACGGAAGAAATGTTCCCTATCGGGACATCACAAACAGTAAATCAGCAGTTAAGGATTGAGTAGCATTCAAAGAATTTCATCCGAACAACGACAATAATAACAATAATCATTATATACCGAAAATCCAAAATTTACAAATATGTTTCAGGATGTTGATTGTCAATTAATATAGTTCCACGACTGTCTATGAAATAATGTTTTGGAATCATTTACATTCTCATTCTTGACAAGTCAACTTGTGAAAACAATAACCAACTACAACATGTGTCCGTGAAGACAAGTCCGTGACCATGTAGTCATCATGATCAGAATAAAAACTGATAAATACTATAGATATAAAACCAAAAAGATAATTGATAAATCATAGTCTACTTCTTAAGACTATATTGCCTACCTTGTAGATAACATAATTAACTAGTCGCTCCACCAATCTTCGAGATTCACTTGCGTGCAACTCAACAAAAAATATTGTCTGCATGAAAAGGTATATCACAAAAAGGTCAGCATACACAAGTTGAACAAAAAAGAAAAAGAAAAAAGTAAAAAACATTATTGGGAGTCAGCGTCCTGCATCAGAATGAAGCAACTGTAAGTAAAATCTGCTAGTGACTACAATGTGAGTTCATTAGGTGCAGACAATCTATGACCTCATTAAAAAATAAAAACTACTTAAATCCACTGGCGATAATTAGATAAACAAACACACAAATGACATATATCTATTTGTATTTAACTTGAATACCTTAAGAGACAAGGCAGTCAGTATAAAAATGTTGAGGACAAAATTGACCACAAATGCAAATGTGATATAAGAACCCAGCAACAACTCCACTACACGGCTGGCAACCCCAGGGTGAAGAAGGTTTCCACCCATCAAACCATCTGACTTTAGTTTCAGATATGAAAGGTCTGTGCAATATCGGAGGCCTATAAAGCTCAACACTGTACAGACTGCTGAAATTGATAAATAGCCCACACCCATGGGATACAAGGAAAATTTCATTAGGGTAAAAAAAGTTGCAGGATTTCATGAGATAAAAATATGCATGATCTCCCTTGGCCACCAAGAAAGACTTATGGAGAAGCCCACAAACTATAATTTAGTTTGTACAACTCCCCCAAAAACTCTTCACAGTATCTCCTGGGATCCAATCTCAATATAAGTAACCTGTATGGATCAAAATATTTTTAAAATTTAGTAATTCATAACGCAACAACAAACCATAATTAAAGTAGATATCATGCTTTCTTGAATGATGATCCTGATGCTTTCTATCACATAACTAAAAACAATACAATCTCAAATCAAATCCAATGTGGATTCATGTCGACAGCTGTTGAGTCATGAATTATCGCATTAAAAATACAAGGATAATATTTAACCATGCCACATTGTCATAGACTTGTATATGTTACAGTAGCTTGGCTTCCAAACACGTTAGTGAACCAATCTCCCATATCCCTTGTGTTCTAGAACATAGAATCTGTTTCCAAGACGCGTGAAAACTTATATACATAAAACCTAACAGGGCTCGAAATTTCAGCTGATGATATACCTATACCTAAACACTCAATAACAATTCACAAAACGCTCTTTGCATGTGAGACATATATTGCTCATACCTAGGGCTAGGGAAGGATTCTAATAACTATTAAAACCGTAATAGTAACTATTATGGACCAATACTTCCAGAATCATCACTTTTAAATAGAATTGGAAGTCTCTTCTATTCAGATTCAGATGTACTACTATTACATTTGTGTTCTGCTTTGATCATTCATCTATATCTATATGCATACATACATCTACATCTACATCTACATCTATCTACATATATATATATATATATATATATACACACACACATATATAATTACGGTAAAAGAAATATATTCGCAGAAACAGATTAAAGTAATTATTTTAGATAATCATATAAAGCAAAGAGAAATTGTAATCGTACGGTTCGGTAAAGAAACTGATTCTGAAGCTGCGATTCAACTCTGGAACTCGAAACAAAATACCTAATTTAAAAAAACAGTATACGGAAAGTAGCAATTTCTACAGGGAAGGGAAAAAGAAAGTGCCGATCAACTTGAATTTTAATTTATTTATCTAGTTGAAGAAAAATGGAGATTTTAAATATTATTAAATTAAATTTGAGAAGAAAGTGACAAAGTGTGAGTCGTAGGGGGGAAAAGAAGAGGGGTAACAAACAGAATGAACACATCATGTTTAAGATTTCTGTAGTTAAAACTATCTTTTATCTATCTTCTATATTCTATAGTTAAAATCTATCCTTCATCGCAGAACGTCATCATGCCGCCGCCTAAATAAAGAAAGAGCTGAAACAGTCGCTGAGCGCCTACACCTCCTGTCGTTGAAACCACTGAGCAGATCATCGAACGACGTGTGGCAGAAGCAATTGCCCAGTATGAGGCAAGCCGCAATCGTGATAATGTGGTGCACAACAACAGTGGAACCACTCCCGTCAACAGTGAAACACCGGAAAATACCCAACGAGGGTGTTCATATAAAACCTTCCAAGCTTGCAAACCGAGCACCTTCACCAGGACTGAAGGGGCCATCGGCCTAGTCCACTGGATCGAGAAAATGTAATCGGTCCTCGACATCAGCGATTGCGCACCCGAGAACATGGTGAAATACGTCACGTGTACTCTCGCCGACAAAGCGTTGACATGGTGGAACGTCCAAGTCCAAATCCTTAGACGCACAACTGCTTACTCCATCTCGTGGGAGACTTTGAAACAGATGATGATGGAAGAGTTTTGCTATCCCAGTGAGCTTCAGAAACTGAGCTATGGAACATCCAAATGATCGGTGCTGACATTACCGGATACACGACAAGGTTTCAAGAGCTTGCACGCCTAGTACCTCACATGGTGACCCCCGAGAGCGAACACATTAAACGATACACCGGAGGTTTGGCACCACAGATCAGAGGCATGGTGATGTCCTCCAAACCGACTACTTTTAGGAGCGCAGTGGATCTGGCTCAAAGCTTGACCGATGACGCGGTCCTAATTGGAACCCTGAAAACTGATACTGGGGAAAGCGAATCAAGCAGTGCTGAAATTGTTGGTTACGGGGGAGACAAACGAAAATGGAACAACGAGGGAAACGGCAACCAGAACCAAACAAATAAGAGACCCTCAGGAAACTCCAGGGCTTACGTTGCCACCGCCCCAACTGGATCCAAACCCTATCTTGGCAACAAATCGAAATGTGATAAGTGTGGAAGGCACCACGAGGGTGAATGTTTCCTTTGTGGCAAATGCAGCCAATGGGGACACCGAGCCCATTCATGTAAAAATAACCCTCCCGCTCAAACAAACCCTGGGCAACAAAATACGGGCTGCTTTGAGTGTGGTGAACCAGGACACTATCGAAACCAGTGCCCACATCTCAACAACACCAACAACAACCAGAACAACAACAATCGCAATGCCAACACTCCAAATGCTCCTGGACACGCATACATCATTCGTGCACGGGATGCACCAGAGGATCCCTACGCTAACATTGGTACGTTTTAGCAACCTATTATTTCGCTTTAACGTTACGCTATTCGAATGTCGATTCGAACCTAACACTTGGTAAACTTTGACCACTTAACGAACAGACAACTTATCAAACTATACGACGAGTATACGTGAACC